>CM019742.1:2547640-2914652 GCA_009761775.1 Ficus carica | reverse complement strand
CATCTGTTATTAGGTTTTTGGAATATCAAGAGATTCTCCTTTCATAAAGACTAAGACTTTGTTTGGTATTTAAGTTTAACTTCAACTAATATACTTTCATATCAGTTTTTATTTTTTTTTTAATCAATAAAATTTATAACTAATATTTGAAAAGTCTACCAATTTCAACTTAAATTCATCTCCAACTAATAAACTAAAATCAAGCTAAGAAAACTCCATGATATTCCCTTTGTAATACGATATTTTTCGTAATTTCCCTCGATGTATATGCTACTAAAACCATTAATCAAGAAATGTCACTTTGATAATTGGGATCTCGATTTTAATTAACTATTTATCAAAATTCTGATTTATTTTATCTTTATCTCAATCTCTATCGAGGTGGTGGTTCAATCTGTTCCTTATTAGATTTTGTATTCGATCTTGATCTCGATCCGGACCTCGACCTTGGGTTTTCAAGGTTTGATTTCGATGCTGATTTGACCTCTTGACATAAACCGGTTTTCCAATATGTTCAGAGCACACATGGCATGCTCACCATCTTCAAATATTAACCTAACTGGAAGGCGATCTTCATATCCAATTTTGACCAAATCTTGTATTTAGGGTGTGTATATATATATATATATATTATATATATATTTTGACCAAAAAATTTTGTTTTTTAATATTTCGAAATTTTTTTTTGAAAATTGGTAAACTCAAGGATTATTTTAGAAATTTTTAAATGGTAAACTCAAGGATTATTTTAGAAAATTGATGAATCAATTTTGAAAAAAAAAATTATTTTGTAAATTGGTAAACTCATTATTTTGACCAAGATTTTTTTTTTTTTAATATTCGTAAATTGGTAAACTCAAGGATTATTTAGAAATTTTTAAGAATATAAAATTGAGTATGGAATTTCAATTAAATTCAGGGGAGGATTTTGTAATTTCCCAGTACTTTCAAGAGTCCAGTACTAAGTGCCCACCCGCCGTTCTCTTCTCGTACAGTTGTCCGCACAGCCATGGCTTCCGAGCCAAACTCAGTGTCGAAGAAGAGAGCAAAGAGAAAACGAATCCAACAACACGACGCCGAACTCGAGCGACTCGACTCGCTGCCGTGGAACTCGCTCTCTCCGGCGACGACCCCTTCTCTTTCCTCGCTGGCTCTAACGAGCTCGAAGGAGGTTCGGACCTTTTTTAATCCATTCTAGGGATTTAGTAGTGAATTAGGAAAAAAGCTTTTGTTTAATTTCTTAAGCTCATGATTTCCTTCGAAAATTTTTGCTTTCTAGGAACGAAAGGTTATAATTTTCTAACAGTGTTGTTTTGTTGTTGTTGTTGTTGTTTGTTTGTTTGTTTTTTATTTATATTTATTTTAAATCTGTTTGGTTTCCGAGAAAGTTGACGTAGAGAAAGAGAGTAGTGACTAGTGAAAGCTCGTTTCTTTTTGCATTTGGTTTGTGTTTTGGAAATGTTGGAAAAAGATTAACTATTGTTCAGCTTCTATCAGATTAAGGATAATGTAGTTATAATATGCTAATAGGATTATTAAGAATTAGACGTGTTAATTTTTTACTTCTAACAAAAAACAAACAAACTGTTACACAGTAGTTCACCTTCGAAGAGCTATGTCTACTTTTGGCCGTTTTAGCTGCGGAATTTCACTACGACAAAGAGAGAGATTATAAGGGAAAGTACAAATACAATTGTGAAACCTTAAGTGTCCGTATTATAATTTGTAATCCCGGAAATAATTAAGCTTCACGCACTCAACAAAGATAACCATAGGTTTATGGATTGTTAGATTATAACAGTTCTTCTTCTTTCTTTTTTTTCGGGGTAATTACAGGGTTTCTTTCACTTGAAGAGGTTGATGAAGCCGAATACGGTTTGTTACTTCCTAAACCCGAAAGAGAAACTGGGAAGCAAAGGTCTAAGTCAACTAACAATCTAATAAAAAGAAGGGTGCGTGGTGATGGGGTTGAGGCTGAAGTTGAAGAGAAACTGGAAAGTGATGAGAATGTGAAGGCCGAAAAGAAGAAGAAGAAGCAGAAGAAGAAAAAGAAGGGAAAGAAAGTGCAAAAAGCTGAGGGTGGTGAGGGCAATGGTGGTGATGGGGTTGAGACTGAGGTTGAAGAGAAAGAAGAGGATGAGAATGTGAAGACTGAACAGGGGAACAAGAAGACTAAGAGAAAGAAGAAAGTGAACGAAACTCGGAAAATGAAGAACCCATGACCGGTTAGTGTCTTATGTTAATTTACCTAAGTTTTACTGTTGCCAGGCAGCTGTTTTCCTGTGTTGGTGTCATGGTTTTCGTTTAATTTATTTTGATTTCATCTTGTATGTTCTTTAACTGCCTATAATAGTCGATGCTGAACTTGAATACATCCTCAGTGAACAGTTAATAATTGAACTCAAAGTTGGAGTTGAACTTGATATGCCTTTCTAGCATTCCTATTTGTCAATTTATTACTTAACTCTTTTTCTTATTATAATTTGCTGATTTCTTGTTGATCATAGTCTCTTTGAATTGTGTGAAAATGACAAATTAGTATGCTGTCAAAGGCCTGGATCAGCCTGCTGCTAGCCCCTTTTTTCCTCTCGCTGAACATATCCCCACAATTCAATGTCAATATCTTTCATTTTTTGGCCTTTTTTTTTTTTCAAATGATATTAAGTTTTGAAGTTTGGTTTTAAACTGTTTATGGTTTTTTTCTTCTCTTTATTCTTTTTTCCAGCTTCACCTGAAATTTTTCAACACATTGAATTTTGTCTTCTTTTTGAAGCCTAAACTCAGTTTCTTGTGATTGTAGTTAGTAATGACAACGATGATGCTGAAGAACAGCCTGTCGCTGAGAAGACTATTATGCATGGAATGACTGAGGCTCCATCCTCGATTATGAAATCCATATACAGGCTTGGGTTCAAGGAACCAACACCGATACAGAAAGCTTGTATTCCTGCTGCTGCTCATCAGGGGAGGTTAGTGAGGGCACTTAACTGAAGTTTTTTATTAAGAGACGAGAACATTAGGTTCCTAGTAAGTCTGATTTGTTTACACGACAGGATGTTGTTGGTGCTGCGGAGACAGGGTCTGGAAGACACTGGCTTTTGGTTTACCCATTTTTCAGCGCCCTCTTGAGGAACAAGAAAAGCCTCAAAGATGCTTGAACAAAGGGGTGAGGAAGCCGAAAAATTTGCTCCGAAAGGACTTTTGCGGGCTCTCATTCTTACTCCTACAAGAGAACTTGCACTTCAGGTACGGTTGTTATTTTTGTTTAATAGCTTCTACTTATATTATTCTCAGGTGAATGACTGGAAGGTTCTAGATGTACTGACACTTCTAGCAATTTAGAAAGGTTAAGTCGTAACTGTTCCCTACATATTTAATCAAAATCAATAATAAGTAATACCAATATGATTATCATACACCATTATGTGGCATATGGCCCTTCTTGTTTCTTCTTCTTCTTTCTTAATAATGGTTTGACTGTATTTACTGGAAGAATAAACTGATGACCTTTTTGGATTTTAGCGAAATAGTGAAACTTCTATTTTTTAGGGGTCAAGAATCTCCTCGAGAGCATTCAGACGAACTTTTTTTATAGTTTTGGTGACTTAGGAGAATGTTGACACTTATCATGTCGATCTGTTTGATTAGACTTTTGACTTATTTCTGCAAACAAACTTTTAGGAGCAGGACAAGATAGGATAATTACATCTATCATGATACTTGCAATATTAGATGTATTTTCCAAAACTATTATTCTATTGATGATTAAGCTCAATTAACCAATTTCAAGTCCATGAAACTTATTATGCTTAAACAAGTTTCACTTTCAGATTATATTATGCTTTTCCTTGGTTTTCATGTTTGGAAAGTTATGTATGTTAGGGAAGAGTGCTTAAAATTCTCTGAATTTATCTATTGGTCAAGTTGCTTAGATTATGTATATGCTTGTACCAACAGTTAGCTCATTTCTGGTTCAGTTGCTTGTGGGGATCAGGATTACTGGTCTTTGGATGTGTGGATTTTGGCTTAGTTGATCTATTTTGAATACATTGGTGTGGATTTCATTTTCCCCTTTTCCAGGTAACTGATCATCTCAAGGCTGTTTGGCAAGGATACCAACATCAGAGTTGTTCCAATTGTTGGAGGGATGTCAACTGAAAAGCAGGCGAGACTTCTAAAATGGAGGCCTGAGATTATTGTTGGAACTCCTGGTAGACTATGGGAACTTATGTCTGGAGGAGACAAGCATCTTGTTGAGGTCAGTGTTAGAATTAATATTAAATCTCCCAAGAAAAAATGCTGTCTCCAAATGTAATTTCAGGGTCTGGAGGTCTAACCTTGTATTTCTCTGCAGATGTTTTCAGTGTCGCATCATTTATCTCTTTATTCTAGGTGGTTGTATTTGTTTTAACTCCGATTATTGCTTGCAGTTACATTCATTGTCTTTCTTTGTTCTGGATGAGGCTGATCGTATGATAGAGAATGGACATTTTCATGAATTGCAGTCAATAATCGACATGCTTCCTTTGGCAATGGTCCTACAGTAGGACACTCGCAAGATTCACAACTTGTGTTACAGTTTCAAGTGTCCAGAGAAAGAAAAGACAAACATTTGTTTTTTCTGCTACAATAGCACTCTCTGCTGACTTTCGGAAGAAGCTGAAGCATGGTGCCCTGAAACGAAAGCAACCAATGTCCGATGGATTCAATTCCATAGAATCTCTTTCAGAACGAGCGGGATGAGAGAGAATGTTGCCATCATTGATTGACCAACGCGTCCATTTTGGCAATAAGCTGAAGAATCGTTTATTGAGTATGTGCCTTTTCATCTATTGTTCATTTTCTTTTTCCTTTTGTCTTAATGAATCCCGACTTCCTATTCTTATATTGTTCTATAATTTGTTGCTCATATGCTGACTTATATTTTTTGTCTCCCTTTTCTCTTTCTTTCTTATTCCCCCATTAAAAAGACACGCTTATATTTGAGGTGTATCAGTTTGTTCTGGCACGTACACCATTTTAGTCTATGGGTTCTTCTACAATTGAAGTCATGTAGTTTGCTTTATTCGTACACCAACCTCATTTAACACATGTACTTTTGCAATCTGTAATTTTTTTTTTTCAACTTGTATGAAAGAATGGTTCTTATTTTTGCCAAGAGCCATTGTATTTCTGGACACCAACATCTATTTATGGAGTGAAATTTATGGTCGCTTGTCTATAGATGGCTTGTATTTTCTTTCTGGATGGACATTCTTGCCTTCGTCTTGATCAAGAGTGAGCATATGTAGTCAATCTTATTATGATTAAATTCTTATTAGATAATGAATTTCTGCAATGAAGCATGCTAACACTTTGTATTGCAGGTGCAAGGAAGAGAGATAAAGATGCTTATTGTATTATATATGAGTATGCATGACAAGGCCGGACAATAGTTTTCTGTTCATCAGTGGCAGCTCTGCGGCACCTATCTTCTGTTTTGCGCATTCTTGGTATCAATGTTTGGACACTTCATGCCCAGATGCAGCAGCGTGCTCGATTAAAAGTTTGTTTTTCCTTCTTACTTGTTTTTTCTTTTCTTTCTTTTTTAGCATATCTTTTGTTTATTCATTTGGCATGAGAATCATAGGACAAGGATACATGTCATTCATTATCTGTTTTTTTATTCTTTTTAACAGCTCTGAAATTTATGAAAGAGGTCTGTATACTTGATTTCTTAGCTTTCTGGCTTCTAGCCATATTTTGACAGCTCCTTCCCCCAAATTCCCAACGCAAATATCCTGCCATTAACCTCATGCATTTAATGCAGGCAGTCGATCGTTTTCGGGCAAATGAACATGGCATACTATTGCAACTGATATTGCAGCGAGAGGCATTGATATTCCTGGTGTGAGAACCGTTGTTCACTATCAGCTACCGCATTCAGCAGACGTCAGTTGAAACCCGAATGCTTATTTACATTGTTTTGTTATGGTTCTTATGTGCTGCACTTTTTTAGGTTCCATCAGTTGTTCCTAAACAATTTCATTTCCCATTCTTATTAGGTATATGTTCATAGAAGTGGGAGAACTGCAAGAGCTTCTTCTGATGGGTGCAGCATCGCACTAATTGCACCCAAAGAAACATCCAAATTTGCTTCTTTGTGCAAGTCATTTTCTAAGGTAGTTCTTTCTTCTTTTCTGCAATGATTTATATATATATCAAGATTTAAAATTGCGCAATCGGGTATTAAGGCGTTTTCTGTTTGCAAAGTTAAGGCATAAGCCTTAATGCAGTTTGAGGGGTAAGCCTCAAAATGAAACCATAAAATAAGTCGAAAAAATATGAAAAATCATATAGTATGTAGAAATCATAACATGACATCGAAATTTTTTTCTTCAAATATCTATCTTTCACGCCTTTGTTGAACATTATGTGAACCAATGTGGTAATCTTTATGGTAGCCAAGCGATTTCTTTGGACTGAAAAAACTTCAGAAAAATTGAGGCTACAGCCTCAATATTGCGCAATTGCGTGTGTTTCTGAGTACACCTCAATTCATAGAGGCGTACGCAATTTAGAGGGCGATTGAGGCTTAGGCCTCATCACTATTTTTTTCTGCAATTCACTGAGGCGCACCTCAAATTGCGCAATTTTAAACAATGATATATATATATATATATATATTGTTTCTTGACTGAGAGAAGTAGTTAATTGAGTTGGAAGATTGAGATTGTTCCTGCAGAAATGCATTATTTACCTTTCTTAGTTTAGTCTTAGTATTGAACATTTTTGCCTTCATGCAGGAAAGTTTTCAGCGTTTCCTTTGGATAGTTCATACATGCCTGAGGTCATGAAACGCTTATCTCTTGCACGACAAATTGACAAGATTGCGCGGAGAAGGACTCCAAGGTATTAACTTGGGTTTGAATTAGCCAATATGAAACTCTAGTAATTTGTCCTACTCCCTCACTTTGAATGTTTATGGTAGTGGAATTCATCCTGTTGTATCCAAAAAGAAGAGGAAGATGTATGGCCAGCTAAAGAGGCCTTGTGATTCCCGGTGCATGCCTGAATCTCAAAGTTGACTTTGGTTGGATTATGATTTTACTCGGCTCATCCCAAATTTTGGTTCTTATGGATCAGCTGTCGCAATGGCAAATGTTCTCTCTCACCCGTAATTGTGAAAGAGTCACCTTATTAAAGAAATGAAGTTAGATCTTGCTGTCTTCAATTTTATTACTTCTGTGGAATCGATATATTTGAAGGTTCATAAGCAGGATGTAGTAATTGTTTAGTGTCAGCTTGTGTCATACTGTTATTTTGTGGCCTTGAGGACTGATCCCTCTTTATTGAATTCGTTTCTTTTTTTTTTTTTTTAATGAGATTATTGAATTCGTTTCTTGTCTACACATAAAGTTCCCTTATTGTTTGATAGAGTGTGCTTTATTTTATTTATTTATTTTCCCTCTCTCATTAGTTTCTAACTTATGTTGCTTCCTTTTCCTCTTCATTCTTTAGGAAAAGGTGAACAAAAGCTGGTTTGAACGAAATGCAGAATTAATTGACTTAGATATGGACAATGATGAGAGTGAGACGAAAGAGCGAACAATTATAAGCAAAAGAAGCCACCTCCACGAATCTAAAGAAGTTACAGCAGGTTCTATTCTTTCTTGCGTAAAATATTCTTGTTTCTATCCATTAATTGCTTCACTATTGGCTATACAATGTATCTGACTATGATGATCTCAAATTTTTTTGCAGGAGTTGAATGAAATGCTTCACGTCCACTACAACCAAAGTCTTTTTCACACCGTTATTTGGCAGGGGTAATTGTCTCCGAAACTTTGTTACTCTTGCAAAATCATTTAGCAGACTAAGTCATTCATTTATTCTTATCACGAGTTAAGAGAATGTAAAGTATTGTTTATAATACAAGCAACCAGGTGGCAATATGTCCGTCTTTTTTTCCCTCTAAAATCCAGGGTTCGAAACCAGGCATGAGAGGTTCTTAATTAATCGCAAGGCTTAACTCAAATTTTGTCCTAAATATGATGCGCCTCTGTTTCCAGGCCGGGATTTCACCTCTCTTGCAACATCAAATCAAGAATTAGCCAAGCAAAAATTGGGTGATGTCAAAAACTTGGGAGATACCAAAGAAGGAAATTGGTTGTTATAGGTCAGGATTGTGTAGAACCACTCCAGGCACTTCGGACCGCCGGTCAAGAGGTACTATCTGTAGTACATATTTTATGATCTCTCTATGATTTGATGGTGATATCATAATTGATGTGGTCAACGTCAATATATCCTATCGCCCATCGGTATGCAGCTGTGCACAAGTATATTCTGCTTGTTGCTTGTTATACCCTTATGTTTTAGTGTTTTTTTTTGGCTGAAATTCTTCAATTTTAGTTAGTAAGTCTATCTAATTGATCTAGTCCGACTGGTTCCAGCAAATATTTTTTTGTTTCTTGCATAAGAATAACTGAATAAGAAAATAGAAGGAATTGGTTGACAAAACAGTTTATCCTTAAATATCGGTGCAGCAACCGAGTGCTGAATTAGGTCAGGTGTGTCATTGTGAGTGAGACCGAGAGAGACAAGGATCTGAAGTAATTTCAGTCCTGTAAATTGTTTTTTGGTTTATCAAGAAGAAATTTCGCTACACACCGGGAAAGGTTAACCAATGAGAAATGAATGGTCATTCTTGGACAAGGTTCAATTCTAAATGGTTTTGTTTTATCATTCTGCTGTACTCATCGTGCGCCAATTCAAAAATGCTGGAAGATTCGTCTGTTTCTGATTCTTCAGTGGAAGCTAGTTATTAGATAAAATAATTTTTTTTTTCCAAAATTACAAGCTGGCATATGATCAACTAATGATATTGACATAGACTATTCATATATCTCCTTTTCAAGATCTAGTCATTCATACATTTGTTCCTCATTGTCTCACAGGTGCACATGGACGTTAAAGAGACAGCGCAAAAACGGAAAAACATGGAGAATCTGAGGAAAAAAAAAAGAAGAGAAGAAACGTATATTCCTTATTCTTTTTTTTTTCTTTTTCTTCTGGTTCATGTATATTCCTGTTTTGTTGGAGGCACGTTTATGATTATATATAATTTCTTCTAGGTTTGCGAGATCAACGGAGAAAGCAGAGGAAAAAGCTGAAAGCGGAGCGATAAGAGGTTCCTCTGCTTCAAACATATAACTGAGAACTACCAAAATATATATATATATACATTCTCCATATTTACGGAGTTTGGAAATTTTTCATGTATGGAGTAGACTTGCATGGTTATAGGAATGTTTTAGTGGAATTTATAATTCCGTTGTGTATATTTATAATTTAAAATTTGACAGATTATATCATTCACTTGAGAGTTTTTGGAACGTCATTTTCAAAAATATAATTTAATTCAAGAGAAGATACCCTTTTGTATTTTGGTGCCAAAGTTTTATACCGTTTAGGTACGGTATTGTTTCGCATCTTGGAAAAGATTTGTCAAGCAAGAAGCTTTTGCAATTTCAACCCCTTGAATATTTATAATTTGGCAAGCTGTAGTGTAAATTTTAGTTTTGACTAATTACTCCCTAAATATTATAGAATATTAAATTGATCGCTGCGAGCAAAATCTAGGCAAAGACATTCAAAAGTACACACGTTGTGAGATTGTTTGAAAGCAGAAATGATATTTTAGATAACAATAGAGAACATGCATGATTTTAATAAAGCATTTAGTTTGTCGTTGGAGATGAAATTTTTAAGTTGAAGTTGATTGATTTTTTAAAATTAATTATAAATTTTGTTTTTTCTTTAAAAAAAAAAAAAAGATAAAAACTGAGATAAAAATTATAATTTAGTTTGAGTTAAATTTGACTGTCAAATAAAGCTTAAATTTTAAAATCCTACAATCGATAAAAGTACTCTGTATGTAACTTGCTGGTTCAAGTACCAGAATCATTACATAGTCGACAATAGTTTAGTTTTGTTTGTTTTTGCTCGTCTCTGTATGTGTGTGTGTATTTTTTGGCTAAATTCAATCGATGTAGATATAACAATATCTGTATATTTCATCGAGGACGTAACTTGTTTGCAGGTTGGACTTGTAGGCCTTGATTGCAAGCCACCCAATCTTTTTTTCCGTAAATAAGGAAAAGGCGTCATGTGATGTTTTCAAGCCTGCGGCCCCACTTGTAAAGGATAAGTAGCAGTTAAGATAATCAATAGATGACAAATGATTTTTATTTCTAAGTCATGTCGGGAGTTTATAGAATCCATTAATAAATAATTACCAAACTAGCATATCTACATGTACATAACTCGAATCCTGATCCGATAGAAACGAGGTCCCACACAATTAGCCTCTTCATAAATGCATTCCCTTATTTAAATCCCAAAAGTCTCAATTTGCTTTTAACATTAAACGCCTTTCAATTTTACATAAATATATCTCCCTCTTTGTTTCTTGACTTTTTTTTTTTTTTATTTAAGCTCTGACCTCTGAGTAATATAACATCAATGCGAAAACAATGGGCCATAATTCGTAAAGCACACCCCAAACGCGTTGACTATCACTCTTTGAAGTTGTCATTCGTAAATATTAGCCTAAATTTATGTGAACTTACAGTTGCTTAAGAACTCAGCTTCTTGTTTTGACTTTGGCTAAAAACACACACACATATATATATAATATATATAATATTTTGCACATTTGCAAACTTGTTCTCTAAAGTATTAATTTGACAATTTACCCCCACCTCCTCTCCAACTTCCTAGTTTTAGGCTGTTGCAATGTGGCCCATAATGTGTGGTCGAAAATTTCAAAATCCCATTTGAAACCCTAACATAGATCCCTTAATTCGCTAACTTCCGATCTTTTTATCCAATTAAAATTCAAAAAGAGGCTACATTTGCAACAATTCAGAAAGTTTTATGGATGAATTATCAAGATTTAAAATTTTAGAAATAAAATATCAAAATTTTGAAAAATTTATAGGGAGTTTAAATGCCAAAACTATATGTGAAGAGTATGTATATTGTGTATTAAAATGTGAATATAGTAGTTCTCCCGAGTACCCACCAATAGATCCTAGAAAATTCATGGGATTATAAAATGTTCTCCAAGCACTGAAATAACCCAATAATTTGCGTGATGCAATACTCTTCTTCCAGTTGGATTTTTATTTTTTCTTGCTGAAGAGTTGAATTTAATTATTTGACTTTATTTTAAAACATTAAATATAGAAATGACAAAGCATGACATATGAATACGTCATTGCTATTTGCATGATTAAGAGAATTTTGTTACTTGATACAATCACTTTTGCTGAAAAATATACAACTCATGCAAAGTTTTCCACCTTTTTTTTTTTTTTCCTCCTTCAAAAAAGAATTTTCTTTTCCCCTTCTTTTTTCTCAAAAACCAACCATTCCAAGGCCATGTCCCTTTAGTAAGTTGCTTGTTTGACACTTAAAAGTTTTTTTTTTTTTTTTTTTAACTTCCTATTTGAATTACTTCACTTCGTTTTCTTTTGACTTTGGCTTTGTCAACCATGTTAAACGAATGAGCAGGAAGCGTGGGAGCTTTTGTTTTACATTTTATATAAAAGTTTTTTTTTTTTTTATGAATTTACATTATAGAAAGTTAGAAACTGCTTTATTATAATTATTAGATTAATTTTTTTAAGTATTTATATAAAAAATTTAACATGCAGTACAAAATTATTTCAATCATAAATCAAATTATAAAAATTAATCTAATAAATAAAATAACAGACTCTTTTCAATAATTATAAATACAAGATCCTATGTTACAAAATCTCGTACACGTAAACTATTTATCCGGCTACTAATTGAGCTGTCTTAGATATTATATTATATTATAACACACACTTTCAACTCTCTGAATTTAAGTCCATATTTTTTTCATTGGTAAGTAATTTGGGTCTGGTGCTATGATTTTTTTTTCCTGAAAAAGAGTTGACTTGTACATAGTACTTGTTATCTAAAAAATAATAATAATAACACCACTAGGGATGTTGGGAAATATCAATTTCTCATAAAATATACTGTATAAGTTTCAGTCTAACAAATATAACTTTTTTCTAAAAGACATGTAACTACTAGTTGATTTGTATAATATAATATAATTTTATGCATAATAATTTTTTTTTTAACTTATACTATAAATAACAATCATTAATTGAAATATTACAGACTAATGAGTTAAGATTTCTTGTGAATAATAAAAAATTTCACATTATCAGACTTGTGCAGTCATCAGACTAAAGATTATCTAAACATATATATTGGTTTAGTCTCATATCCGATATCCATGTGGAACGGCACTTATGACTTTTGTGATAAACTTATTTAATCATCAATTGATCTATCTTAACTTTATATGTAACCAAAGGAATCTGTAACTATGTGTGTTAGTGCTACCTGTATGTAATTAATTTTTATAAACATGAAATGATCTACGTTAAAAGTGTTAACTTCGATTGTTACATGTGTTTCACTCGTGATTCTGCCCGATCAAAGACAACTTATGTTTATTTATTTATCGTGATTGTCTACATATGATGCTTTGCCTAGGATCATCTTTCACAGTAATTTAAAGATGAAAGCGATGTAACATAATTTATTTAACGTAATAATAACGTTGTGTATGAGCAACATCAATAAATTTAATTATTTAAGATATTATTATTTTTCAACGTTATTTTAAAGATAAATAAATGTTTCGTATAATATTATGTGATGCTATGTTACGCCTTTCTAACTCCGCTTTGTAATCTTCTCAATGAAAAATGAAGTTCGATTTTCAATTGAGTTTGGTTGACCAATTGTTCTTTTGGAAAATAATTAAACGGTTAATGACCTATCAGCCATTGACTATGAAAAAATAACACAGAGAACTGAGTGGGGAAAATACCGTTTTGAATTTCTAAGGAAATCTGGAGACATTTATTTTGAATAAAAAAGGCTAAGGGGTTAACGTGAAGACAAGTACAATTTTAGGAATTTTGTATAAGCTTCTGACTAGTTCAAAATAGATGTGTCACATTCTTGACATTAAAAAAAAAAAAAATTAACTTTCATCTAGTATCTTTTAATTTTACGATTATTCTTGTTTAATCCTATAAATTTTAAATGCTCTCATTTTGGACTCACATATTTTAAAGGAAAATTATAATAAATAACATATTTAATAGGTATTTTCTGAAATTTATGACATGTTTTTTAAATATGATAAATTATAATACATATTCTTTGGTAAAATCCTTGAATTTTCTGGAAAATCCTCGAATTTTCTAGAAATAACGGATTACGGTTAATTTTTTAATGACAAATTTATGTGCATAGTTTCATGTTAGAGAGAGAGAGAGGAGGAGGAGGCTTGCGGAGGAAGGATGAAGGGTTTTTTTTGGTATTGTATGATCATAAATTTGATTATGCTATTCATTATTACATTTATAATTTTAAAACTATATTTACTATTACTCTCTTCAAAAATACTATTTTACTCTCTCTCCCTATTTTAAATTAGTCCCCACTTAACCCTTATTTGTTAGAATTGTTGTTAAAAACAAACAAAATTAATTAAGGAAGTTAAGTGTGGTTGTGCGTGTCTGTATTTTTTTTTCTTTTTCATTTTTTAACTGAATTCTAAGTTTTTAATAGAAATTCTAATAAAAGTGGTTAAGTGATTAGTGAGACCAATTTCTTTCTTTTTTGTTTGTTTTTAATAAAAATTTTCAACAAAAGAGGTTAAATAAGACTAATTTAAAATTTAATTAACAAAGTAAAGTTTATAAGCCTATGTTTGGTAGTGAGGATAGGAAAAGAAAGGAAATTAGAGGGATTTTTGAGAGAGAAAAAGAATCTAACTTTGGGGAAAAAATGATATATAGAATAATTGTTTTGACTTTAATCCCTACCATCTTCTTATTTATATAAGTAAAATATAATTGCAAAATATACTAAATTAAACATTTTCTTCCTTTTTGTTTTTTTTTTTAATTTCATTTCTACCATACAGAAAAGAAAAACTCCCCCATTCCTTCCTTTGTTTTCACACCTTAATATTGTACTTTTTGTTTTTTTTTCCTATTTCCTATTAATTCTTGTGTTTGCAATTGCTCTTGGATCAGCAAAAACGGACTGTGCTATTGAGGGGAAAAACAATAAAATTGAAGTTGCCAACTTGCATTCTATTTTTTTCTCAAAAAAAATAAAAAAAAACAAAACAAAACAAAAAAGGAAGGAAATATTATATTTGCTTGTTCGTTCTTTCTTTCTTTCTTTCTTTATTTTATTTTTTTTTTTCATTAGTTATTTACTTATTTTTGAGGGATCTCGTTGACAGTTTTCTCTTCATTTATTATTATTAATTCATTTGTGAGGTATGCCTTTCATAGTATTAGTTTATTTCCTACAAAAGTAGCAAATTCTTTTTTTTTTTTTTCCTTCCTTCAAAAAAAATTATTTTTTTCTTTCCTCTTTTTTTGCCCCCATGTTGGTTGGTCATTTTGTATCTTTGACCTCCAATTCACCGTGAATGTACGGAGGGTAGAAGGCCGTTCATTAACAATGTTTAATTTCGGTTAATCATGCCAGATCATAATACTCAAAATGATTAAATAAAATGAAATATTCCATAAAATAATGCCAATTTGTTAATTAATTCTAGGAATCTTTTTTTCTGTTCTTTGAATAAATATATTTCTGGAATCTTTCAGTCCAATGTTAATTAATTGTTTAGGTCCATTGAATATTCATAATATGGGTAATATGAACATTCAGATATAATATTACTGCTAAATTATACGTAAAATCACAATTACAAACATGTTTAGTCTTTAGTTTAACAAAAAAAAAAAAAAAAAGACTGCTAAAAAATTAAAGATATGTACGAAATGTATCCCACGTAATAAGGAGAAGGATAATAAAGAATTTCGTTTAATTAACAAAACAAATATTTAAGTATTCGAGGATGTACACTCTGTATCATTTATGATAAAATTAAACGATAACATTATTTTACTTATACCTCCAATCGTTATATACTTTTGTTTTTTTGTTTCAGAAAGGTACTTAACTTTATTTGCACGCCTTAGTAGTACTGTTGTATTTACTTAAGGGCCGTTTGGAATACTTCCACTTGAAATTTTTCAACAAATTTTAAATTTATATTTACCTCTCTCTCATTTTAAAAAGTTGATAACTTTTTTATTTTAAGTCCAAATAAGATATATATTTTTTTAAATCGCGTATAATGACAAGAGTAACGAAACAAATCCATATAACATTTTTTTCAAACATGTTTCAAATTTCTACATTACTTTTTTATATAACAGTTCACTTGCAATTCACATTTTACGCATACACATATTCAATTTCAAACTTATATAATTCAAACTCCAATTTAAAAACTCCAACTCTAACCATTGTTTTAAAAGGACTATTGTACTCAGTAAAATAAAGTCACAAATTATAAAAATAAAAGGAAGTTCAACAATTTAGCCCCTACAATTGTTTTCTTGAACTTTCTTGTTTGTTTGAAAAAGTTAGGTACCACCAAGATTTTATGGTTGAAAAGAAGGTTTTATTTCAAAAATAGCACATGTGGGAAAAATATTATTAAATTAGTACTATTTTTGTTTCCTTTCATTGCTAGCACTGTCACGTCATTTTTTTTGATTTGTGGGACCCATAAGCTTTTAATTAAGGGATGCCAAATTCTGGGATTATTCATGTCTATCCCACCGCCCAAATCTCCATCCGATGCCCTAACCTGATTTTTCAAACTATTTTCAATATTTTAGAGAGAGAAACTCACGAATAGAGAGAGAAAGAGAGCATATTAGATAGAGAGAGACATACCATAACAAAACCATTGGAAACCGCTCCAAAACGACTTCGAAACGTCTCAAAAAACCGTTGAAACCGTCTGAAACCACCACTCACTCCCTCTATATAGCTTTTCGAACTTGTAATGGGTAAAGAATTTTCAAAAACCACTCAAACCCAGTCGAAAATTCCTCAGTCTCCCATGTCCAAACCCACGAAGTTGGCGGAGAAAAACATTACTCCCGAAATGAGGTCTCCTCGACTAATGGATTCAGTAGAGAAACGCCCACTAGCGGAGAAAAACACTAAAAAATCGGATGAGAAAAACCTTAAAAAATTGACGCGGAGAAAAAAGAAAGGCACTAGAGGAAGGGTTGAAGAGAAAGCATGGGAAAATGAATCCAAGAAGGTGAAAAGAACCCTAGAAGAGAGAACGTGGATGTTGAAAAGGTAACAAGTATGCATTTTCAATTGATTTTTTAAGAAGTTTATATTTTTAATGGAAATTTGGTAAAAATGTGTATTTTTAATTAGGATGTTTGCATAAATTGATTATATATATATATATATATATATATATATAAGGGAGGCATGAGTCGTTTACAAATGGTATCAAAGCTTGTACCAAATTAAAAGTATGGCCAACGAGGACGTTAGGCCCTAGAAGGAGGGATGATTGTGACAGTCAACAGTCCTTACAAGGAATATGGTAAGCTTGTGTAGTCCCACATCGTTTGAGAATGGATACATGTGATGGTTCATAAGTAAAGAGATTACCTCCTAATGGATAAGGCCTTTTGAAGTGAGTTCAAGAACAAAACCATACTGCGGATAATATCATACTAAAAAGAGACACATGTCGTTATAATTTGATAATAGTCTAACTTGAATTTTCAGAACCCTCCTCTCTGTCTCCCCTTCTATCAATAGTTGTCCACATGTTTGATCCTTTTGCATCGCAAGATGAGAGATTTACAAAAAAAAAAAAAATTTTTTTCCGGACAAAAGACATCGAGCTATAACGAGAGAGTTAATGCTTTGTGAATTATACGACGTCAAGATGCTCTCAAACTTTTCAACTTACGTCTTGATGGCTTGACGGATTGACTTTGACTATTGTGAGTTGTGGTGTAAATTAAAACTTTATTTGCACACCCTAGTACTGTTGTATTTTTACTTATTTAAATTGTATGGTATTAGGTTAAAAATAAAATAAAATTGAGAGAAAGAACATCATAGAGCAATTTGTTTTTAAGAATAATTCCAATGAAACAAGACTTCACCATTAAATGAAAGCTGAGTCAAGGGAAATAGAGTAAAAGATAGACCAAATAGATTCCAAGTCATGTATGACAAGAGTAGTACAATAGCAATCAATAGAATAGGAGATAAGGTTTTGAGAGTATTTTGACACCACAAAAAAAAAAAAAAAAAAAAAAAAAAAAAAAAAAATTATCCCACCACAAGAGTTCCAAGGGGTTTGGGATTCCAAAAATTTCTCTTTTTTTTTACTTGCGAGAACACATGACGTGATGAAAAGGATTACCTTTTATTTATGCTCCTCACCTTTTTGTTACCATTCATTTCATTGTCACTCTAGCCTCTAGATCATCTGCACTTTCACATTCACGTGATCCAATACCAATTCACCTTTTTTTTTTTTTTTTAACAAAAAAAAAAAATTAACAAAAGTGAAATGTTTGTTAAATTCAGAAAACTATAATTATTTTAAATGATAATCATTAATTGATTAATATCAATATATATTTTTATTAGTTAATCACCGATTAATCTAGAATCAATCAATATTTTATCGGTCATTTGTTTAGAAAAAAAAGTTATCTTGACTTTTTTTTTAAATAAATGTTCAAAAAGTATCGAGCTACTTAAATTTTCCTAAAAAAGAAAGTTTTTTATTATTTACAATCTTTTGAACGAGGCATTTATTAGTTATTTAAACAAATTAATTTAGTGGTTATAAGTATAATTTGGTGGTTGTTTTTACCCATAACTCTATTAAAAGTGTAGATTTTAAATTCCTCACCCTCAAGTTGAAAAAGCAAAAATCAATTAATTTAAATGCATGATATCTATACCTTTCATTTTAAAACATGATATCTTATCTTTCATTTAATTGCTTGGTGAATACCACATCAGCAGGGAGTGAGAACTTTGAGTGGGACATAAGTGTCCATAAATTCTCTTCCAGTCAACAATTGCTTGGAAGTTGTAATTTAGTGGGGTCCACTTGACTCCTTCTCCTAAAAGCCCTTGTGGTCGATCTGTCCCGTGAAAAGTGTGTGTGTTCTTGCTTTTGTATATCAAAAAATTGGTAGTCACTTGACGAGTCTCACATCAACAGGAAATGAGGACTTTGAGTGACATATAAATGCCCACAAGTTCTCTTCTAGTCAGCAATTGTCTAAAGTTGTAACTTAGTTGGGTCGATCTGCTTCATGAGAAAATCATAAAGAAAAGAAAACTGAGATCAACTATCTGATGCTATGCAAATTGAATCGTGTGTTTGATTTTAGGCTCCGTTTGGATTACGTATCCATTCCTGAAAATGAAATTTTTTTATTTTAAATGAAAAAATATTTTCATTTTGAGATAAGATGGTGTTTTGATGTGTAAAAAGTTTTCTTTTTAAAACAAAAAGTTAATTAGAATAAGAAAAAAAACGGTGTTAAGAATAGTATCTTGTGAGAAGATTTCAAAAATACTCTTTTTTTTTTTCAAAAAGTATTGTACAAAGTAAATTTGAAATTAATAATTTTTTTTATTTTTTTTAAAATAGGAGAATAATAAAAAAAAGTGAGACAAATATTTTTTGTAAAAATTTTTTAATTTCAGAATTAGATACTCTATCGAGTCAAAGAATTAGTGTAACAAGATATTTTTCGGTTATGATTCTAGTGATATGCCTTTTCGTTTGTGTGTCATTAATACTGTAAAGACTAATTTCTATGGAGGGTTGTACTTATATTTGTATCTTTTTCTTGAGTTGAATGAAATTTTCTATTTCAAAAAAAAATAAAAAAATAAAAAAATAAAAAAGTAAATCCTGAGATTAACTCTCTTAAAAAATAAAACTAATCAGACTTTCATCAACAGAATGAGATTTCGAAACCTGTAAACGGAATCCCGAAGTTTATACGAAATGAAACAGAACCCAGAGTGGGCGTGCCAACTAACTGCCAATGGATTCCGAATCTCAATGATACCAAAATATATGTACATTTAAATAAATAATATAAAACTAAAATTAAATCGAGGGATTCCTTTTTTATTTTTTATTTTTACTTTTTTTTTTCTTTGCAAATCATTGTTATATTATACCCGAAATAGCCGTACTGAAATTTAAAAAGAAAAAAGAAAAAAAAAAATACGGCAACGAAAAGTCATTCTTCTCCACTATTTATGGAGAGTTATAGTCGCGAACGGAACGTACGAAAACTCTCCATACAAACACACACACAGTCTCTCTCTCTCTCCTCTCTCTCTCTCTCTCTCTCTCTCTCTCTCTCTCTCCCCTATCGCAGTTTCTCTTTCTAGACTCTAGAGTCATGGCGGCCGAGCTATCCTGCTCGGCGGACCTATTGGCCGGACTCCTGGGTCCGAACACGACGAACGCCACAGCCGCCGCGTCCCTCATCTGCGACCAGTTTCTCCGTCGTGTCCTCCAAGTTCTCCGACACGGCCTACGCCATCGACCCACCTACCTCCTTTTCTCAGCCTAACCTCGTATTCTCCATGCAGCTCGGCTTCGCCATGCTCTGCGCCGGCTCCGTCCGTGCCAAGAACACCATGAACATCATGCTCACCAACGTCCTCGACGCCGCCGCCGGTGGCCTCTTCTACTACCTCTTCGGCTTCGCCTTCGCCTTCGGCTCCCCCTCCAACGCTTTCATCGGCCGCCATTTCTTCGGCCTCAAGGAGATCCCCTCCGAGGGCTTTGACTACTCCTTTTTCCTCTACCAGTGGGCCTTCGCCATCGCCGCCGCCGGTATCACCAGCGGCTCCATCGCCGAACGCACTCAGTTCGTCGCCTACCTCATCTACTCCGCCTTCCTCACCGGATTCGTCTACCCCGTCGTCTCCCACTGGTTCTGGTCCGTCGACGGCTGGGGCGGCGCCGGAGAACCTCCGGCGACCTTCTATTCAGCACCGGAGTCATCGATTTCGCCGGATCCGGCGTCGTCCACATGGTCGGAGGCGTCGCCGGACTCTGGGGAGCCCTGATCGAAGGTCCGAGAATCGGCAGATTCGGCTCCAATGGCCGAACCGTCGCTCTCCGAGGCCATAGCGCCAGCCTCGTCGTCCTCGGAACCTTCATGCTCTGGTTCGGATGGTACGGATTCAACCCCGGCTCCTTCACCAAAATTCTCAGCGCCTACAGCTCCGGCGGGTACTACGGTCAGTGGAGCGCCGTAGGCCGCACCGCAGTGACGACAACCCTCGCCGGCTGCACCGCCGCCCTAACCACTCTCTTCGGGAATCGAATCCTCTCCGGGCACTGGAACGTGACCGACGTCTGCAACGGCCTGCTCGGAGGGTTTGCCGCCATCACCTCCGGGTGCTCCGTCGTGGACCCGTGGGCGGCGATCATCTGCGGGTTCATGGCCGCCGTGGTCCTGATCTCGTGCAACAAACTGGCGGAGAAGGTGAAGTTCGACGACCCGCTCGAGGCGGCGCAGCTCCACGGCGGGTGCGGCGCGTGGGGGATAATTTTCACGGCGCTGTTCGCGAGGGAGAAGTACGTGAACGAGGTCTACCCGGGGAAGCCGGGCGGCCATATGGGCTGTTCCTCGGCGGCGGAGGGAAGCTCCTGGCGGCCCACGTGATCCAGATCCTCGTGATCTTCGCGTGGGTCAGCGTTACCATGGGCCCACTGTTTTACATCCTCCACAAGCTCAAGCTCCTGAGGATCTCCGCCGAGGACGAAATGGCCGGCATGGATCTGACCCGGCACGGTGGCTTCGCCTATGTGTATCACGACGAGGATGATGCTGAGAAGCCAAACAGTTTTCCTCTCAGGAAAGTTGAGCCAAACAATGTCACTCCTTCAGTTTAGTTTTTCCTTTTGTCTCTCTCTTTCTCTTTCTTTTTTTTTTTTTAATGCTTGTTAATAACTATTATCTTTAGTTATTAATATCATTCAACGGCACATCGTTTGAAATGAAAAAATTCATCATGAATCAAGAATTTAAATTAAATTGATCTTTGGAATAAAGAAAAATTAGAACACAAAATTTGGGTGAGAAAAATGAGTGAATTATAGGATTTCGAAAAAGATTAAAAAGTGGGCTTGAGTTTATATTACGAATTGAAAATTTTCATCTCAAAATGATGTGCAAAAACAGTGAGGAAGAATATTATTTTGTAGTCGTTATGGAGACTTCTAGAATATGTGGAAAATGTGGATATATTGGTTGGTGGTGGTGTGTTTGAATATTGGATGCTGATATGGAAGATGATTATGAAGACCGTGAAACTAGCTCCTGTTTTCTTGCCATGTAATTGGTTATTTACTTATTTTAATGTATTATAGGACATTCTTATCTTTAGGGTAAAAAAAGAAGAAGATATTACTATATATTTATTTTATTGAGTGCGATTTTGTTTTTGTTTTCTTTGAATTGTGGTTGTTAATGTTGATAGTCGAGGGATATGGAAGGAGTGGTTTTCCGAGATTGTGGGTTGATTTCCTTTTTTTGTTTTTTTTTTTGTTTTTATCAGACAGTGAAATATATATTATATATATATATGTGTGTGCATATATTTAAATTATAATTTGCAACTTGGAATTTGAAGTCGTCCAATGTCTAGTTGCCCAGCAGTGGGTTGTTTGGAATTCTGGAAATTATGAGTCTATGGCTGCTAGTTACTTAGATGGGTCCCAGTGCTTTTTTGGAGGACTTGGGGGATTCCTGCGAAATTCAACACCAGGATACTTGTATCTGGAAAAGTATGGGTTATAAATTTTAAAAGAAAGTGGCAGAAAGCTTTTAAAAAAAATTAAAATAATAAAATAAAATAGAAGTGGAAAAAAAAAAAAGAAAAAAAAAAAAAAAGAGAGAGAGAGAGAGAACTTTTATCTAGCCACGTGTGGAAAATATGAAAGGTTTAATGACAGATAGGTCCTCGAATTTAATACTTGTCACATTTTGATCCCGAACTAATTTATGAACAAAAATCTCCTCAAATTAAGGTGGTTGTTGGCAAATGAGAGAGCATTGGAACCCTTTTTTTGCAATTTGAAATTTATGAATTCAAATAGGAGTTTAGAAGATAACAAATATGTATGTGTTATATAATTCGAACTATAAAAATTCCGAATCGTGTTTTATTTTTTCATATTTATTTATTTTTTTAAAAATCAGTATGGTTCGGGAATTTTATATGTTTGAATTATGTAACCCAAATGCCCCCTAATTTTTTTTTTACTAGTAATTCAAATTGTTAAATTTATCAACTTTTAAACAGAAGGAGAAATGTGCATCATCACACATGATTGGTAATTGATAGGCAAGTGCAACAATAATCTTTAAGGATTAAACTTTAAAAAAAAAAAAAAAAAAAAAAGATAAGAAAAAATTGTTAGATCAATCTTAAGTCTTGATATCATAGTATTTGTATTCTTTCTCCAAACTTACTGAAACCGTAAATTTTGATAGCCTTCCATGATAGTCATTCATATCCGTAATACAGTCATCACTCCCTATAAAAGAATCGCCACCCATGCTTTACTCCGCCCTTAATTGCCCTATTCAGACCATCCTTGCACGAGCTTTTCTCACCTTGACCCCCCAACGATGCAACATCCTCCTACCCCGAGAGCTTCTCTTCCCCTCAACTAATCGGCGATGCAAGGACCTGCCACCTTGTGAGAGTTGTTACCCTCGACCTCACCATCACCTTCCAATAACACAAGCTCCTCTCGCCTTTTACCTGTGAAAATTTCACTTTTAGCACCTGTGGGGAAAAGATTATTAAAATCAGCATCACTTTTTCATCCCTTCAGTTCTAGCACCGCCACGTCATCAAAACCCATGATCTGTGGGGCCAAGCCGCAATTAATGTATGTCAAATTACGGGTTTGTCCTCGTCTCCCTCGCATGCCCCAGAAAACCAGCATCTACAGTATTTCGGAGAGAGAAGATTGAAATATAGAGAGAGAAAATGAAATCTAGATAGAGAATTTGATGCAGTTGCGCGGAACCGCACGGAAACCGTCCGTAACCACCACGAAAGGCCACCAACTTAGGATAGTTTAAAAAACCGGAACCAGAGATCGAGAGAATGAGGGTTGAGGGGAAATCGAAGTTAAGGAATCAAAGATGACGAAAATTAAAAAAAATTGCTTTTTCGTTTAATGTTTAAAAAATTTTCCTCATTTGAATAGTTATTATTGAACAGTCTCTCTTCTTACGGGTTCAGTCATTTTCATAATGACCGCCTGGTAATTATGAAAATGACCCCTGTAACTGTTATAACTCTCGCATATAATTTTGGTCATAACGGTTATGACCATGTGGTCATTATAAAAATGACCCGCTTTTTGGAACTCAACAATCCTTATACCGGATCGGTCATTTTCATAATGACCCCATGGTCAATATCTTTGTGACCCCTGAAATTGTCAATACGGTGACGTATTGGTCAAAGTGTTAGGCCATCGGTCATAACAGTTATGACCGTCCGGTCATAATAATTATGACCACCGTGTTAAGCCATCGGTCATAACTGTTATGACCAACGTGTTAGGCTATCGGTCATAACTGTTATGACCACACGGTCACAACTGTTATGACCTACAGTGTTAAACCATTGGTCATAACTGTTATGACCACACGGTCATAACCGTTATGACCTCTGTGTTACATCATCGGTCATAACAGTTATGAGTATGGTCATAACCGTTATGACCCCGTTGTATGTAGTATTTCGTTCATTTTCGTATTGACCGCCTAGTCATAACTGTTATGACCCGTTTAAATGACG
This sequence comes from Ficus carica, assembly GCA_009761775.1. Classification (NCBI taxonomy): domain Eukaryota; kingdom Viridiplantae; phylum Streptophyta; class Magnoliopsida; order Rosales; family Moraceae; genus Ficus; species Ficus carica. Next base: position 2,890,805 of record CM019742.1, on the reverse strand, counting down.
ATTTTTAGCATTTAACCTTGGTCAAAAATATATTGACCGGATGGTCATTATGAAAAAAATGACCAGTGGCTTTTGGAATGCCAGCAGTCATTGATGTTCGGGCCACCCTTCATTTATTTCTAAATACCATATTTGCCCTCATCCCCCCTCCGTCTAAAGTCATTCTCCCTCTAATTGCCCTAACAAAATTTCAAAAACAAGCTTCTACAGTATTTTTGAGAGAGAAACTCCGGTTCTAGAGAGAGAAAGTGTTATAATCAGCAGCCACCGACCCATAACCGCTCGATAACCGTCCCAAACCGCAACGAAATTATTGTATAAACTGCTTAGACGTCTGTTAACGTCGTGTAATCCTTAAAAATATACCGGTACGAAATTATTTGGACACACACAAAAATGTCTGCAAAAAACACTTCTCTCTTGAGGAGGTCAGCCCGACTTTCGTCTCAGCCAACGACGTCGTCATCGGCTGACAAAAAACCGGTACCAGAGATGGAGACAAAAGTGTCCGATGCTGGTTTGAAGATAAAGCAGGGGGAAATGGGTGTAAATGATGCGGAGGAGTTGATCAGTAACTTAGAAGCTAAGTTATCGAAAGCCGAAGAGGTAAAAATTTTGTTGTTTTTCTGCTTATAAAGTATATATTTTTATTTTTATTTTTATATTACTCTATTTCATCAAGAATGTGCATTTTTTATCGACTATATAATAAAAAGTTTCCCATTTTACTATTGTTAAAAAGTTTCCATTGTTAACAACCAGTTGGTTTTGGGATAATGTACCATAACCAACATTTTTAAAATTTTTCATAAATAATGTGCAGTGTTGATTGATTATTTTTGTAAAGGTTTAATTTTTATATGTGTTATCGTTTAGCCATTTTAAATTTTTAAGATATGTTGAAAAATTTCACTTTAACATTATTAAAGTTCGTATTTTTATCTGATTTTCTACCATTATCCAACCGATTGTATAATTTTGTTTGACGGTTAATATATATATATATAAAATGTAACTATCGGTCATAACATAACAGGTGGTCATAACTGTTATGACCACCGTGTTAGACTATCGGTCCTAACTGTTGTGACCAGGTGGTCAAAACTGATATGACCGTGGCCTGTCACGGTGGTCATAACAGTTATTACTAATTGGTCATTACTGTTATGACTGATAGTCTAATTTTTATTTAGTTGGGGATAAATGGTATGAAAGTATCCCTTTCCTGGTGATATCGGTGGCTGTTTAGTACTAATTTTGCGATCAATTGGTAATATTTGGTGAGGTTTTTTACGATTACTTGAAGTTCGTAAAGTTAATAACTTTATTACTGTTACCATCAACGCAGGGTCAATACGTCCGCCTTGTACCGGACAGTCAAATTTCCAGGGCGAAGATAAATACTTTCGTAAACATAACGGAGACATTGAAAAAACTTCGTGGGTGGTTGTCTCCGCGATAGTACGAGTCCTTGAAGACTCAGCCATGTATTCAACAGTTCATGCATTTAGATACTCTTGGTTGGTCTGGGCAGGTATTCCACAACATCGTGATGCGCCTGACGACTCATTCAGCCATGGGTGACGCTCTATGGTTTGAGCTTGGTGAAGACTTGGTCAGATTTTCCATCAACGAGTTCTGCCTAATAACCGGCCTGAATTGTGTAGGGTCTACACATCTCCCCGTTGTGGAAAGCCGATTAATGTCAAAATATTTTCCGGATGTTAGGGGTGTTACGAGAGAATATTTGGAGCTGCAGATGTCGAATTCTAAGTTTGACAATGACGACGATGCGGTCAAGCTTAGCCTACTGTACATTGTGTTTAGCATCCCTTTATCGAATGCAAGCTCCGTTAAGATAGACCCAAAGTATTTTGCCCTGGCGGATAACTTAGATGCTTTCAATGAATTTCCTTGGGGTGTGCTATCATGGGAGGCAACGCGGACTGCAATCTGCAGTACTGTGGAAAACAGGATTTCTTCGAAGAGAGGACCAAAAAAAAATATTGACAAATCTCGTTACAGTGTTGCGGGGTTCCCCCAGGCCTTGCTCGTTTGGGCATATGAGACCAGCCCAGTGATAGCTTCCAAGTTCACCACCAATTACGAGCATGCCCTTCCGCGTATGATGTCGTGGACCACCGCGGACAATGTGAGGTTTGATGATGTATTGACTGCTTTTGCGACGGTTGGCGAATCCAAGGTATTTTAAAAAAAATTTACGTTTCATTTTTGGGCCCAGCCGCAATTACAATAGGTGGTCATCACCATAATTAGCAGGGGGGTCATAACTGTTATGACCGTTGACCACAAGGTCATAACAGTAATGACCGTATGCAGTCATAACAGTTATGACCGTGTGCAGTCACAACTGTTATGACCACACGGTCATAACAGGAATGACCGTGTGCAGTCACAACTTTTATGACCACACGGTCATAACAGCTATGACCGCTTGGTTGGTGATTTATTTGAGAAATGACAATTAATTTTATGTAATTTATTATCTGTTGTGTCAGTCATTAACATATTATGACCGATGTTTGTGTGCATCTTAAGTGTGTTGATTTGACGCCAACCGAAGAGGAGTTAAAGAACCCATGCGTTGCGCGCCTATTTTTGAATCTTCCCCAGGCCCAGCCTCAATTACCACATTCCAAGTCTTTCTTCCCCTGACCGAGCACAGATACAAACTCCGAGTGGCGGGAGTTTCAAAAAGAGATCCGCACAGAGATTGCCTCACTGAAAAAGGAACAGAAGCAATCCAACAAACTCTTGCGGCGGGTTCTTAAAATCTTGTCTGCCAACAGTAATGTTAAGGGACAGTGTCAGCCACATACGGCTCATGTAGATGCCGAGAACGAGAATAATAAGGTAATCCTGTAATTTAATTTCAGTCTTCCACATTCAAGATCATGATAATTTTTTAACCACCATATATGCAATGAACCTATCGTTTATGTCACGTTGTGAAACCACACAGGTAAATATTGCGGAGGAGGAGGTTAATGAGGGAGAGGCGAATGTCAAATCCGAGCCATCTGTTGAAGAAATTGCGGAGGAGGCCATGCCTGATCTGGAGAAAGGCGTAATAGAGGAGGATGATGGTAAAGAAATCATCCCGGATCAGGATCCATCAATTCTTGACGAGCCAGCCAACGAGGTTAGCATCGGCCCCCTGTTTGTTCCGCATATCTGAAACTGACATTTTACTCTTCAAAAGTTTCATCAGTATTATTAAATGTGTATTACATCTTTATTTGTAGATCCCTAAGAAGAAGAGGGCCAGACTATCAAGCCTTCGCCAACGGCCGTCCGGTCGTACGACTGATATTGGATCTCCGTCGAAGGCTCCGACTAACCTTATTTACGCCCTCCCACCGTGTCTCGCAGATCAACCTCCTGAACAAACACTAGAGGAGTTCAGGGAGTGGATCAAGGCGGGAGTATTGAAGAGGTCTCCTCCAGGGTAATTGAATTTTACACGAGTTATTGATAATCAATTTGTTGTAAACATTACAACTTTGTGTTTTGACAGTAACTAACCTTATTTATGTTTAGTAAACGGCCTCCCCGATACGTTGCCAAGCATGATACATTGAGCGAACCCCATGATCTCGGCCTCATGTTGGTAGAAAAAAAAAAGCTGGTATTATGAATTAGCTACCTCCCCTGTTTGGTTATGGGACGAAGTAAGTATCTTTCTGTTGTATTTTTTTTATAAAACAACGGTACATTGTTTGATGCCCTGCCGAGTTTTACATTACATTTGTTAATGTTTATTTGTTAATGTTTTACTCTTGTAGCACATTGACGTTGCCTTCTACTACTTGAGGTAGAAGAGCAGGCAGTTCGCCGAATTGAAACAACGGATGGTGACAACAGTTGACACTTTTTTTACATCAAAGATTCGTTCATTATGGCGTATACACCAGAGTTCACCAGCCAACTTCGATTGGGGCTCCTGTCAATCTATACTCAAAATCATGACAGGAGTTAAAGTACAGAGTGGGTCCTCCTGGTTTGATGTCAACACTTTGCTAATACCAGTTCACTTAGCTGATCTTAAACATTGGGTATTAGTAAAGCTCGAGCTGACAAGCTGGACCATTGAGGTATATGACTCTCTGCAGCATGAAGTCCGTCACAATGCAAGGGTCAGAGAAGGACTTGAATGTTTAGCAGTGTTCATTCCAATGCTGGCTGAAAGAATAAATTTGTTCGACGTCAAGAAAAGAGATCCCCCTGGAATTCACCCAATACCAGTCACCATAATGAAAGACATCCCTAAACAAGCCAATGGGTTAGTACAATCAAATTTATGTCAACACTTTGCTAATAGTGACTGTTATGATGACACGATTTTAATTCATCTTTATCATTCGTTCAACAGGGGTGACTGTGGCATGTTTACCATTAAATATGCTGAATGCTTGCTAGAAGGTAGGGATGTCCGTTATTGGGTCATTGCTGAACGCATGCAACTATTTCGGGAGTGGCTAGCATGTTTCTTCTGGCTCCATGCCAAAAGAAAAATTGAACAAACTTACAAAAGTGATGATGATGTCAACATGGACATTGGCTAACAAATTGTAATTCTTCATTCTAACCTTTGCAATCTGTTTATAGGGACATTGTTTAACAAATTTTTTTATTATATTCGTCAAACTTTACCATAGTGTATATAGGGACATTTTTTTCATAATATATCTTAAGTATTTTATGACCAGGTGGTGTATTGTTCTATGTATAAGCCGTGTAGAGAAGGCCCAAAAAATGTGTCATTCATTACCAGTTTTAAAACAACAATTTCAGCAAATGTCATAACAGCCGAAGCTCCCGGTCATAACGGTTATGACCACACTTCTGTATAATATTAAACAAAAAAAAAAATGAACATTTTAAAACCCTTTTTCGGTAAAGGTCATAACAGTTATGACCATGTGGTCATAACGGTTATGACCTTGGTCTGTGTAATATTTAAACCAAAAATAAAAACGAACATTTTTGGGCCTTTTCAGTGAAGGTCATAACAGTTATGACCATGTGGTCATAACGGTTATGACCTTGGTCTGTATAATATTTAAAAAAAAAACGAACATTTTAAGGCTCTTTTTCGGTAAAGGTCATAACAGTTATAACCATGTGGTCATAACTGTTATGACCTTGGTCTGTATAATATACAAAAAAAGAAAAAAGTCATGTTCGACGCCTTTTTCAGTAAAGGTCATAACTGTTATGACCAGACGGTCAAAACGGTTATGACCGCTGGTTTGTAACAAATTTAAAATAAAATTGTGGTCATAACGGTTATGACCTCTCGTCCAAAAAAAATAATAAAAAATTTTTTTAGTCATGTTTCAGGCCATTTTCCACCTAAGGTCATTCCTGTTATGACCGTGTGGTCATAACTGTTATGACCGTGTGGTCATAACTGTTATGACCTCTCGTCCAAAAAAAATAATAAAAAATTAGAAAAGTCATGTTTCAGGTCATTTTCCACCTAAGGTCATTCCTGTTATGACCGTGTGGTCATAACTGTTATGACCTCTCGTCCAAAAAAAATAATAAAAAATTAGAAAAGTCATGTTTCAGGTCATTTTCCACCTAAGGTCATTCCTGTTATGACCGTGTGGTCATAACTGTTATGACCTCTCGTCCAAAAAAAATAATAAAAAATTTTTTTAAAAATGTTTCAGGTCATTTTCCACCTAAGGTCATTCCTGTTATGACCGTGTGGTCATAACAGTTATGACCTCTCGTCCAAAAAAAATAATAAAAAATTAGAAAAGTCATGTTTCAGGCCATTTTCTACCAAAGGTCATTCCTGTTATGACCACTGTATTAAACATGCGGTCATAACAGTTATGACCACCTGGTTAAAACAGTTATGACCGACGCAACTGGTCAAAACGGTGACGTATTGGTCAAACCCTAATAAATTGTTTTCTCCATTCTCCCGCCCAAATCCCGACTAAACTAACAGGACCCAAAATATTGTAAAATTTGTCTATCCTATTTTCGTCGTTTTTCTCTAAGTGAAGCCTCACCAGTATTTTCTGCCCGATTACCCACTAATCGAAACTCACTGTAAGTCAAACAAATCTGATCACATCTTCTGCGGGCACTCTGTTAAAACTGCCCCTGACCATCCTCGTCACAGTTTAAGGCCGAATCTGCCAGATCTGCTTCTACTCCAGCTGAGTAGATATCTTCACACTTCCTATCAGCCAATCTGAGGTAATGGTTCCTGTTATTGTAGTTTTATTTGTTAATTTATTATTTAATGGGTGTGCTTTTTGAAATTTTAGTCAGCTCGCTATATATTACAAAACTGGTCATAACAGTTATGACCATCGTGTCACTATCATCGTGACCAATTTTGAGGTTTGTAATGCAAAAAAACTTTGTAATTCAAATAAATTATTGTTTATAACCAACTCGCTATATATAAAAATGGCCTCATACCACAATGTTTCCTTCCTTTGTAATGCAAATATGTTATTGGATAACTTGATAGTGTTTCATTCAGGAATGGATGCGGTTTGTGTTTTTGTCAATTATAATAGTCAATGGGACGGCACATCATCGTCATATGTTGGTGGCGAAATGAAGGGAATATTGGTGCCTGAAAACTCAACATATGTTGGACTTGTTGAGTTGGTAAGAAGTGTGATTGGAATTAGAGGTCCAGACAAGAATATAGTCATGAGATACGGTGTTGAGCCTGGATTGCCTCTTGTGAGGATACAGTGTGATGCTGACGTTAAATTCTACATACAACTGAAGAAGAAGGATGTTCATGTGCTTAGCAAATTTCCAGTTACCATCGATGTATTGGATGAGTCTGCGGCGGAAGCAATGCCATCAGAGGTTGGGGCAAGCAACCACATAGACGTTCAACGTTCTAGGGATGGGGGACAGAGTGATGAAGCCATGCAACATGTAAATGACAGTAATACGATCATCCCTCCTCCTCGTCAGTTCCCTTCTCCTACAGTAGGTCTGGATTTGCACAACGAAGATGAAATTGAAAAACAATATGAAGTTATGCACAATGATTTATGCACGGCCCATGATGATTGTAATGCCGGTAAAATGCATGATGCGGATGATTCACATCGGTCAAACGAAAAGAGTATCGCAGCAAGTATTGGAGACCAATCTATTGTCAATAACACTAGATATGAAAATGACAAAGTATCCAGTAGTGACAGTCTATCCGACGGCGTCATTGTTGCTGATTATACACCTGTCACAATTCGCATAAACTGCATATTTGAGAACAAAAAGTTACTGCAATACCACCTTCATCACGATGCAATGAGTAAACACTACCAGTTCAAGGTGAAAAGGTCGAACTCTACTCTATTACACGTGATATGTATAGATAATGAGGGATGTCAATGGCAATTGCGTGCGACTAGGATGAGAGGTAGTGAAATGTTTGTTGTGAAGTGGTTCGACGACGTCCATACTTGTTCAATTGAAATCGTGCAAGGGCATCATCGTCAGGCGAAGAGTTGGATGATTGGGGAGTGTGTTAAGGCAAAATACTTGGATCCGACCAATACCTTATATAGACCAGCCGAAATAATGCGAGACATGCAGGACGAATTTGGAGTGTCTTTTAACTATCTTAGAGCATGGCGAGGGAAGGAAGCTGCACTGAACAGACTGAGGGGGGATGATGCTGAGTCATACAAAGGTACTTTCCCATATATGCTTATATGTTATTGACTGGACTTAACACTGTTATACTTACGACATGGTTTAATAATTACAGTTCTGCCAGCGTGGGCTGAAATGGTTATGCGGAAAAATCCTGCATCCGACATTCAAATTGAGACAGACTCAGAAAATTGTTTCAAATACTTATACATGTGCTTAGCTGCTTCGAAGCATGGTTGGCTGTATTGCCGTCCAGTCATTGTAGTCGATGGTTCAGCACTAAAGGCCAGGTTTGGAGGAATGTTGCTTGCAGCCTGCGGGCACGACGCAAATGGCTCCATATTTCCTCTTGCATTTGGTATCGTTCCGTCGGAAAGCAATAAATCATGGAACTGGTTCTTCGAGAAGCTAAGGGATTCAATCGGCACAAGAGAGTCTCTTGCTATTGTGGCCGATAGGCATAAGGGTATCGAATATGCAGTCAACCATGTCTATCCAGATGCTGCATTCGGGATATGCGTCCAACACTTGGCTGCAAACTTGAAAACTAGGTACAAAGATTTCAAAGGCAATTTGAAGACCTATTTTGATGGTGCCTCGAGATCGTATCTTTTAAGTGAGTTCCATCGTCATATGGAATCCATCCGTGGTCTAAACCCCGACATGCATCGATACCTTGTTGAGGCCGATCCTACAAAGTGGTCGCGAGCACACTTCAACGGTCGGAGATATGCAATCATGACAACCAACATTGCTGAGTCATTTAATAATGTGGATCGGAAAGCCCGGTTAATGCCAGTTGGATTCTTGGTGGAATGGCTGAGGGCACTACTACAAAGATGGTTTGTCGAGAGGCGTGAAGAGGCCCTTAAAATAACATCTAAGCTGGGCCCAAAGGCTGAGAAATTGATTCGAACACATTTCTCGGTAGGCCTATCAGTAACGGTATGTGATAACGATCACATCATACACACACGCATAAAAAAATAAAATTTGTGTTATCCTTATTGCGAGCGATTAAACTAATATCTTCGTTGTTCTATTTGTTACAGCCTCGGCCAGCTGATCAGTTTGAGTATGCCGTCACCAGCAATGATGGCCAAATATGGATTGTCGATATGAGCGAAAGGACATGTACATGCAGACGATTTCAGGTCGATCAAATTCCTTGTCATCATGCAATGGCCGTCTGTAACTACCGTCGAATTGATCCTTATAATTATTGCTCTAATTACTACACGAAAGACTATCTGTATTCTTGCTATGCAGATGTAGTCCATCCTATTGGCAGCGCCGAGGGCTGGGACGTATCTGAAGAAGTAAGCTTGCAAATTGTTAATCCTCCCACCACAAAGCGTGGGCCCGGAAGGCCACGGGTTCGTAGGATTCCGTCCCAAGGTGAAGAACATGAGCCTATTCGGTGTGGTAGATGTAATGGTTATGGGCACAACCGTCAAACATGTACCAACTCAGTACCCTTACGAAAATGTCCAACAACAAGGACAGATAAATAGTTGATAACAGCCAGTTTCAAAATTTTTTTTAAAATTATCATTCATTTTACTTTACTTTTAGAAGTATATTGTATAACATTTTAGCACAATAGTTTTAATTCAACATTAAACAATTACATTCTTTTATGATAACAGTTATGTATTTTATATTGTAATAGACTGATATTTTTTTTTTAAAATTTGTTACAAACCAGCGGTCATAACCGTTATGACCTTTACTGAAAAAGGCGTCGAACATGACCTTTTTTTTTTTTTTTATTATATATACCAAGGTCATAACCGTTATGACCACATGGTCATAACTGTTATGACATTTACTAAAAAAGAGCCTTAAAATGTTCGTTTTTTTAAAAAAATTTTATACAGACCAATGTCATAACCGTTTTGACCACAAGGTCATAACAGTTATGACCTTTACTGAAAAAGCCCAAATATGTTCGTTTTTTTTTTTTTTTTTGTTTAAATATTATACAGACCAAGGTCATAACGGTTATGACCACACGGTCATAACAGGAATGATCTTTCGTAGAAAATGGCCTGAAACATGATTTTTTTAGTTTTTTAATATTTTTTTGGACGAGAGATCATAACCGTTATGACCACACGGTCATAACAGGAATGACCTTTCGTAGAAAATGGCCTGAAACATGATTTTTTTAGTTTTTTAATATTTTTTTGGACGAGAGGTCATAACCGTTATGACCACACGGTCATAACAGGAATGACCTTTCGTAGAAAATGACCTGAAACATGATTTTTTTAGTTTTTTATTATTTTTTTGGACGAGAGGTCATAACCGTTATGACCACACACGGTCATAACAGGAATGACCTTTCGTAGAAAATGGCCTGAAACATGACTTTTTTAGTTTTTTATTATTTTTTTGGACGAGAGGTCATAACCGTTATGACCACACGGTCATAACAGGAATGACCTTTGGTGGAAAATGGGCTGAAACATGACTTTTCTAATTTTTTATTATTTTTTTTGGACGAGAGGTCATAACCGTTATGACCACACGGTCATAACAGGAATGACCTTTGGTGGAAAATGGCCTGAAACATGACTTTTCTAATTTTTTAATTTTTTTTGGACGAGAGGTCATAACTGTTATGACCACACGGTCATAACAGGAATGACCTTTCGTAGAAAATGGCCTGAAACATGACTTTTTTAGTTTTTTATTATTTTTTTGAACGAGAGGTCATAACCGTTATGACCACACGGTCATAACAGGAATGACATTTCGTAGAAAATGGCCTGAAACATGACTTTTCTAATTTTTTAATTTTTTTTTTTTGGACGAGAGGTCATAACTGTTATGACCACGCGGTCATAACAGGAATGACCTTTCGTAGAAAATGGCCTGAAACATGACTTTTTTAGTTTTTTATTATTTTTTTGGACGAGAGGTCATAACCGTTATGACCACACGGTCATAACAGGAATGACCTTTCGTAAAAAATGGCCTGAAACATGACTTTTCTAATTTTTTATTATTTTTTTGGACGAGAGGTCATAACCGTTATGACCACACGGTCATAACAGGAATGACCTTTCGTAAAAAATGGCCTGAAACATGACTTTTCTAATTTTTTTAATTTTTTTTTTTGGACGAGAGGTCATAACTGTTATGACCACGCGGTCATAACAGGAATGACGAACGTTTTAATTGGTATAAGCTAACATTTTGCTGCTATATAAGGTACAAAGATAATATCATTGCTAATTCCTTTTATTCCCATCTGATCAATAAAATTATGACATCGGCCAACAAGATTAATGTGTAATGTTGAACTTCACAATCTACAACAATATACCATATAAAAAAAGAATTAATTGTTACCAAGAATCAAAGAATGACACTATTTACAGTGTGGTTAAGTTAGATAACAACATTTGCAATGGTTTGGGAAAAAAACTAATAAGCTGTCTCATCATCCTCATCACTCTTATAAGATTGTTCGAGCTTACGTTTGGCATGGGCCCACAAGTAACATGCCATCCACTCCCTGAAGAGTTTCATGCGTGCATCAATTACCCAATAACGGACATCCCTACCTTCTATCAAGCATTCAGCATATTTTATTGTAAACATTCCACAGTCACCCCTGTTGCACGAAAGATTGAAAAAAAAAAACAAAATTATAAATAAGGATCACACATTCCACAGTGAATTTAATGAAAACAGCAAGCAATGATAGTACTAACCCATTGGCTTGTTTAGGGATATCTTTCATTATGGTGACCGGTATTGGGTAATTTCCTGGAGGATCTCGCCGTTTGAACTCGAACAAACTATTTTGTTCCGCCACAAGTGGAATGAAATTTGACAGTCATTCCATTCCTTCGCGGACCTTAGAGTTGTGAGGTCCTTCGTGCTCCAGAGAGTCATATACCTCAATGGTCCAGTTTGTCAGATCGAGCTTAACTAATGCCCAATGTTTTAGACCCTCGAAGTGAATTGGCATTAGAACTGTGTTAACGTCCCACCATGAGGCCCCATTCTGGACACGGACTCCCAGCATTATCATGAAGATAGAATCACAGCAGGCCCAATCGAACTTATCGGGAGCTGACTGGTAGACAGTCCATAACGAACGAACTTTTGAAGTAAAAACTGTGTCTACCGTTGTCACCTTCCGTTGATTCAGTTCGGGAAACTGCCTGATCTTGTTCCTCAGATAGTAGAATGCAACGTCAATGTGCTGCACAAACAAAAAAGATGCAAATTTATTGGAAAAAATTCATAGTCTGCACAGCCAATATGATTGACATTTGATTTTACCACACTTCTATAACATGGAGAATAAAAGATTGTTGAACGGTACTTACTTCATCCCATAGCCATACAGCTGAAGTAGCTAACTCATAATACCAAGTTTTTTTCTCCACCTGCATGCATCCGAGGTCATGTGGTTTGTCCAACGTATCATGCGTCTTAGAGTATCGGGGAGGCCGTTTACTAAACAAAATGTACCGTCTGGTTAATTGGTGATGACATTGTTAATATAATGTAATTTTCAAATCGAACGTATAAGTATTATAAAAATAATTACCCTGTAAGATTCTTCTTCAATAAACCTTTTGGGAACCACGCCCTGAACTCCTCAAGCATCTCTTTTGGGGGTTCATCTGCGAGACCCGGAGGGAGGGCATGTATCAGCGTATTCGGAGCCTTCGACGGCGAGCCATCATGAGGCATGGAAGAAGAGGGCCGTTGTCCAAGCCTTGATAGTCTGACCCTCTTCTTCTTAGGGATCTATAAACGACAGATGTGAAACGAGTTAACATTGTACGATGACCATAATTGATATGTAAATAAGTTAAAGATGATGAATAACAACCATGTCACCGATGCTCTCCTCGGATGCTGGCTCTTCAAGCTGTTTGACATCCAGCTCTCTTTTTTTATTTTCTTTACCATCTTTATCCAATCCGGATAAATTCTCCGGGTCAGGCATCATTTCCTCCTTTCCAACAGATGGATCGGATTTTTCCTTAACTTCTCCCTCGCTTTCTTCTAGGCTGGATGTAATATTTTCCTGCGTGTTATCATAACATGTCATAATAAATAAATAAAAAATTATTATTTGTGGATGACAGTTAAGATCATCTACATATATGGTAGACGCGATCGGAAAATAATTGTTTACCTTATTGTTATCAGCCTTGACGTCTTCACGAGAAACAATCACCTTGTTGGCGGTAAGGAACTCCATGGCTACTTGAACACCCATATCCGCAACGGGACCCAAGTCAGAGTCCAATATGACATCATATTGCGAGCCGGTGCCAATGTGAGGGGGGGTAGTTTTCAAGGCATCCGATTCAGGCGTCTGAACTTTAGTCTCTGGGCTGCTGCTGAAATGGAACGAAGTGTGTGCCTCTCCTTGTCCCTTCCCTTGTCCCTTCTCAGAAACGTTGGCGGCCAACATTTTTATCACCCTTCGCATGAGTTTGTTAGACTTCGTCTGACCCTTTTTAAGAGAAGCTAAATCTTTTTTAATGGAGACCACCTCTTTTTTAATGGAGACCACCTCTCCTCGGATCTCTTTTTGAAACTCGTGCCACTCGGAGTTTGTATCAGAGCTCGTTGGGGGGGCAGGAGTCTTGGGAGGTAATTTAGGCACAACACTTGGGTTCTTCAAATATAGCCGCGCAACCCATGGGTCCTTCAACTCTTCTTCAGTTGGCATCATCACAAAACCCTTAGGCTGAACACATTTAATATCATATCATTAATATTCATATTGATTAGATAATCAAATTAAATAACCACCCTTCCACTAAGTACAATGACCAACATTGATATTAAAAAAACAAACAATTAATATTAACTGTATAAGATTACAGTATGGGTCATAACAGAATGACCGGACGGTCATAACTGTTATGACCGATAGTATAACGATATCGGTCATAACAGTAATGACCAATTACTGTTATGACCACTAGTTAAAACCAGGGGTCACAACAGTAATGATCAATTAGCCATTACTGTTATGACCGATAGAGTCATAACAGTTATTACCATCTGGTCATTACTGTTATGACCACTGGTATATAACAAGGTCATAACAGTAATGACCACCTGGTCATAACTGTTCTGAACGATAGCGTTATACTATCGGTCATAACAGTTATGACCAACTCGACATTACTGTTATGAACCCTGCTATATACTATAATATATAATTACTGTTATGAGGACAAGGATGATTTACATATGTAAATTGACCACCAATTGTAATTGACACAGCATACATAATACTCTGGGATAATATGTAAAAGACGAGCAACAGTTTTTTGTACCTGCTTTTCGCCAACCTCGGTAAAAGCAGACATAACATCATCGAACCTGACATTGTCCGCGGTGGTCCACGACAGCATACGCGGAATGGCATGCTCGTATTTGGAGCTGAATTTCGTTGCTATCATTGGGAGGGTCTCATAGGCCCAAACAAGCAACGCATGGGGAAAGCCCGCAACACTGTAATGCACTTTGTCATTCTTTTTTAAGGGTATTCTCTTCGAAGCAACCCTGTTTTCAACTGAATTGCAGATTGCAGTCCGGGTTACCTCCCATGAGAGCACGCCCCAAGGAAAATCATTGAACTCAGCAATGTTATCGGCAAGGGCAAAAAACTTCGGGTCTATCTTAACCGAGTTTGCATTTGACAAAGGAATGGAGAATGTCAAGTATAGTAGACTAAGCTTGACAGCGTCGTCGTCGTTGTCCAAATTGGCTGCATTGGACAGATGAAGCTCCAAATGTTCTCTCGACACACCTCTAACCGTCGAAAAATATCTTGTTATTAATCGGCTCTCGACCAATGGGAGATGGGTAGACCCTACGCATTTCATGCCGGTAATGAGACAGAACTCGTTGATAGAAAATCTGCCTAGGTCTTCACCCACCTCAAACCAAAGAGCATCACCCATCGATGAGTGATCCGTCAATCTCATAACAATGTTATGGAAGAGCTGCCCAGCCCAACCAAGATTACTTAATCCTAGAAACTGTTTAATGCATCGCTGATCGACGACGGCCGCGTACTGTTGTGGAGTCAACCACCGGTTCAATTTCGTACAAATATCTTTGATGTTAACAAAAGTATTTATTTTAGCCTTGGTAATTTCCGTATCCGGCACCCGTCGATTATATTGAACCTGCGGTCATGTTAATGGTAACATAACAGAATAAGTATACTGATGACAGTGAAGTAATCATACATATTACCAAGCACAAAATAACAGCAATATGAAAGGTAACGAATTGATCACCATCAATTCCAAAAAAATAGATGTTTATGGTCCTAAAATGAGAAAGTCATCATGAAAATGACCGTCCAGAACAAACAGACAACTGTGTAAATATTGTGAGCAACAAATCATTATGAACAAATGACATAATCACACACTTATAATATAATATAATGAAATGACCATCCTAAAATAAGTCAAAACTCATAGTAACTAATGTATGACCAACAAGCGTGGGCTGAAATGACCACACGAACATAACAGAAAAACTGAGGAATTATTATTTATTGTGACCAACAAGTCATAATGATAATGACCAACAGTAAATAACTTAAGGCTGAGTAATTATTATTATGACCGGAGACTCATAACAAAAATGACCATTACACTTTTTTTTTAAAAAAAAGACCCGATATCATATACACTTAGACACCAACATCGACGAAACCCACATATATATTTTTTTTGTTATATATTATATAAACCAAACCACTAACTTAAACGAACGGATGCTTTATGGTTCAGAAACAGATAAAAATTCTAACTTTTTGTACATTATGATAAGAATTTTCAACAAACCAATTAGAAAGGTGGAATATCATCAAAAACACATATAAAAATGGAAACTTTGTTTTTACATGATCAATAAAAACTGCATATTCTCACTGAAAAATATATAAAGTGTTAACTTTTTAAACACAAAAACCAAAACAACTTTTTCACCTATCCAGCCATGCATCGCTTATCTTCTACGGCACTTATATATAACAACCTCTGTAAATTTATTTTCAACATAAAAACAAAAATCAATATTTTTACCATTCCAGGGTCGGCTATATTCATTTCTGGTGAACTCATGAACTTCTTTGTATCACTTACTTCGATCTCCCCTTGCGTTCTCTTCGGCGAAATTTCGGGCGAACTGTTTTTCTCTGACATTTTCCTTGGCGTCGAAATGACTTATTTTTTTCCTTTTTTTAAAGATTGTTCGACGTTAAGGGACGTTCAAGCAGTAAATAACGGGTGCTCGCGGTGGTTTAGGACGGTTACTGAGCGGTTTCCTAGCGGTTGCAAAGCTTTCTCTCTCTAAAATCGGAGTTTCTCTCTCTAAAACACTGTAGAAGATGGTATGGGGTTTTGTTAGGGTATTCGAGCTAGAATGACTTTTGGGCAGGAGGGAAATGAAGGTAAATATTATTTTAAAATTGAAATGACTCTTGGTATTACCATGAGGAAGGTCATTGTGAAAATGACCAGGTGGTAAATATACGGTTATGACCTTTGTGCTACGGTCAGTATTGGTCAAACACGGTCACAACGAAATTGACTACGTGGTCATTATGAAAATGACCGTTATGTAATAATACTAGAAGTCATTTTAAATGAAATGAATATGAGAGGACGGTCATTTTCATAATGACCGTACGGTCATAACAGTTATGACCGATGGCTTAACACAGAGGTCATAACAGTTATGACCACAAGGTCATAACAGTTATGACCGACAATCTAACACAAAGGTCATAACAAGAATGACCGTGTGGTCATAACTGTTATGACCGATGGTCATAACATGTTGACCAATACGTCACCGTATTGACAATTTACAGGGGTCACAAAGGTTATGACCGTTGGGTCATTTTAAAAATGACCTTTGCTGTAAAATGGCCAGAAATGTGAGTTTTTTAAATTTTTTTATTTTTTATGGCTATCGGTCATAACAGTTGTGACCGTGTGGTCATAACAGTTATGACCGATAGCCTAACACGTTGGTCATAACAGTTATGACCGATGGCTTAACACGGTGGTCATAATTGTTATGACCGGACGGTCATAACTGTTATGACCGATGGCCTAACACTTTGACCAATACGTCACCGTATTGACAATTTCAGGGGTCACAAAGATATTGACCATGGGGTCATTATGAAAATGACCGATCCGGTATAAGGATTGTTGAGTTCCAAAAAGCGGGTCATTTTTATAATGACCACATGGTCATAACCGTTATGACCAAAATTATATGCGAGAGTTATAACAGTTACAGGGGTCATTTTCATAATTACCAGGCGGTCATTATGAAAATGACTGAACCCGTAAGAAGAGAGACTGTTCAATAATAACTATTCAAATGAGGAAAATTTTTTAAACATTGAAACGAAAAAGCAATTTTTTTTAATTTTCGTCATCTTTGATTCCTTAACTTCGATTTCCCCTCAACCCTCATTCTCTCGATCTCTGGTTCCGGTTTTTTAAACTATCCTAAGTTGGTGGCCTTTCGTGGTGGTTACGGACGGTTTCCGTGCGGTTCCGCGCAACTGCATCAAATTCTCTATCTAGATTTCATTTTCTCTCTCTAGATTTCAATCTTCTCTCTCTAAAATACTGTAGATGCTGGTTTTCTGGGGCATGCGAGGGAGACGAGGACAAACCCGTAATTTGACATACATTAATTGCGGCTTGGCCCCACAGATCATGGGTTTTGATGACGTGGCGGTGCTAGAACTGAAGGGATGAAAAAGTGATGCTGATTTTAATAATCTTTTCCCCACAGGTGCTAAAAGTGAAATTTTTCCAAATTCTTTGGCGGCCGGAGTTATTTATTGGTAATTATCTAAATGAAGATTTTCTTCTTCTTCTTATCTTTTGTTGAGAAATTTCTTTGGTGGCCGGAGTTATTTATTGGTAATTATCTAAATGAAGATTTTCATATTTCTTTGAAGATAACGAAAAGAAGTTCGTGTGATCTCTATTTGTCTTTTTTGAGATAATTTATTTATTGGTAATTATCTAAATGTAGATTTTCATATTTCTTTGAAGATAACGAAAAGAAGTTCGTGTGATCTCTATTTGTCTTTTTTGAGATAATTTCTAAATTACATATGTTTAACTCACATGCTTTGATCTTAGCCTCCGTCGTAGTATTTTTATTATAAGAAACGAAATTTTTTTAAAACAAGTATAGCTTATTTTGAAGATTTTCTATTTACATAAATGCTTAATTTCGGAATTTGTTCCCAATAATTGATATCAAAACAGTCATTTGACTCATTATTACATACATTGTTTGCATTAAAAGAGTTGACATACAAGAATTCTTTATGTTAATTAAATGTATGTACATCGTTTTATTTGCATCTATAATTGTTGAAGTCAGATTTCGTATCTCATCTCTCACCGTACACGTGTCCCCGAATCAGTCATTGAAGAGTATAAGATGACTCAGAGACATGCCGCTTAGAAGACCCAGGAACGACTCCTAGATGATAGGAGGACGATTAGCAGGCGACTGGCAAGTCAACATAGCTAAATAAGGAAAGTTGACTTCATAGCCAACATTAGGAACCTAAATCTAGCATATCATGCAAGTGAATCAGCTAGCAAGCTCAAATCTCACGGAAAAGGCATTTCTCGATATCTTCTAGTCATTCGTGAGTTGGAAAGTCAAGCAATAGAGAAAAGGGTAACTACCCATTAGCATTCAAGACATATTCTACCAGAATCAGGCAACGCAAAACATCCAGTCAATTTTTATAAATCAAGACTTACTCCGCAAGTCTAGGGATATTCTTCTTCCAGCCATTTTGGACGTTCAAGGCATTGTACTCAGCAAAATACATACAAAATTCCATGAATCTCTCTATATCGCATCATCCCTCATCTCTACCCCTTTCTTACTAAAGATCTCAATTGTAAAGCTCTTTTACACATAGTGGAAGCTCCCAGAAGCACTATAAATAGAGGACATAGCCTAGAAATTGTGGGCGAACCTTTATAAAATTGGTTATCTCTGTCTCTATTTACTA
Organism: Ficus carica; assembly: GCA_009761775.1. NCBI lineage: Eukaryota > Viridiplantae > Streptophyta > Magnoliopsida > Rosales > Moraceae > Ficus > Ficus carica. The sequence goes on along the minus strand of CM019742.1, from coordinate 2,872,048 downwards.
GTTCTGCATTTTACTTTATTTCTTGCGACTCACTAACAACACGCCGACGACCAGCCGATGACTCACCCGTCATCCTGTTTCAATCATTGGCCCTATTTTTTTTTTTTTTTTTTTATTGTAGATTCAACACTCTGCAATTATCTATTGGGGTTTGCCCTTGATTCTTATTACAAGAATTTGTTTGTGTTTGTAATTTTGAGGGATTTAATTTTGACCGGAATTTCTCTCTAGTATTTTTAATTTTTTTTAAATTTCATTTATAGAATATTGTAAGCCTATATATAGGGCATAAGATTATCATGTATTCAACTTGCAGATAGTTGTGTTATGAATTGAAAGCAGCGATGGAGTTAAACTATTGTTTTAGTAAGGACATACACTAAAAGATAATATTTTTATGGACGTATAATTTTTAGTGGAGAAAAATATAAAAATTTTAGAGATAAAATTGATAGGGGAAAAAATCCATTGAGAACGTAAACCCCCAATCAATCATTCTCTCTTAAGTAATCATGGGTGGCTCCACCTCTGTCAAAAAGTGCTTACTTGCACGCATGGTTCGCATATGAGGAACAAGGCTCACATTCTTGGACCCATAGATGGAAGGAAACTTACATTATTGTCTATAGCTCCATCAAACAATATTTTCTAAAGGTGAAATTGGGATGAACACACAAAAGTTAATAATAGTACTCCATTATTGTCTCGTTTATAGTGCTTTTGCCTTTAATTAGATAAATATGCAGGTCAAAAATACAATGACAAAAAATATAAACACGTTTATTTATTAGAGGTTGTTTACGTAATTTTCTCAAACTTAATATACATATATATGTATATAAATACATATATATGTATGTATATCAATTTATATTACTCATTTATATTAAAATATTTCAAATTAATTTGATGTTAAAAATTCTAGTAGAGAACCAAAAAAACAAAAAAAATATATATATATGGTATTCCTATATATAGAATATACTAAATAATTCAGTAGAATACTAACATATTTTGGTAAAAGAATACCGTCCAACGATCAGGGGGATTTGTGAGAATACCCTAAATTTGGCACCTCCTTATAATTTTGTCATTTCATAATATTTAATTAAATAATTAAACGAAAAAAATAGTAAATAGATAAAAATACTCATATCTCTTTATTTTATTTTCTTTTTTATTAATTGAAATATTTTTTTTTATATATCTTCGACTCCGTTTACCAACCGGTTGCCAGTCTGTCTTCGGTCGCCGGCCTGTCTCTGGTCATCGGGAATTTTTTTTCTTCATATTTCAACAAAGATGACTGGACGTATCATGTTCCGCTAGCCAAATGCCTTAGATATTTAATTTAATATTTCAACAAAAGATGACAAGATATATCTAACTCTGGTCATCGGCATCGATGTTGGTCGCCGAAGAGATTCTATTAGAATCCAAAATGGATTCTAACAAAAACTTTTTTTTTTTTTTTTTTTTTGGATTTCAATAAAGATGGCCGGACGTATTTGACCCCAATAGTCAAAGAGATTCTGTTATAATCTAAAATGGATTCTACCAAAATCCGAGAAGGCAAAATGGATTCTGATAGAATGCAAAATGGTCGGATTTTGATAAAATGCAAAACAGATTATATCATAATGCAAAATGGATTCAACCAGAGTCTGATAAGGCAAAACGCATTCTGATAGAATGCAAAACGGATTCTGATAGAATGAAAAATGGAATCGGATAGAATCCAAAACGGATTCTCATTGAATCCAAGAAGGCAAAATGGATTTAGATAAAATGCTAAACAGGCAAAACAGATTTTGATAGAATGCAAAACGACCGGATTCTAATAGAATGCAAAATGGATTCTACCAGAATCCGAGAAGGCAAAACGGATTCTGATCGAATTCAAAACAGATTCTCATAGTTTTTTTTTTTCCGCATATCCGATTAAAACACAAAATCGTTAACGCTTTTATTTTCACCCTACAACACCAAAAGTTTTCCCAAAAAACAAACATAAGCAAGAAACCTAACAAACAATCACCAAAAAACAAATCAAACCAACAAAAATAAATTTTCTCCGAAAACAAACCACGGAAAACAAGCAAATCATTCACAAGAAAAATAACACATGCTTCAAATGGATTCTATCGAAATGTTCAAGTACTTCTTCAGAGTTCACAACACTAAAATCATTAAATTCATTGTACATGTTGTTATACTTGGTTTTGTATCAAAGAGATGGTTTGCATCTAGTTGGCGTCTTAATTGGATTGTGACCAATGATCCGAATGGAATCTTTAAAAAACTAGGATCCTCTTTCTCTTTAAATCTCTCCGACTTTATATGTAATTATATACATATATGTGCATATGTATAGGTGTGAGTGAGTGTGTGTATATAATATTTATAATATACGACACTGAACAGATAATATAGTTCGTCAAATCAAGCAAGCAAAGTGAAAAACAAAATAAATTTATATCGAATTTTAAAGCAGAAACTTCAAAATACTTTTCTCTGTACATAAGTTTTGCATTATATCAGAATCCGTTTTGCATTTTATTAGAATCTGTTTTCCCTTCTCGGATTCTGGTAGAATCCATTGTGCATTATGATAGAATCCATTTTGCATACTATCAGAATCCATTTTGCTTTATCGAATTCTAATACAATCCAATACCGTTTTGGATTCTGATAGAATTCATTTTGCATTATATCGGTGACCAGTCGGCTACCAGTGACCTACCGGCAGCCGGTAAACGAAGTCGGAAATATATGAAAACTATTCCAATAAATAAAAAAGAAAAAAAAAAAGATAAGGGCAAAATTATCAACTTTAGTCTTAAAGAGAGCAAAATTATAAGGAGGTGCCAAATTAATGGCTATTTCCCTAATTTTCTCCTTAGCAATTGATGGGATTAAGCGTAATGAAATGAAGTATTTACATAAAATGATCATTTTTGACCACCCATTTTAAAGAATGTTTACAAACCAACTTATTTGTAAATTTAAACGAATTTTGAATTATAATATTTTTTGTTCCACATTTAACCTTCGATTAATGTTTTATTATTTTGTTTTTCTAGGAAGGTGTTGCCGTTTGTGTTTTATTCCCCTTATATATAGCCAAAATTTGTTTTTCAAGAAAAGAGTTAGTTACACTTTTAATGGAAGTAATCGGTTTTTTTTTTTTTTTTTTTTTTAATTTCATTTATAGTATGGGTGCATATATATAAATATATATATTTTTTTTAAATGAAAATTATCATTCAAATTAAAATTGGGTACAAACACCAATACCAGAGATGAAACAACAATGTGATACAAGAAACATAACACTCGACTAAAATCGATTCCATCAGTATATAGCTTAGTGAGAAAGACATAAGCCAAGACCCGGTGATAGGAAAATTCTTTAAATTCATCGACAATCCTATAATCGAGTATGTAAAAAAAACATCTACAATTGATGGAATATTCCGATTGATCAGGAGACAGTCACTCGCAATACAGAGACTGTAATAAACTCCGCATAGCCCTAATACTAACACCACCCATAGACATATACTGCTAGAAAAAAAAAATTCAAGCAGAACCCATACACAAAAGCAAACTGGAGGTGGGGGAACTACATCCTTTGTTACAAAGTTAAAACTAAAACACAAAAACAAAGCATGAATATAAAATAACATCGCCCGCTAAATTCTTGACCAATGTGGAACAACCACTCCGCCACATGCCACAACTCAGAGGAAATCAATCAACTCAATTGGAGGAAAGAAATTGCCGCACCAACCATCGGATCACCAAGTTCTCGCCTGATCCTAAACCGCCAGAAGCTCGTCGGGTTATATCTGAGAAACTCCCAATTAGGATCCTCTGACTCTATCTCTACCGAGATCACCAAACCGCTAGCCACGGCGGCCACAAAAGTCCCACACAAAGGGAAACCCTAGTTTATGAGAATTTTTTGGAAAAAAAAAAAAAAAAAGGAGAGAGAAAGGACCCTTTAAAAAAAATATATATATATATATATTTAGATTTTATGTTTAGAAAAAGTTGGTCACGCTTTTTATGGAATTAATAAATACATTTCTATCAATTTACTTTATTTTATTTTGTATTTTTCAAATTTTAAGTGTAAAATCAAATAGTTTATCACTTTTTTCATGGAACTAATTTCTCCGTTTGTTTGTTTAATTTGTTTTTTCACATATGTTTTTTTAATTTTGTGTTTAAAAAGGAAAGAGTTGGTGATTTGCAATCCTTACAATAACGATCCTATCACTTTAAGATTTAAATGTTTGACATACTTTATTAATACTATAATGACCTATTATTATCTTGTGTAGATTGGATTAGTCACATTAAGGACATTATCTCTATAATAAGGACCACATCAATCTACACATGATTCTTTGTTTAACATTATATTTATATAGAAGAATTGTCATAGTCATTATATGAGAGTCATCATTTGGAATTTAGCTGACCAATGTAATAACATGGTCCTTATTTTAACTGACCTTGTTTTTTACTTTTTTTTTTTTTTTTTTTTTTTTTTTTTTTTTTTTTTTTGAATAAGGTTTGGATTGTTAGTACTGTGGTATAATTGCGGCATTATTCAAGAAACGTGACTACAAAGGGACATCAATAGTTTTTGGAAATTTTTAATTTCTAATTTTAAATATAGATAGTTGAAATTAATGTGGCTATTTTGGGAAGATTTGTTTTTCTTAAAATAGGTTAAAGAGTATTTTTATTAGATCAACATGAATAGTTTTCTTTCTTTTTTTATTTTTTTTTATTTTTTTTATTTTTTTGTGTGTTCAAATTTACAAATAAATTTGTTTTAAGACATCTTTTAAAAGCATAGTTCTAATTTGGCCATTTATATAAATGGTCCTTTTAAAATTACAAAAATACTCCTAGACAACTGAATTGTTATTTGGAAGTCCTTCTGAGATTAATTGATACAAGCTCATAATAAGTGAAGGAAGAGGCAAGTACAAGATTTCTTGTAATAACTAAAATCGGCTTGTTTTCATTTTTCTTAGAAAAGCCGTGGCTCAAATCGAGGTTATTTTGTATGAACACCCCTTGAAATTTTGAATTTGGCATTTTAGTCCTTGAACTTTTCTTTGTTTCTTTATTTCTTTCCTTTTCATTTTTTGACAATCAACCCTCTAAACTAGGGGTGTTCACAAATCGGATTATACGGATTATGCCTCAATCTGTCATCAATCCATGAAACTCCTAATCCAATCCAATTTGTAAGCATCAGATTACACGGATCGGATTGACGGATTTTATCCGTTTACTCTAGGAACTAAAATAAAAAAATTTAGACATAAAATAATTCAATAAAATTGCAACACAATTAACTTCTAGTCTTTGATCATAAGCTAAATTGTAGCATAAGAATACAAATTGTAGCATAATAATACATTACAACAAACAAACATTGACTAAACTCAAATCAAATTTTCATACTCATCAACTCAAAATAAAAACATAGTCTTAGGCCAAATAATAGAACTACTAAGCTAGAATATTTTGGGCCAGATAATAGAACTACTAAACTAGAATTTAGACACATATTCAAGTCAGTGAAGTCACACTTTAACATATACATATATAATTTATTTAGAGAAAATATATATACATATTTACAAATTTATAAATACATATATATAGAATTCGGATTCATGAATTGAGAAATCCTTAATCTGTGACCTTCAGATTGGGAAAATCTTAATCTGTACCAATCTGTTAGTCTATCAACCCAATCCAATCTGACGGATTGGACTGGATTAAGCAAATTAGCGGATTCGATAAACACCCCTACTCTAAACTTATAATTTTTCACACATTTAATCCTTTTTACTTATGGTTATTAAAATTTGGACAGATTTTTGCACGTCATTTGCACATGACAGCTTAAGAAGGGCATTGTCGGTTATTTTTACTTAATTTCAATAAAAATTCCTTTTAAAATTTATATTCCGGTTTGAGTTATATATTAAATTAGGTTTTAGTTTTTAAATAAATTTCTATTGGAATCAATTAAAACTGATCAACAATGCCCTTTTTAGGTTATCATATGTAAGTTATGCATGAAAAATATCCTAATTTTAATGTCCATGAGCAATATCGACTTATTGTGAAAAATAATAAGTTCAAGAGGTTGATTGTAAAATTTAAAAAAAAAAAATTAGGGACTAGTTATAACATTTTATTTAGAATCTTATAACTACTGGTTGATTTATATGAAATTTTTTTATGTAAAATCTTGTAACATGATTCTATTTAGAACTATTAGTATAAAAGATAAGTATTATTGAAAATTATTATGTTTACAATATTATATAAAAACATTTCGTTTTCTAAATGTGTCAAATATGAGAATATACCTATATTTTATTTTATGGAGTTCTAATGTACTATCATAATGTATCACAAATTAGGATAAATAAAAAGAAAGAAAGTAAAACTATTGACTAAAAACCAGGTCAAAGAAAAAAGAAAAAAGAAAAAAAAAAAAAAAAAAAAAAAAAGGGGCCTTTGCCCTAAGCTTCAGGCATATATACATGAAAATGTTGGACCTAACAAAACCAAATATTATCCAAGAACCGTGAAAAAGGAAGCCAATTGTTAGAGACTCACAGGTTTGCTTGAGGATTGGTTGAGATCTTGTACGTTGGATTAGGATTTTGTTGTTAGATCTCTGAAATTTCAACTAGACACGTGGCACATGGTCAAGTCAGATACGTGAAATGTAATGTGATTATCTACTTCTAATACAGCTGGCCACAACAGGTAAGCAACTAAGCCTACGTGGACAAGTGAAGTTCCTCCATGTGTTACTCTATAGGTGGGATTTGCATTGCTTTTAATTTTATTTTTTTAAAGAAAATATAAATAACAATTTCTTATATAATTTAGGAACCAACGAACAATTTACCTTTTTTTTTTTTTTTTTTTTTTTTTTTTTTTTTTTTGAGTTTTGACTTCTTGGATGTGTTTTAAGTAGTCAAAGTAGTGTAGAAAAATATATCCATGTTTTATTCTACAGTTGAAATCAATTGATATAACATTTTGATTCAAAATAAAATATTTGTTGATAAGTTAAATTCGACATTACATTTTAGATATCGAGATAGATCAGTAGAAGTACTCTTTAAAAAAAAAAATGCATTTCACATCAAATAACAATAGCGTAAAAGACATACCAACAAAAACACCAGAAACATTAAAAAAAATCCTTAATAATTAATGTTATAATGCAACAAATGCGATATTTTTATGGCGTCAACATAAAATCACACTATATATGCTCATAATTATTGGTGGAAATGAGATTATGCGTTTGGATTTTTCATACAAATAAGTACACTTTGATCCTAACACATTTCGCAACATGTAAAGACCTTTATAAATATTTAAAATATAGTTATGATTGATCGTTTTTATCCGCATTTTAATTATAAAAGAAAAACATAATTAAAAATCACAACACTTAAAAAATTGGTGCATAATTCAGTCGTTATTTACTGGTGTTAAGTTTAAAGGTGTGCTATATTCTCTTGCGTTCTTTTTTCTTCATCACATAAGTTATTAACAATGATGAAGTCAGAAATTTTTGTTAGAATGGACTAAAATAATTACTACCAAAATTTAATTAAACTCTACAACTACTATTGTATTATAATTGTGTACGTAAGATTAAAATTTCAAATTTAAGGGGGGCTTTACAATGTAATTTGAGGGTATAAAGAGTTCATTTTCAAATTTTGGTGGGGACTTAATGTAATTTATTATACTTTAATCTATATAAATGAAAGGTCAAAAAACAATAAATAAGAAATTGAGGGGGAACTATGTACTGCCTCCGTCAATGGAAACTGACACTGTAACGCTTGAAAATGAACATAACTCTCAATTGAGGGTGAATATTATAAATCTTGTGTTCTCATTTATACGATTTCATCTTTGAACTACAATAAATAATGACGTCTGATTCTTAGCCATCGATGCATTAATGCGAGCTATGTTGACCTCACAAAGATGACTAGGAAGATATATAGAAGAAGAATTTGACTTTGGGAGACACTTGGAAAAGTAGTGATGAAATGCACGAGTATCCTTCTCTACAACTTTTCAAAAAGCAACCCAAAAAAAAAAAAAAAAAAAAAAGGGTCTCACCGCTTGAATAGCTGTTAGCTATTAAGTAGAAGCTAACAAAAAGAAATGCAAAAATTTTGCTTTATAGTTAATTTGCTAGCTATGACTGAGTTGGCATTTATATCTGACATCCCCTCTACGTCCCCCATGAACCTATTTAAAGCTCTTCTCTTGAACACTTAAAACCAAAAATATCAAATAAAAAACCACGTACAAAAACTAACTACAAACAACTAAAACCCTATCTAGTTGACCGTATAATATTATTGATTTTCTCAAAAATGTCAAAGAACTGTTTGAGTCATTTCATGAATCATGTCTTCCTCAAGGCTTTGCTCTACTTCCTCCTCATTTCCTCTCCTCCTACGTTCGCCATAAGGCCGGTACTAATGGAGGTGAGTTCGCCTTCGCCTTCGCCTTCGCCTTCGCCTTTGCCTTCGCCGCCAGTACTGGATTATGTGTCGTTTAAGCCGACAGAAGGTGGTGTCGGCCAACGAGGGTTTGGAAGCCGGCCGGAGGTGGAGAATTGCTTGCCAAAGGGGTTCAAACGCACTTCAGCTCCAAGCCGATACGTAAACTATCAAACTCTTGGCTCTAGTTTGTGTTCTACTCCTTCTAGTACTTCAAGCAAGGGCGTGAAGAAGCTGCCATGAAAGGGATATTGGACAATTAGTCTTTAATGTATAATTATCTCCAATATTATCTACTTATATCCTACATATATCTATATATATATATATATATATAAATATAACCATACAACTCTAATGTATTGTCTTTTCCCTAATTATAAGTCCTTTGAAAGAGATGAATTTCTCGTATGTATGAACGGATCGATGTAAATCTTCCATCAGTAATATTATAGATAATATATATGGAATACAATCTATGTCTTCAAGTTCTTGATAATTATATGTACAAGCTTTATCCTCTTTTTTGTGTTTTAATTTTAAAGAAAAAAATTAAGCAAAGTGTTTGAACCATTGAATGACACATATAAAATTACAAATGGCTGACAACAAATTATATCAAACAAATTTTCACGGCAAAACAAAGTATCAAGAAAGTTCTGAGGTGAAAAAGGTTAAGATATTAATGCACATATCACTTGCATGTATAAACGTAATACAATGAATACAACGAATTAATGGGAAATTAATATTGCTAAGAAATTCAGTCAACAATATACTTGTGTTAACCAAACGCTTGTGGATTTGCACACACACACATATATATAGAAAATATCAAGTCCAGTAGTTGAATTTGTCCGGCCATTTGCAACTGCTAGTTAATTAATATGTAATTTTTTATTTAAAAATTGGAATGATATTATTTAGAATTATCCCCGTAAATGATAAGTATTATCGAAAAATATTATATGTTATAATCAATTCGTTGTTGTAGTGGCACACAAAAAAAAAGTTATAAATTCCATTTTATAAAAGTATCGGTTATGAAACAACTAATCTTAGGGAAATATATATATATATATGTATAAGCCAGGTAAAATAATTAAAACATGCCATTTATCACCTTTTTTACATTAATGATCCCACAATTAATATTGTGGGCTCTCGTTTATAACTAACTGCAAAACTCAATAAATTGGTTTGAGTTGACCAAAGAAATAAATAGTTTTCGAACGTACGTATATATATTTAATTTTTTGGCATAGGAAACTAAAAATATTAGTTGGGAAGCAAAGTCAAAAAGTTGACATAGTTAAATTTATACGTTGAATGTATGGAGGTTAGTTATTGCCTTGACGGAGACAGCATGGGGAGGGGGAGAAAAAAAAGTAAAAGGAAAAGTAAGAGGGTGCGATTTTTCTCTTGTATGCATATGTTTTTATTAAAATATGTTACTAAGGAACTTAAAATTGTGAACATAGCTCTTATGTATTATTAATCTTGTGTGTTCTTGTTTTATGTAATTTTTTTTACGATTTTATTAATCTCAATAAATTTTTTTTTTTCTTTTTGGTAAAATATCTTTGATAACATGATAAACTATCACCGCCAATATGATAAACTGTTATCGGTCATAGAATAGCAGTCGAAAATATCCAGTAATACGCCAAAAGACTATGTGTAACATACAAAGTTACCATTGGTAACACAATAGACTACCATCGGCACACAATACCCGGTAGGCTACTTCCGGTAACCTGACATGATGATGTTGGTGACGATTGCTGTTATGAGTATAATTAGTATTACAAATTTTCTGTTGTGGCACTAAAAAAAAAGTTATACTAGTATGGAAATGCGGAAAAGGTAAAAAAAAAAATAATTAACATGAATGTATAGAAGAATAATTACCGGATGAAACGAACATCCACTTATTACTATCATTTTACTTCACCCAATATATGCCTTTTAACTTCAAAATTTCTCATCTTATTCCGCTAGACTTTGAATTACTATCAATTTATTCCTTTGTTTCATTTTCCATAAAAAATAAAAATAAAAAAATAGAAGGGATTTAGTACAGCACTACAACAATAGTCGTCATCCTGGTATTGTTCTTTATTTTCATAGCTCCTTTTTGCTACATTACTTCTTTTTTGTTTTCTACCAATATTGAATTTATTTTTTTCAAATAATAATAATAATTTTAATTTTAATTTTAATTTATCCCGGATTTTGCTTTCCACTTTATGACTTGGGCTTTTAAAATTTCCTAACAAAAGTTCAATTTTCAAGAAACCTAGAGATCGTGAAACTGTTAATTTTACTAGTAATATGCATGACAAACACCAAATTTATCTACAAAGTTTGCTTTGTAAAGAAGAAGCCTACGAATAAATAAGCCATTTAATGAGCTGATCAGTTTACAAGATATTTTTAAGAGTTAAGAGAAAGATTATAACATTTTTAGCCAATCCAAGGCACTCATACAAATGACACATGACGTATATTTATTGAATCAATATGATCATATCTTACCAAAGTATAAGTCGTGATACTCCGTAATTATAATATATATACTGTAAAGTAATTGTACACCTCCCACTTATTTTAAATTATAAAGTTCGATTCTCAAGCATTAGGTTCCAAAAAAAAAAATTTGTGATATTCCGACCTAAAAACAGTTGTGATGAGATAACCCGGACTTAAGATCATATATATAATTATGTAAATGTGTGTGTGTGTGTGTATATATTTGTGTCTATTTTTTTATTTATTTATCCAACAGAGATTAAAGTACAAATCATGAACAAGATTGATGTCGACCAAAATATGAAAATGTATATAGCTGTATGAGTGCATTTGCGCTTGATGACTTTGTGTTTTGGAAATGAGCACCACATGCATGCAATTTTGTACTTCTATATCTTTGATTTGTTCCAAAAAAGCAAGACAGAAAAAATATATATATATATATATTTATATATATATATATAAATTAATCTTTTATCCTTGAAAACATAATCTTTGTGACTATCGAGTACAATTACTTGTAATGAATATTTTGGGTTTAGAGTTTTCTAACTTCAAAAAGAAATTCAATCTCCCACCAAGTCAAAAATTCATTCTAGAATATTTGACACAATTATCAATATATTTACACCAATTCCCCAAGTAAATTCCAGACTGGCATGTATTTTTTGATAGGGTACTGATCGAATATATTATGTCTGTTTAGATTATAGCTTTGAATTAAAAATTTTGGATTTGAATTGAGAATCTAAACTAAATATGCGTTTGAACGAGAGAAGAATAAGTGTGATATGAATTTTCTAAACAATGAAAATTTGTGTTTCAATTTGAATTGAATGATAAATTTGAATCCAAAATAGTGATCTAAACATATTCGTAGATTGTAAATATATACATCTAATTTGTCAAGTAATGTAAAGAAAATTAGCTCAAAGAAAGGTGCATTAAACAGACAAAGAACCATACTCGACAAGGAAACAAACATGTTGGACTTGGAGGTTAGTATCTTTTTAATAAACCTATTTCTTTGCTTTTCTATGGATATACCTCTACTCATAGTTTATTGTCGTGTAGACTTCAATAGATAGGTAACTATTATTGGTCAATCCACACTTTTGGCCCCAAAGCTATCCTTTTTTTTTTTTTTTTTTAAACCTTACCATTCAAAAAGAAAATTATAATGCAAGAACAAAATGCCTTTTTTGGCAACAAATACTATTGAAATAAAAAAGAGAATTCTTTGATATGGCTAGAAGAAAATAAATGAAGTTTGTAACATGAGTTTGTAAACAATCAAAATAAACATTATTTTTAATTAGAAATGAAATGGTTTTAAAAGCTCAAAATGACTTGAGGTTTGGTGTCCCTCTACCTCGGAATTTATGCTATGTTTTGTAGGGTGGAAAAGAGAAAGGAATCAGGATAAGAGAAAAGTTAATAAATAAAAAATGATGGAGTTTGTTGTTTGGTAAGAAAGGAAAGAAAAATAGGATGGACAAAATTTTTTATGGAGCCCACTAATTTAATCTTTTTAAAATTGGGTGGAAAACCTAAATCCACTAAATGATCACTAAAATTAATTTTTAATTGTTGTTTTTAATATGAAATAATTTTTCTAAATGAATAAAATAGTAATTTTTCAAATTTTAACTTCCTTTCCTTCCTATCTACCAAAGAACTTAAAGAAATTTACCAAAGAACTTAAAAGAAACTTAAAGAAAAGCTAATTTTCTTTCTATCATTCTAATTTTTCGTCTTTTATAAGTTTCTTCTTGATCCTATTTTCTTTCCTTCCAATCAAACGTATTGTTAAAGCTAACTAATTCAATCATCCAAAGCTTTTATATGTTTGGACAAAAGATGTGAACTGTTTTGCCATCGTTTGATGTATCATGAATCTGCAAAAGAAAGAATGAATGCATAATAACCTAAAGAGTAGCAAAAAAAAAAAAAAAAGAAAGAAACTTATCTTACTTAATCATATGTATTAGTTTTGTAACTACTAAAGCATCTATTATCACAAACTTCATAAAAAGATTGGATCATTTTTCTGGAGATTGTTGTATTGTGCTTAATCACTTATTAGAACATCAAAATACTAATAACAAATATTGCTACCACAATAATAGAGAGAAAATTTTCTACCTGAGCAATTACTAATTAAATAACCAATAAATTTAAGTCTTAAAAGAAAATATCCAAAAAATTAAATATTTTAAACAGGAAAAATTTTATAAATTTTTAAATTTGGTCAGATAATCCCTGTAGAATATATATTTCAAATGCTCAGAAAAAATATTCTTTATACATTTTATGCTATTAAAAAAAAAAAATACTCTAGTCATATCATCTGCACTATTCAAAAAGGCATATTTTGTTTTTTTTTTTTTTTTTTTTTTTTAAGCAAGTAGGCAATGACAAAGTAAGAAGGGGGGGGGGGGGGGGGGGGGGGGGGGGTGAATGAATGGGAGAGTACGTACTGGACAAAGGGGAGTGATGGCTGATTAAATAGAAAGCCTAACATATATTAGGTTTTCTTTAAATATTGTGATTGATAGCTTATTTGAAAAAAATAAATATAAAATTAAAAAGACAATTGCTTCTGGTTTGTGTAAAATTTAGGGAGGTTGTAATCTGAAACCATATGTTTCATATGCCTATTTATTTTAAAATAATAATTTTAAGGTTTTCATCCCTTTAAAAAAAGTATCACATAGTGTTTGGTAAATGAGTTTGAGTTGAAATTTATAAGTTTAAATAGTGATTTTGGTTGACTTTTTCAGAAAAGACAAAAAACTTTTAGAGAAAAAGACAAAAATTGAGTTGATGGTGATGAGTTTAAACTCATCACCCAAACACCCCTTAAACTAGAAAAGAAAAAGAATAAAAGTCAAATGTTCTGAGGATTTGTTTATAAAGATGCGAGTTTTGGACTAGTAAAAATTCTTGGATTTATGCTATCTACCGAGGGAGGGTTTTTTTTTTTTTTTTTTTTTTGGGACCATTTACATATATGGCCAAATTTGACTAGTTGTTTCAAAAAATGTCCAAATACAAACTTATTTATAAAATTGAACAAAAAAGACAAAAAAAAAAAAAAAAAAAAGAGAGATTTCATTTTAAAAATAAATCTCCTTTATATCAGTTACCCAAAAAGATTTATTCCTTTAAAAAAAATCTCATTCACCTAAAAATTCATCCCAAAAAACTTATCATATATTTTTTACATTATTTGTCGTTGGTTTTTTGTATTTACTGTCAATATCATATTGATAAGGTCAACATGCTAAGAAATTATACTTGGTGTATTTTTTCTTAAAGACATGGTCAATATTGTAGTGATCGTGATAAAACCTATAATATACTATATGAAGTTTTTTGATAAAGTATTACGGTCATTGTCATATATATCGTGACCAAATTATCACTAATTAAGAATATACAATACAATGATAAAATACTTATAGGGTAAATATCGTATGACAAAACATAATCGTTAAAGTGACAAAGTGACCATATTATTATTTCCTCTATATCGAAACATAAATCGTAAATACTTTGGTCATTATTGATAACAAAAATCCGGATATGTATTAAACATTGAATATTGATAAAAATATATATATATATATATATGTGTATATGTAACAAAAACATTTTTTTTTTCCATAAAAAGATAATACTTATATATATATATATTTATTAAAAAAAAAAACATGTCAAAAAAAATGTTGAAGGCCAAATCTGGAATAAAAAAAGATGGAATTTAAAATTTGTTCAAATTTATCAATAAATTTGTTTTTAGATATTTTTTAAAAGGGGTGTTTGAAAATGACCATTTTTTTTTTTTTTAACACAATAGGCAAGGCCCATTCTTCTTTGTGTATTCAATGTGGGACTCCCTTGAATGCGTGCCGCCACACTATGACGAGTCCCACTAATCATTCATTCCAAAATTTTCTCTTACAAATAAAGTAAATGTCAATAGCTCATTCATGTGAGCCCATAGGCGCGCCTTCAAACTTGCAGAATATTGATCTAAGTCCAACCGATGTTTAAATTTACTTGATATCACTATCTTGGTCTTCAAATTTATAGGATTTTTAGCAGTCCCAATCTTTTGAAGTAGTATTTTTCCTTCATTAATGATTTCTCGCACAAAATGATACTTAAGTAGACCTCCAACTAGTTGGTGCTTTAGCAAAGTAAATACTCAACCAGTAATTAATCAATGCTGGTGCTGTAAATATGAGCATGGTCGGGTGGCCCGTATAAAAAAGCTGGTCGTGCTGGGCCAACCAGTATATTTGTCGTAAAATTTAGTAATTTTATATGAAAACTCAGGGCATGTTTGGTACATAAATTTAACTCAAGTTAAACTGTAATTTTTTTTGTCTTTTTCTGAAGAAAAATTTCGTCTTTTCTGAAAAAGTTTTTTGTCTTTTCTTAAAAGTTTACAAAAATTATTATTGAAACTTAAAATTTTCAACTCAAACTCATTCACCAAACAAACCCTCAATATATGTATTCATAATAAGTGCTTATCCACACCGATCCAGATGGAGTTATGAGCCTTGAACCTCGGCCGGTCCAATTTGAACATTAAGGTCGAGCCGGACCCCATGAGCCGAAGAAGCAGGTCACGGGTTGACCTGTTTAACCCGATCCATATTTACAATTCTAAATTCGACGTTTTATGAACACCTGCATAATTGGAATCAAAGTAATCAACTACAAAATAACCAAGCGTATCATCTTGCTAAGAAAGAAACAAAATTAATATCTATGATATTAAGAATAAATAATGACATAATCTATTTCACAGTTTGCCAATGTCCTTTACCAGGATCGTGCATATGTACCTGCTCATAACTCCAATAGCTTGTGAAATATCCGGCTTCGTATAACCGTAGCAAAGATCAAGCTACCACACTACATTATAGTATAGAAATTACCACATATACTCACGTTTTGCATAAATCTTTGAAGATAAAAATGCTCCGATCTTGAAGTTAGGAGCAAGCGGAATTCTAACAGAAAATATAAATTTGGCGCTAAGGTAAAAACTTTTTATCGATCAATTTATTACCTTACGATTTTTATTTTTTATTTTTTGGGATTTTTTGGCTTTGAAAAACGTTATTCATTAACACAAGTGTATTTATTAATCCCGCTAATTATTATGTAAATTTGTAATGTTTTATCCTGTAATTATTTGTTATATATATGTAATGTAAATTTGGCGCTAAGGTAAAAACTTAGGGTTTTTTTTTTTATTATTTTGAATTAAAAAATGGATTGGTGGTGTCTTCACGTCCCCAATCAACGTAGATATATACCGCTGGACTTTTGTTATTCAATTTGAGTAAGAACTATCAATTTGGTAAGCATGAGGTAGCATGTATAGCTAAACAATAAGAGAGTTGGACTCAATTTATAAGTAAACCATGTTCATTCTGATTAAACAAATTTAAAAATAAGTAAAAGTTTATAATGCTACTAAAAGTAAGAATCTTTTTAAAAAATTACTTGTTTCATACAAATGCTTAGATTGGAGTTAACACTACTGCGTCATTTCATGAGCTAGAAATTCTCTCTCTCAATATATATATATATATATATATATATATATATTTTTTTTTTTTTTCCATTTGCTCAAGTTAATTAAGCTCCGTTAAGCGTTAAAGTTTTTTCTCAGTTGGGCACTACCAATAATTTTGGGAGAATTAAGTAAATAACGGTTTTTAAAAAATAATTAAAATAAATAGTAATTTTTTAAAATATTGAAGTAAATGACAGTAAATAAAAAATTTATTAGGTAAATTTTATATATATGTAGTAAATTCCATAATAGGTAATTACCTAGTAAGTTTACTATTTACTCTTATTAAATAAATATGCTATTTACTCAAAATATTTTAAAAATCTTTTATTCACTTTAATTATTTTTTAAACACTGCTAATTACTATAATTTTTGAATTGCTCAAAAAACAATTTCTCCCATGTGTTTAGTGGCGGAGCTAGGGGGCTAGTGGGGGCTATATCCCCCACTGAAAATTTTTTCTTCTAAATTTACTCTAAAAATTTTATAATTTTTACAATTTACCCCCCATTAAAATAAAAAATATCATAAAGTTCATACTTTATTCCAACTAAAAATAAATAATTCTCACATAATTCTTACTAAAATTAATTTTATGTTAACAATTTTACTGTTTTGTCCTTATTAAAATTAAAAAAATTTACATAAATCCACTAAAATTAAATATTCTCATATAACCCTAATTAAAATTTATTTTATTTTGAAAAAAAAAATTTGATATATATGTCTATGGAAATATATTTCTGACTCTGTCGTGCATGTGTTTCATGTTTCAGCTGCAAGGCCTTCGTAATATGTTGACAGAGCTATGAATCTCATAGTCATGGACGCACGAATTAATGACTGAAAATGATTTGACATGAAATTAGCTTATTGTCAAGGCAAGGACTGATAAAATTACTTGACAGTTTTGCTTTGTCAGAAGTCATTGTTTGTATTATTGTTAATCAGAGTTTAGTTCCCGTTTCGATTATAGATTGAATTTAGGATGAGTTTAGTTTATCAATTTGAATTTAAATTTTTTAATTTAATTTTTATTTTTTTTTTTTGAAATTTTTTTTATTTTTTTTAAAAAAATCAATAAAATTATTATTGAAGTTTAAAAATCTTAACTCAAACTCAAATATCAAATATCCCCTAGATTTTTATAATATTGCATTTAAACTTAAATGTATAAATCCAAATGTTAAATTTAAATTGTATATTCAAAATAATAATGTATTTGGATAGTTTTGTTAAAAATAATGTTTGAATAATGTAAACGTAGAAAAATAATTATGAGGTTTTCTTTTCTTCTTTTAGCTCATAGATAATTCTGTTATGTAGTATGCACTTGGTTTTGGTATTAATATTCATACTATTTCCCAAGTTGTTTTATTCCCAATACCAGTATAGATTGGTCAAACAGTCTTGAAACATACGTGCATGAACTTCATAATAATTTTTCCTTTTTTCTATTTTTTTTCTACATATGAATTTTTAGTTGAATTTTTTTTTTTTTTTTTTTTGTAAAAAAGAAAAGAAAAAAAAGATATTAATTGATGGAAAATGAAAAATGCAAAACGTTCAAAAATAAAATGAAAAGGCAAAAAAGGGCTCCAAGTCACCGACTTTAAAACAAATCTACTTAGGACACGGCACATAAATCGTGATCGAAATTTAAAAAAAAAAAAAAAAAAATTTTTTTTTTAGGGAATTTAAAAAGGATCTGAACGACCCTAGTCATCAGTCAGCGCTCGTGCCCTAATAAAGATATTGTAACTGTATAGTTCGGAAATCCTAATGAAATCTTGTATCTTACTACTTTATTTCCACTTAAAAAAAAACAAAAAACAAAACCCAACCATTTAAATAGGTAGACTCTATGATTGGAAGTTGTAACATCCTACCGTAGGGTCTGATAAATTATTAAAGTATTATACTAATATTTAATTTAAATACGTTTATTTTATTTTATTTAATATTATAAGAATTATTAATATTTAGACTTGTGCTGTTTGATTTAAAATATACGAATAAAGATAAATCGTCCTTGCGTTAGAGTGTTGGTGTTGTAGAATCTCTCGAAAAGAATATGACCTCTTTATTTTACACTTTTTAATTGAAAAAAACAAACAAATAAAGATTCTTTTCAAATTATTTTTTTTAAAAATGGTATCTGTTATCACTCAAATGCCAAAAAAAAAAAATAGAAAATTAATAATAATAAAAAAAAAGAGTACAAAAATAATTCAGCAAAACTGGGTCCAACCCCACGCCTATAATGGGGGCCAGGATAGCAAACAGTCAAAATGACCATAAACTCTCCACTCCCCAGTAGCCCATTACTTAAAATCCAGGGGCAAAATCGTCTTTTCAAAAGAAATGGAAACGACAAGGAAAAATTCTCATTAACTTAAACTTGTATATATAAAAAGGGGCCTAAAACCAAATCCCAGCTCTCCAAAATCACAACAAACAAAGTTCTCTCAAATTTACATTCTCACTCTCTCGACCGGCGAGTAAGTCACCGGAGTGGTACGCAGAATCAACGGCGGAGATCAAATCAAATTTTTCGATCAGAAGAGGAGAGAGATTACCATCATCGATGAAGGACGTGGGTGATCACGAGAAGAAGGAGAAGGCGAAGGAGGGGAACGTCAGCAACTTCTGCGAGAAGCACGTGCTGGACCCGTGCCGGTCGTTCGGCAGGAGATGTAGTCTGCTGGTGAAGGAGCAGAGGGCGAGGTTTTATATCCTGCGGCGCTGCATCACCATGCTCCTCTGCTGGCACGAGTGCGGTGACCCTTGACTTTGTAGAAAATTAGATATTTTTTTCCCCCCTTCTTTTTTGGGTTGAGATGAAGAGTGTACAAATGGTATAATAGAGTAAGGGAGGATTTTTTTTTTTTTTTTTTTTTTTTTTTTTTGTTTTTTTTTTGTGGGGGAGGGGGGGGGGGGGGGGGGAGTTAATTAGTCTTATGAAGGGAAAAAGGGAAAATATGATAGAATGTAGCTCATATTAATTTAGAAAATTTTACATATATATACATATATATATATATGTTATGCTCCTATTAATTTTGTTCTTTTAAAGCTGAGAATTTTATTTTTTTTCAATGTTTTGTGTAATATTGTTTATAATGTTATTTCTCTCTCTTCTTATCTTTTTCCTTTTTTTTTTTCTTTTTTCTTTTTAACTATTTGTATTTGGATTGAGTATTATTTTCCTTTCGAGCTAGTTTTTTTATACGAATTCTACATAAACTCATTTAAGATTATATCATACTCAAACAGGTCCAGCTACAAATAACGGAGTGTATTAAAAATTGAATTTGTCCCTAATCATCAACTCTAATAGTGTTTATATGTGGATTAAACACACCCTCTTCCTTAATTAACTGATTTTTAGAGAGGAATTCCACTCAAACTCAATTAACAGTTATCAATTCCAATGACCTTGGATTTGCCTGCAATTATATATCAAAGTTCATATTGACAATTGATCATTCCATTAGATTTTGGCTCTTTTTTATTTTTTTAATTTAATCGCAGAATTAGTTACCTTGGACTCTTTTGAATTAATTGAGTTAAAACTTTACTCCCAAAAAAAAAAAAAAAAAAGTTAAAACCAATAATCTTCGGATCTGTTATAGTGGTTCCTTTGAACCTTTATTTGTTTGCTGTCATATTCTTGTTCTTGATACATGGTTATTTATTTATTTTTTATTTTTTTGGAAAGGGAAGTTAACAATATTTAGTGCCTGTATTAGATTTTATTCTTCTTCTTTTTTTCCCAAAGAATATTAATCTGGGAATTTTCTCGAGGAAAAAGGTTATAATTAATTTCTTACTAAGCATAATAATCTTACCAAGTCAAAGTTCTTTTTTGCTTCATTTAGCATACAACTAATTTTGGTATCCACATAAATAAGAAACTAACTGATTAAATGCTGCCATAATTTGTTTCACAGTGTTCTTCAGTTAATAATTACCTTAATTGCAGCAATTAGAGACTGTAATTTATGTGTTTGGTATATTAAAAAATATATTGATTGGACTCCCTGGCTTTATTCTCCACTCATCAGGTGTCTAGGCTTTGTTTTATCAGTTCAATGTTTTGTATAGTAATAT
Organism: Ficus carica; assembly: GCA_009761775.1. Lineage (NCBI taxonomy): Eukaryota > Viridiplantae > Streptophyta > Magnoliopsida > Rosales > Moraceae > Ficus > Ficus carica. The sequence continues at coordinate 2,851,209 of CM019742.1, read as the reverse complement.
TCGGTCTCAAAGATTTAATTTCTTCGTTCAATTAAAATCAATTTTAAGTAGTGTACCAATTTCAGTAAATATATATGCATAAGAAATATCCATGTAACAAAAAAAAAAAAAAAAAGAGTTAAAAATAATATCATTTTTTAATATAACTATATACTGAGAGTTCTTTGATAGGATATGAAAAAAATACTCTATTCATTAGTATAATTTTTATATGTCTGATCAAATTAGGTACAATTTTAATTGTTAGATCAAATGAGAATAATATCGAATCAAATTATATCAGCATAATGATATGAAATTGTGTTGTGGAGCCTAATAATTATTCTGAAGTCTAATAGCATGCAGTTCAAGAAAAAACATAGAGAGATTGGATGTGTTTGATTTTCACCACCTTGTAATTAAGTTTTTTAATCATCATTGTAAATTACTACATTGGTTAAAAAGGAACGCAATTTTCATATATATTAAGAGTAAATAATTGAAAATTCTATGTGTTCTTCTTTGTTTATTTTCTTTTACAATTTTATTATTCACAACAACATAAAAATAAAAATGTCTAATTCTTAACAAATGATTAATGAAATCCGAAAAAAAAATCTGATGTAAAATCTTTATTCTATCGATATTCTTCTCCTTTTCTTTAATAACCTATAAATATATTCATATATTTATATTTAGATTTAGATTTAGATTTAGATTTATATTTATATTTATATTGTTCAACACGACCGATAGAGTTCGTTTTAATGAACATAATAATATATTAGTCAATCTTTACCACATATATTAAAGAGTGAATCTCTTTATTTCGTCTTCTCTACAATGTTGCCACGTGGTGTTTCTTTCTCTGCTTTCAAAACCGTTTCGTCTCCGTGAGCTTTTTTTTTTTTTTCTTCAATTCTTCCTCTTCCACGTTCTCTTCCTCCTGCTCCCCTCTCTTTATTCAATTCTTTTGTTGCTCTGACTTCCTCTTCTTCCACCCTTTGTGCGTTTATTAATGCTCCATTTAACGTTTGAGTTCATCTCAAACTAAATTGTATTTTTTCATATTATTTTTTATTTTTATTTAAAATCAATAAAATTTATAACTAGTTTTTAAAAAATCAACAAATTCCAACTTTAAAATTTCAACACCGACTAACTTATCAAACAGACGCTAAATTACCTATTAGGGCACTATGGGCATGTTTCGTTGGGAGGAACGGAATGGAAAGGAAAGGAAAGGAAAGGAATGAGGCCCAATTCGAATAATCATTCCAAAGGAATGGTCTTTCACCATTTTAGTTGAATCAACATTCCTTTATCACATGGAAGGAATGGTCATTCCAATCTCTTTTATTTATTTATTTATTTATTTCCAAATTTGTCCTTCATTTATTTATTTATTTCCTTTTCTTGAACACCATAAATGCCCCTCTCCTCCCATCTCTGCCCAGCCACAGCTTCTCCGACAACCCACTCCGGCTGGTTCGCCACTTGAGCACCACCCTTTCATAACCATCTCGAGTCTCTTTCTTCTCCAACGTCCACCATTCGCATCTCTCTCCAGAGATCCTCTCCTCTCGCCGGAAGTCCGACATCACTCTTTTGCCGGCGTGGCCATCCGCATCCTCCTCGCCGACTCGCTTCTCTGATGCGCCGGCAAGGCTAACAATCACTCCGCCCTCCGCCCTCCGCTCTCCTTGCCCAGATCCGACATATGCCGCAATTCCTCGCCCAGATTTACCTCCTCCTATATCCGTCCTCCGTCAACGATGATACTCCAACGAGATTCCAAATCGTCACGCTTCGAACTCCGACGTCGATTTCTATTATATGCTAATTGGCAGAACTTAAGCACCTAGGACAATGAGGAAAACCTCCAGACCATGGTCGTCTAGGCAAAAGAAGAGGATGACCTCACAGCAAAAGGAGAAGTTTTTAGAAAAAATTTTTGACTTATTTGCATAAATTCCCCCCTCAACTTTTCAAATTTGGCAATTTGACTTATTCTCTAAATTTTTTTCCGGCAATCAACCCCTTGAACTTCTAATTTTTTGTAATTCGGTCCTTTTTACTTAAATTCATTAAAATTAAGACAATTTTTTTGAACAATACTTATACATTACAGCTCAAAAGGAACAATATTGATCATTTTTGTTTAATTTCAATACAAATTTCTTTTAAAATTTACATTTAAGTTTGAGTATAATTGAATTAAATTTAAAACTTTAAAAGGAGAATATATTGAAGTTTTGCAAAAATAATCAACAATACTCTTCTTGGATTATAATATGCAAGTTATGTGTAAAAAACAGTTCAAATTTTTACGAATTTGAGCAAAAATGACTAAAGTGTCAAAAATTATAAATTCAAAGGGCTGATTGCTAAAAAAAGTTTAGGGACTAAATTACTAAATTAAAAAATTTAATGGTATAAGTACAAATATTTCAGGGATTTTTTTTTTTTTTTTTTTTTTTTGCTTTTATTTATGTTAGTTTTTTTAAAAGAATTTATATATGTTAGTTTTAAAGAAGTATAATAAAAAAAATTTATTTCATTTTCCTGAAACTGTTTAATACAGATTTCCTAAATATTAATGCCATATATATATATATAAATATGTATGTTACAAGTAGGGGTAATTTTGTCCAAACGAAAATAATTGTTTTCCATTCCATAGCATTCCTAAAATTCTAACCAAACAAGTGCATAGACTTTCCTTTCCATTCTATTCCATTATCATTCACATTACCATTACCATTATCATTCCACCTTTACAACTAAACGTGCCCTAAAGGTTAAATCAAGAGTTTTCAATTAAAACCACAAAATACACATATATTTAAAAAAAAAAAACTCTTTTGAGTATACTTTAGATTTTGTATTAATAAGATATACATAACTTTATTTTAGTATTTTCTACAGATAATTAGAAAATTTTAAAATAATTTGAACATACTAAAACTCTCTAAAAAATGTGATTTCAAACTTTTATTAAAAAGTTGTAGCTTTTGTTTTCGAAAAAAAATTAGGTAAATAGACAATTTATAAACACTTAATTAACGTAATTGTCGAAATTTTATTTAATCAGTAAATTAACCATATCGATCAATGATTGACCATTATCAACAAGTGAAAAATACGTATTGATAATGATTCATTATTAATTTATCATTCTTTCAAAATGGTCATTCCTAATTTTACGAAATTTTTGTAACTTTGTTATAAAAAAAAAAAAAAAAAAAAAAAAAAAAAAAAAAACAAACCTTCTTTAGAAAAGGTAATTTATCCACATATCCCATTATTATTCTTTCTGTTAACTAAAAGCAAGAGCATGGGTATGTCTTCAAAGTAGCAAAAGCATTAACATGTCTTCAAAACCGAGGAAGGAAGAGGTTTATTTAAGAGTCCAATGGTTGAAAATCAAATAATGCTTTCATATATTTCTAATAAATTATTGTCATAGGCATTTTACCCTTTAAAAAAAATTTAAAGTTATATTCAAGGTGAATTTAAGAAAACTAGATTAGTATGTAAATCCATATTTTACAATATCAACTTATTAAATACATAATAACATTTTATACATGAATTTCCAAGTGCGGAGCACCTAGCTCCAACTAGTAGAAGATAATACTGGAATGACTTAAGGGACAAACACACGTTGAGGAGTACAATCATTCATCAACTTAATCATATTCAACAACAGCTATTGAATAAGAAATAAAAAGTGTTTTCTTTCTTACCAAAAAAAAAAAACAAGAAATAAAAAGTGTCACAGAAAAAACCAAAATTCAACAACCTTGAATTCAATACTTAAACTAAAAAATTTGTCACACCAATAATAAAAAGCAATTCTTTGTATTAAGACCTAGAGCGTCCCGGTTAAAACAACAAATCTTAAATCAAGACTTTTTTTTTTTTCTTTAATACAAGGTTAGTTGTTGTTAAAATTTGAGCATACGTTCTCTCTAGTACTCTACCTCATCATTACTAATTGACTAAATTGAGATGCTTTTTATCTTTTATCTTTTTTATTTTTTTTCCCGGAATTTAAGATGGGAAGATTCAAATTTAAATCTTTTAATCAAGTTATGTATGAAATTATCACTAATTTAAATATATAACGACTAAGTTACAAAGGAAATGATATATTGATTCATTTTATACCATCTAATAGATAAATAAACATTAAAAAGTAAATTAATAATCTTCCTTCCTATTTTATTTTATTTTACTTTTCAATCCTATTACCTTTCTAATTTTATTTTTTCGCGGTTTAATAAATGTGCCCTGAAATTATTAGCAGATGAGTTTATCTTTTCATTTCATAACTACGACATTGTCATCTTGTAAGTTTTGAAACTCAAAAAATATTTTTAACAAGTTTTATTTTTTTTTTAACAAGTTTCAAAACGACAAAAAAAAAAAAAAAGTATTTGACCAAAAAGAAAAGATTGCATTGTTAGAGAATTCATTTTAATAAAGGATATATATATATTAGAAATAACTTTTTACAAGTTATTTTTGACTTTGAATCCAAAAATTGCTTTTGAAGATGTTTAGAAATCTGTCAGAAAAACTTTCATTCAAAGTTGCAAAATATGGCTTCTAAAAGGAGTTCTTCTGAATAAATTTTGAATCTAGTATCAAAGTTTCAGTAAAGTATTTTAAAAGGAGAAAGTGCAAAATAACATTTTTGATGAAAGTAATAGTAAATTATAGCATATTTTAAACATAGTAATAAATAACATAATCACATTTATAATTACATAATATAAAATAAAATAAAATAAAAGGAGTTAAGAGCAAAATAGCATTTTTGAATAGAGTAATAATAAATTATAGCATAAAATTTTAAACATAGTAATCAATATCATAATCAAATTTATGATCACATCTTCCTTCATCTTCCATCTCTCTAACATGAAACTATGCACATAAATTTGTTATTAAAAATAAACCGTTAAATCCAAAAAAAAAAAAATAGAAAATCCAAGGATTTATCGTAAATTTATACTCTAATTTATCATCTTTTAAAAAATATGTTTTTTGCTATAATTTCCAAAAAAAAAAAAAAAAAAAAATCCTTTCCTATTTACTCTCTTACATGAAACTATGCATAAAAATTTGTTGTTAAAAATTAACCCTTAAATCCAAAATTTTTTAGAAAATATGAGGAAATATAAGGATTTACCATAAATATATGTTATAACTTATCATCTTTTAAAAAATATGTTATAAACTTCAAAGGTACTTATAAAATATGTTATTTGCTATAATTTTCCTATTTTAAACTTCGTGACAGTTTTATTGTTTTTTAAGAATTTTAAAAGCATTTCGACCTTGTTAAATTTTGAAAAATATACTTCCAAACACTTACCGAGAAAACCACAAATTTTGTTCCTTAAAAAAAAAAAGCCACAAGTTTTTCTTTTCTTTTTTTTACTAACTAAAAGAAGCAAAAGTTCTGTCTAATATTATTAAAATAATAATAAAAACTCTATTAATAGGACCACGGTTTTATTGCTTCATTTTTCATCAAATTCAATTATAATGTTTAATTTAATCTTATATGATTTTGATTTGGATTTGTCCTAGTAATAGGGAAAAAGTATGTTCTATCAATACTATGTTGTCACAAATCTTTTAGCCAAAAAAAAAAAATTCTATGTTGTCACAAATTTTTTATTTTTTATTTTTTTTTAAACTATAATAGAACTCTTGTTATAAATTGATGGTTAAGTACTATATCCACGCCTAACTCTACTCAACCATAGATGAAAATAAGGTGGATATTAGGTGGAACTATATTCCCTGTCTCATATGGAGAAAACTCTCCCCATGATCAAGAGTTCGAGGTAACTAGTGGGTAAACCCAGTCATAGAACTTATTTTTATTAAAACATATTGGGAAAGCTCCAATGAAAGCAGATTCAAGTTTATCATTCAAAATTTAACCAAAAAAACTGGTAGCCACTTAGCGAGTCTCAAATCAGCGGAATATGAGGTCTTTGAGTGGCATATAAGTGTCCACAAATTCTCTTCCAGTTAACAATTACTTAGAAGTTGTAATTTAATAGAGTTTACTTAGTTCCTCTTATTAAAAGTCTTTGTGGTCGTTCTGTTCATGAAAAATGTGTGTTCTTGTCCATGTGTTTACAAAATATATATAAATGTATATATTGTTCAAAAGAAATTCAGAATGTCAATGGAATTATTAGAGATATAGAGACAGTTGTTATGCAATGCAACACAAATTTCCATAACGATTTTCATAAAATTAGGAAGTAAGATAACCCGGCATTAGCATCGGGAATTGAAAATAATTCTCACACAGCCTCACACAAGCTTGAGCCCTAACACCTCCGAAACGATTACACCGACTAGGATTGATGTAGTATATGCAGGTAGTGAGGTTGATTTGAAAAAAAAAAAAAAAAAAAAAAGAAAAAGAAAAAGAAAAAGAAATAGAAAAGAGAGAAAAATCCTTTTTTTTTTGGCTAGTAAATTCTCATCAATATATGTTATTTATTTATTTATATTCTTTAGATTCATCTCCTTCCATTCTTATATCGCATAGCTGTCACATAATTGTCACGTTATCCTCACATAATGATCACATCAATATCATTAAATTTTTTTCTTTACTTTATTTTATTTTTATTTTGTTTGTCTTTCTACATAACAGGTGCTTGTCAACCTATTTTCTATGCATTGAGAAAACGGAAGAGTGAAAAGAGCGTCGTCAAGTGAAGAAAAAATGAATTGCAAAGAGAACCGACAACGAGAATCCTTTGAGCAGCGAGACATCGTACGGTGTCACAGACCATATTTTCACTTTGGACTTCTCACACCTTTTTCCGGATTGCCCACTCGTGCATCCATTTCTCCTCCTTATTTATTTATTTATTCTTTATTATTATTATTTTTTTTAAATTTCCCCACTCACTTGCTTTGGTCCCATTTCATCTTTTGTTTTCACAAGTTCATCCCACTTTTACATTCTTCTACAACCATGGAGAACATACTTAGACTTGATTTTTATATGATTCTAATGTCATTTATATACAGTGTCCCCTTATAAAATATACTATTTGATTTTTATAATGATAACTTTAATAATATGATATATTTGTCGGTAGTTGATAGTTTTGTTTAATTTAAAGGTGGTATTAGAATTTTATATTTTATAATAGAGTTAGATATAAAATTACTGTTAAATTATACTCATAGCTACGAAAGTAGAGATAAAAACCGTGTCAAAATAATATATATATATATATATAAATAAACAAAAGTATTGATAAAATCTGACACAGAAATTGCATCATATTTATATATTATTCTTTTTATATAAATTCATATTTATAAAGTTTCTTTTCTGAATATGAAGATGGGGGAGTTCAAATTCTACATTTTATAATAGAGTTATAAATAAAATTATTATTAACTTATATATGCAATTGCAATTATTATACGTTGGTTGATTTTAAAAATTTATGTAATATGCTACTTAAAAAATGTATGCTATCAGCGAAATTGCTGAAATAGTACCCCTCATTTTTAGAAGAGAGAGAGTAATATTCTTCCTTTTCCTTGCGAGAAAGTGCAATATTCAGTGCATTGTATGTATCTTGGAACTTTATGTTGGACATTTTGTTTAATTTCAAATATATTATTCTTGAATAATTGACAATGGGAGAGGAGGAGGCTGACAAGGTTCATAATCACAATTGGACAATTAATTTTATTGTTCAATAGACAATATAATAGTGAGTGAAACTGAGTTGGTGTTTGGTGAATGAGTTTAGTTTAAGATTTTTAAGTTTTAATAGTAATTTTTGTTGATTTTTTTAGAAAAGACAAAAAAAATTTCAGAAAAAATAAAAAAAATTTAAAAAAATAAAAATTATGATTAAAAAATACAATTTAATTTAAAATAAAATATAATACCTAAGTCTATTATCTTAATATAATTGAATTTTTTCAATTCAATAATAAATCAATAAATTTCTATCGCAGACATTGACATAATATGAATATGAGAGCATCGACAAAATTACTTTTCCTAAAAAAACAACTACTCAATTGTCCAATTGACATAACCCTTCCTTTATCTAAATAAATAAAGCATATAAATGTGTGGTCAAAGAGTTTATCAGGTATGCAAAGTAGCAAAAACAAAAAGAAATCAAAATTTTAAATGAATGTCCCGACCAAACGAGTAGACTTGTTTAGTCTAATCAGAAAACACACAAGTTAGTGCGAAATTCAGCGAGGATTATGGACACGTATGGGACCATCCTCAATTGGTGACACGTGATAAAGGGCCTGGCTGGCATGGGTGTCAAATCAGTGGGATGGATGGAGAGGCGCCAATAATTATCTGAAAATCATCATGTTTTTTTCTCCGCTTCGTCCGGGGGCCAAATTTTTGGACAGAAAATCTTCCTTGACACTATCCGGTGTCATCACACTCCCGTTGAATTTGCATGCAACATAATTTGTCACGACAACACAATTAATTTTTCATATATATATATATATATATATATGAATGGTCTTGAATCCAATATCTAATAATATCTGATAATATGAACTTTAATTATTATAAATGTAAATTTTAGTTATTAAAAATATGAATTTATACAGAAAAAACGTAAAATAAAGAGAATTCACATTCAGTACTTTAGTTATATATCTTTCTGCATGAATTTATATTTATGATAACTAAAATTTATATTCACAATAATTAAAGTTTACATTGTCGGATATCATCAGGTACCGAATTTAAGACTTTACTTTACGTATATATGTATATATATTTGATATTTACACAAGCAAATGACACACATAATATCGTATGATGCAGATTGAACATAAGGACCTTCAAGAGAAAGAAAATAATAGACTCATAAGTGGATCCCATTAAATTATAGCTTTCAAATAATTACTGACTAAAAGAAAACTTATGACACTTATAAGCCATTTAGAGTCCTCACTCACCGTCAATATGAGACTCACTATAGTTACATTTTTTTTAGTATTCAAACAAGCAAGTGATACACATAATCATATATATATATATATATATATATATATACAAAAACATACATCATAGAAAACATACATACATCATAGAAAACATATTGTGCAATCTATATATTTTGGAAAACATGAGGATTCTTAAACATTATAGATGAAAGAAAAATGGTATCGCTTACTTTTCCTTTTTAACACAACGGTCTCGGAAGTCTATGGTTCTCTTTTATTAAAAACTATTAAAATAATCTTAGGTTTCAAATCTAAGAGCTTTTACTCGAATCTCTTATCATTTCTCACTCGCTAAATTAGTCCTAATGAGGTTTCATCGCTCATCTCCTTTTCCTCTTCTGTTTTTTTTTTTTTTTTTTTTGGTTTCAAACTTTCAAAGAGGAAGATATTAGATCTCTGTATAGATATATGATTTTTTTTTTTTTCCATCTTTTTTTCACTTTTAATCTTCATATATTTGAAAGAAAAAAATTACTTATTTGTTTATTTGAATTTTGATCTATATTAATGATTGATTTCATATACTCGGATCTTAATCTAGTTGTGATTTTATGTTTTGCTTTCTCACGTTTTGTTTCTTTTTTTTTGGGGGAAAAACAACAAAACACATTGTTTGGCTCATTTATTTAGGCTAAAACTTTTAATAAAATAAATCAAAAAATTTGTGATTATAGGTACAGTCTAACAGAAATTTCACATCTGACTCCACCATTAGATATAAAGTATGAATCTACTCATAACTTAAGAGTAGTATAATCTTCATCTTAAAAGCATATCATTATATAAAGGTCCTGTCAAAAACATGAAAAATACTTTGAGGAACTACTGATATTAAATATCACATTTACAAGATACGCTCTATATCGTGAAACGTAAATTCTATTGACGAGTGATGCTCAACATCACTGGTGTCTAATTATATTGTTCCAAAAACATATGATAACCGATGATTAATATTTCCTTACGATAAAGAATTATATGTTTTCTTTTTAAAAAATATATATGAACTGTCTTTAGACACCAATTATGGACCTACTTTAGTAGAGAATTTAGAAACTAAATTTTCAGCCTGTTGTTCCCACAAGCAGCTTTTAAAGATTTTTAAATATAAAACACTAGAAGACTTTCAATTGTTCGATCGAGGCTCTTTCAAAAGTACCCAAATCTTTTCTTAAAATACCAGAAGTTTTTGTTCGGGATAAAGATCAATATTTGTATTCTTCCTCTTTTGTATTCACGACAAAAATAAAAAATAAAAATCTTCTTTATATCTTAAATTAGTTTTCTACTAGATTCTATATTTCGTAAGTAAAAAAAATAAAAAATAAAAAAATAAAAAAAACAAACAAACTAGGCAAATCCAGTTAGGGGTATGCCCTTTTTGTGGGGGGAGCATAAAAATTTATGCTCTTTTATAAACACTACAAGATTTTTACTTTTACTTTCTCCATTTATAAATTAACTTAAAATGACAGCAATATGATAGAAGAGCACAAAATTAAAGAGGTATGTTAAGGAGGCATATTTCCTAACTTTCTCCATAAATTATGTTACAGAATTACTAATTATAGAATTAATTAAATATTAATTAACAAAGTAATCGCTATAATATCACATTAAGATAAGTCCGATGATAATAAATCAAAGTTCCACGATTTAGTTTGGTTTCCAACTTAGATTCGATAACGACATTGCATAATGAGTTTTTAACAATTGCGTTTGCAAAAGTAGAAAGGTAAACAAAAGAGTCTTTAGTGGAAGAATATGAACTATTTGGTGTATATGTATATATTCAATATATATATATATATATGTATATATATGCACGAGACCTTATTATCAACATAATATGTCTTGTTCAACTAGCTAGCTAGGCAGCTCAAAGCTAGGCAGCTCAAAGGGGAAAAAATGAAAAGAAAAGAAAAACTACTATTTATATTGTCTCCATTTGGTATTCAAGTTTAACTCCAATTAAATTACACTTTTGCATCTCAATTTTTGTCGTTTTCTAAAAAGTCAACAAAATTTATAACTAATTTTTGAAAAGACAATTAACTACAACTTAAAGATCATCTCTAACTAACTTACTAAACGGAGACATAATGTTGAGATGTGTTTACATATATAATTTTAATTGGCCAAAGTTGGACATACATTTGGGTGATACTTAGCTTGGAGCTGCTAATTGATAAAACTAACCAACTTCCAAGGGGACAATCCCACCTGAAGTTTTTGAAAAAAAAAATGAGCCTCAATTTCCTTGGAAAAACAGCTATATATCCGTACATATATATAATATATGTTAGTGTCTGTGTGTGTGAGTGTGTATATATATATATATATATATGGTTTTTCCTTTTACGCAAAATAAGGATATTTTGCTTTCGCAGTCTAATTTTTCTATCCACATCTTAGCTTAACGTAACAAATATTATCAACCAGTCTTGTCAAAACCCAATTAATCTTTACACTGTAGTTGGTGGAACCAACCGACTTTTGAAAAATCACGTTATCACTTGAAAGCCTTTAATGAGTACCACACAAGTCAATTTTTTTTTACAAATCCCCAAGTTTTTATTTGAATTTATTGCCAGATCAAAGTAACTGTTTTTAAATATTTGATTTGTGTATATATATTATCATTAACATTTAATTACAAATTAAAAAACGTTCCATCCATCTCTTTATTCTTGATTTATTACGGTTTCTATCTTAACAGGAAAAATAAAAAAAAATAAAAAAAACTTAATTTGGACTTTTAAGTTTGGTCCTGCATTGTTAAGGACTGGTGATGACAATTTATGCGTGCTAATTAGTAACCACATTGAGAGTTGAGTTTCTGAGTGGGATCGAGATTTTGAGAGAGGTTGCAGATTCAATGCCTAGTATTCAATTTAAAAAAAAAAAAAAAGGAGGTCGAGTTTTCTATATGGCGATTCCATAAAAGTTAATCTTATTTAGGTTTTTTAACTATTAAGTGTGGTGGCCTAGCGGTTAAGAATAATTGTAATGGACATATTCACGTATTGGGTCCTTTATGAGTATCAAATATGAAGATTTATTTCCTTCCAATCTAGTGTTCAATGTAGAGTATTTAGGACCACGCTCCCACTTATCATTATCATTAGCATATATATACAATGTGATTGGGGTGACCTGCTCCTCGTCGATGAGTAGAGCCCACATGTATGATCAGCGTCTGAAAAGCCCCTTTAAAAACGTTGGCTAACGCGGTTTCTCCATTCCTAAATTTTTTCTTTGTAAAAAATAAATATTTAAAAAAAAAAAACCTCTTAACTAATAACACGATCTGTATGTGTTCTTTCCCTACCAGGGTTTCTGCATAAATTTTATACCATAATTGCCCTAAAAAACTATTGATAATTATGTAGTTACAGGTTTAATTTAACTGCGAATCCATACCATTATCTGTTGAAATCTAGAATTCGAATTCATCAACATTTAATTCCAACAAATAAAAAATAAAAAATATTATTTACAGCTAATTAATGCCAAGACCTTGCACATACCAACTTTTGATTTTCCTACCAAGAAAACCAAAAAAAAAAACAAAAACAAAAACAAAACAAAAAAAACAAAGGCAAACCAATAATTTTTTTTTCATTTCTGAATCCCACTTCACCTAACTCAAATTGGTTTGTGTAGATATATATTTTTTCTAGGGGACATGCCATACAGCTATTGCAAGGCAGTCTTGCTGCTCAACCGGAAGCCCCAACAACAAAGGGAAATGCCTAAATCGCTCACTTAATGCGATTGGTTAAAGAACTCACACGGAAGCACAACACCCAACAGAATCAGATGGAAAGCATCAATGCCGAGAACCAAGTTCTAAAGAACCAGTTGGCGACGATAAATACGCAGGCCGCATACTCCTACTACTACAACCCATATGTTGGGTATTCAGCAGGGGCAAGCACCGTGGGTTGGTAGCAAGCTACGCCTTATTATCCTCAGGGAATGAGAAACACAGTATACAGCCCAGTAGCTCCAATGCAACCTCTCTCCACACTGAGAAACACCCCAATGGCAACCGAAAGACGAGCTCAGCAACAGACAGCACACGATCTAATTCCAGAAGAAATACTACCCCAACTCGGCATTCGACTCCCGAATTACCATCACCGCCAGAAGGTCCTGTACCACCAGGGACGATGAACGTCGAAGTTATGATGCGAAACATAATGTTTGAGGAAATGAAGGCGTTAGAGGCACAGATGGAGCATCATTTTTCCTCACAGCTACACAAAACAACAACATCAACACCGGGGTTCGATGACCTCGCTCGCGGTGTCCGAGAAACGCCCCTTACAAAGCGGATAACAAACACGGTCACCCCTAAATTTGGCAGCATTTCCTTTCCAAGGTTTGACGGTATGTCTGATCCTCATGATCATTTGTTATAATACAAACATGTCGTACAGTCGACGAACATCCCGATTGACATGCTCGACAACATGATGTGCAAACTCTTTGCACAGAGCTTGAAATGAGCAACCCTGAAATGGTTTTGCAACCTCCCTCTTGAATCCATCGATTCATTTGATGAACTCTCGCTCGAGTTCATGAGAAGCTATTCCGTCCATATGCAATCCAAAAAAACTACTAAGGACCTGTGGGGAGTGATCCAAGGACCGAATGAGTCACTCCGTGCCTACATCAAGCGCTTCAGCAAGGCGATTTCTGAGATTTCCAGACTCGATGATGGAACAGCGAGAGAAGCATTGAAGAAAGGGCTCAGGCACAAATCCTCGTTCAAAAATGAAATTTGCGCCAGATATCCGTCGACAATCCAGGATGCTATGAATCGGGCGAAAGAATTTATAGAGTTAGAATAGGAGAATGAACGAGTCGAGCGAGATCTAGCTCGAACGAAGGAGAAGGTAACCAAAGCTCGTGAAAAGCGAGAGAAAACGTTTGGACACGAACGTGCACGCACAGCAAGACGCACAGAGCCTCGAGAAGAGCGGACTTCAAGGCGTGATCACTAGCGTCTTTTTTCACCGCCCAAGCACGCACTCGGCATTAGCCCATCAGAGCTTATTGCTCATTTGAAAGGCCAATACTTTGTCACATGGCTAAAGAAGTTACCAGACAATCCAGCGAGAGACATGACAAAGTACTGTGAGTTCCACTAAGATCACGGTCTCAACACCATCGATTGTAGGGCACTTCGAGCTGAGGTTGCCAAGCTGTTGAGAAAGGGACACCTCAGGGAGTTCCTTACTGAGAAAAGAAGGGAGACGTATGGACTCAGTAACGAGTCAAAAGAATGAAAGATCATACAGCAGATCGAGGACAGGCCTTCACCGCCGCCAGTTTGAAAGACAATCAGAATTATCTGCGGTGGTTCAACGTGCAGTGGAGACACCGTGACTGTGCTCAAGTATCACCGAAAGAAGGCCTTACAGCCAATTGCGACGATCCTTATGGACGATCCCGGTGAACATTTGATCACGTTCCATAGTAGTGAGGCTACCAACCTCAGCCGACCGCACGATGGTGCACTGGTCCCTACACTAAACGTATCAAATTGCAAAGTCGGCAGGATTCTTGTCGACAATGGAAGTTCAGCCGACGTACTTTTCCTTTTAACTTTACGAGAGATTTAATTAACAGAGTCGGACATTGAGAAGTCAACTACAGTCCTTATTGGGTTCAATGGAGAGTCGACTACGGCCGTCGGCAAGATCAAACTTCCTGTCTTTGCAGTAGGAGAGAACAAGATGACCACGTTTTTGGTTTTTGACTTCCCATCAGCCTATAACATAATCCTTGGTAGGCCATGGATCCACGCCATGAAGGCAGTACCCTCCACCTACCACCAGAGAATCAGATTTCCCACGAAGAGAGGAGTACGAGGGATAAGACGAAGCCAAGAAGTTGCCCAAACATGCTACCTTCATTCCATGAAGATGAAGAAAAGTGATCATTTATAACAATTAGAAGCCAAAGAGGAAACATCAAGCAATGCACAATTTGACGTCGAACAGTTGGACGAGATTCAGATCGATCTAACCAAGCTTGATCGACTTGTCAACATAGGCTCGTTGATCAATGACACTGTTCGTAGTAGGTTGATAATTTTCCTCCAAGAAAATCAAGACTGTTTTGCATGGTCACATAGTGACATACCTGGCATTGACCCGAAGGTGACAACACATCGACTCAACGTCGATCCTAGCCATAAACCAGTTAAGCAGAAAAGACGAAAGCTCAGTATAGAGCGAAATCGTATCATCAACAAGGAAGTGTGTAAATTAATCGAGGTAGGGTTTATACGAGAAATTTGCTACCCAGAATGGCTGGCAAACGTAATCATCGTAAAAAAAAGAAGAATGGAAAATAGAGGGTATGCATTGACTTCACCGACCTGAATAAAGCTTATCCGAAAAACAGTTTTCCGTTACCACATATTGGTTGATGCGACCGCTGGGCACGAACTTCTCTCGTTCATGGATGCATTTTCTGGATATAACCAAATTCTCATGCACCCGGATGATTAGGAGAAGACAACATCCATCACAGAAAGAGGCATCTACTGCTATAAGGTGATGCCGTTCAGATTGAAGAACGCTGGAGCAACATATTAGAGGCTTGTTAATGCCATGTTCGCCAATCAACTTGGTAGAACGATGGAGGTGTATATAGACGACATGCTAGTTAAATCGATGAAGGCTGAGGACCACATTGGCCATTTATCAGATTGTTTCGCAGTACTTCGGCAGCATAACATGCGTCTTTATCCCTCCAAATGCTCTTTTGGTGTTTCGCTCGGGAAATTCTTAGGCTATATTGTCACTCAACGGGGAATCGAGCCAATCCAGACCAGTTAAGGGCAATTATGATCATGCCATCACCAATAAACAAAATAGAGATTCAGAATCTTACTGGCCGAATCGCGGCGCTCAATAGATTTATGTCTCACTCAAACGATAAGTGCCAACCATTATTCAAGTTGCTTAAAGGAAATAAGAAGTTTGAATTGAACGAACAGTGCCAACTTGCCTTCGATGAGCTTAAGAGGTATTTATCAACCCCTCCCATTCTAGCCAAGCCTCTAACTGGCGAGAGATTGTTTTTGTATTTGGCAGTTATGGAGGACGCTGTCAGTGTTGTCTTGGTTAAAGATGCAAACGGCGAATAACCAGTGTATTACATCAGCAAGTCACTGCTTGATGCTCAAACGAGATATCCGGTTGTCGAGAAGTTAGCCCTTGCCCCCGTCACCGCCGCACGAAAATTGAGGCCATACTTTCAGTCTCATTCGATCACTGTAATGACGACCTATCCCCTGCGAGTCATTCTCCATAGTCCGAACCTGTCTGGGTGTTTAACAAAGTGGGCAGTCGAGCTGAGCGAATTCGATATCGACAACCGAGTCCGAACTAGCTTGAAATCACAGGTATTGGCTGATTTTTTTTTTTTTTTTTTGTTGAATTGACCCTTGACCCACCAATGACGAGAGATGAATCAGAAGAATGGTGGATGTTGATGGTCGATGGAGCGTCCAACGTAAAAGGTTTTGGTATGGGTGTATGCCTCAAGTCTCTCGATGGGGAGGTAATCGAGCAGTCATTTTGGCTTGGGTTTAAGGCTTCCAAAAATGAATCAGAATACGAAGCCTTGATAGCTGGATTATGATTAGCAAGAACACTGGGGGCTCGCAAACTAAAAATTCATAGCGATTCGCAACTCATTGTAAACCAGGTACTTGGGGAGTATATGGCGAAGGATGCCAGAATGGAATCTTACTTGAACGTCGTGCAATCGCTTACAGGTTATTTCGTAGAATATATGATCTAGCATATCCCTAGAGAATTGAACACTCAAGCTGACGCACTGGCAACATTCGATTATACTTCAGAGTCGAACTTATGTTGAAAGATTCCGGTCAGGTTTATTGAGGAGCCAAGTATCGAGTTGGACACTGTAGTCACAATAGAAGCCGTTATTGACGATTGGAGAACACCTATCATTGCTTATTTGAAGGAAGGGTTATTGCCAAAATATAAGTAAGAGACACAAAAGATCAGAACGAAGGCTGCTCGTTTTTCACTAATCAACGACGTACTATATCAACATTCGTTCAACGGTCCCTTCGTGCGTTGCCTTGACGAAAAGGAAGCCGCATACATTTTGAAGAAGATCCATGAAGGCGAATGTGGAAATCATTCTGGAGAAAGGTCTTTGTGCAACAAGACCAAGTGCCAAGGTTATTACTGGCCCACCATGCTCAGTGATAGTAACGATGCCGTCAAACGACGTGACAAGTGCTTGCGGCATTCCCCGGTGTTCCATCAACCGACAGAGAAGCTCTCAAGTATCGGATTTCCTTATCCGTTCATGAAGTATTTGATGGACATTGTGGGTCCATTACCAAGGTCGAGCGGACAACGTAAATACCTGCTTATCCTCACTTATTATTTCACAAAGTGGGTCGAAGAAGAGGCGTATGCAGAAATCAAAGATTCAGATGTCGAAGGCTTCACATGGAAGAACATAATTTGCAAATTCAATGTACCTCAAGAATTCGTGACAGATAATGGGTCCCAATTCATCTCAGGCAACTTCAGAAAATTTTACAAAGGATGGAAGATCGAGCTTAGTTTCTTCACTCCAAGGTATCCCCAGGGCAACGGACAAGCCGAAGCGACAAACAAAACGATAATCCAGAACTTGAAAAAGAAACTCGAGGCTCGAAAAGGGCGATGGGTAGATGAGCTTTACAGCGTTCTATGGGCATACAGGACAACCCCCAGAAGAACGACCGGTGAATCACCATTTTCATTGACCTTTGGAGTAGAGGTGCTTGTTCCAGCAGAAATTGGCATCCCCACACTTCGGCGACAGCTATCCTTCGAGAACGAGAATCAGAATCAGGAGATGCTCAACGATAATCTGGATACACTCGATGAAAGACGAAATCGAGCTCTGGTTCGCATGTCAAACTATCAGCAATCTTCACAAGATATTACAACTCAAAAGTCCATCCATGGACGTTAAACGAAGAAGACCTTGTGCTTCGTAAAGTATTCCAGAACACAGCTGAGCCAAATGCTGAAAAGTTGGGAGCCAATTGGGAAAGTCCTTACAGATTCTTGAAGATTGTTCATCCAGGTGTCTACCGCCATGAAACGATTAATGGTGTCGAAGTGCTTCACAGTTGGAATGCTCATTAGTCATCACCTTCGCAAAATATTATTTGTAATTTTATTTTGAGTTCTTGTAAATTCCTAATACAATCCTATTTGCATTTGTACAGGCTCGATCCATTACAGTTAACGTTTGATACATGTTCGAACCTGTAGGTCGACGCCTATATCTCTGGTAAAATTGAACTACGTTCGATTTGATCCTAACATGGGTATGTAGGCAGCTCGTATACGTTTGTACGGGTCCAGTCACAACATTCGAACAAAAAAAATGTAAAATCGAACTATGAATGGCTTGATCCCTATACATGGGTATGTAGGCAGCTCGTGCAGTATAAATGAGTGCAGCTAATCTTTCTAAACGAAAATGTGTTACCTCGTCATTGACTTTTGTCTTGGGTACATCTAATCGAACTCTTCGTGCCAATTCAAGAGACATATGATCTGAACGTCCAATGGCTTCGCGTGGCCAAAACTTAAAAATCCAACGTTTGTATACTACGAACGTTACTATCTATAATCGTACGATTATCCTTTACATCCCTTCCAGCATGTTCGATATTCGATTTATTATACAACATTCGATATTTCATATCATCATAACATAAATAGATATGTGGATTAAACATTGGTGAATTTTGATGAGTAGACATACTACCAATGTTTACAGTTCAATGTCCAAATAATCAGGACACGTAACACCAACAAAAAAAAAAAAAAAAAAAAAAAACGAGCGAACAAACTACTGCTACGCCTTGAGGCCATCTGGAGGATCAACACTGGTGGGGGGTTCGCCAGTAACAGGTCTAGGCTTGCTCGCCGTTGGGGCGGCTATTGCGACAGGCTTAATGCTTGTATTGGTGACGGACGGCGAATCTCCAGCTTCAGCGAGGGGTTCCTCAAATAGTTCGATCTCTTCATCAACTTCGGCATCAACAAGAAGGCCTTGCTTATATTCCTTTAAGAGCTCATAACGAGCCTTAAGAGTAGCACTCTCATATTCACCGACAATACAAGTAACGAGTACCGAGTTGTCAGCATCTTTTTGCTTCACCATCTCCTCAAGAGCCTTGATTTTGCCCTTCGCCTCGTCAAACTTGTCGATCATGGTTTTCATTATGTCCCCCCCCCCCCCCCCCCCCACCGCTCCTTGGCTGTTTGGTTGAGCGTATGGAGCTCCGCAATCAAACCATCAGCGCTCGATTTGACATCCTAGAACCTTCGTTCAATGTCGAGCATCCTTTCACCCCGTTCTCTGTCAATATCCTCGAGTTCCTTGATGCGTTTTCTCCGTGAAACTTGTTGGGATCTAAATGTGCCCTAAGGATAAAAAATCAATATTATGGATTTTATGTAAATATGACATTTTAATATTAATAAGATAAGGTTATTCATGTTTAATAAGTTGTGTCCTATTTACTTTCATTTATTGATTGTATGGTTATTTTGAGCAAACATAAAATACTCCTTGACTGTTGGTAATATATCGGATTACCATATGTATACGGGGTATACATAGAAGACGTGGTAATTTGATAACGGTCTAAATAAATAGTCCGCAATCGATAGAAAAAGATTTAAGGATCTTATTCATGATAAGATTGTAAAGGTTGTCTACTTCCTTGGAGGGATGGTTTGTCTTGACCATCAGATAGGTTCCGAGTAGAAACTTTAATGTATACCAGTATTGAGGTATAACATTGGACTGGACCTAAAGTGTTAATTGATTCGGTTTAATAATTTCGTTTATAAGAATCAATGACACTTTGATTATCATCCTGCATTATTCTTAATCCTCAAATGATTACTTGAGTTCGCATTCATGACTTATGTACTTTAATGCACTACAGGTGAGATACTGTTAATTCATGGTCAATATACTTGTGTTTTGGGTGCATGACTTATGGATGGAGAAATCAAGATTCATAGATACGGAATCCATAGCTATCTTAACGATAGTAAATGTTATCTACTTAAAGGCATTATTCGGGGATTAAAAGATAGTATAACAAGATCTTGGCCATCGGTTTACTTTGTGTTCTCTGGTGGTTTACTAATTGTATGGTTTTACAATTGTTGATTCTTTCAATAGAGAATAATGGAACTTTAAGTTGAAATGATTGAAAAGGTAAAACGGAAAAAATCCTTAATTCAATCATGGATAACATATGGGGATTAAGCAAGAGATGAATAAATCATAGAAGAAGGACTACGTGAAAGAGAGCTTTCGTAATACGGTATGTAAATAGGAGTTCAGCTTCAAACTTTTAGTGGAATAGTTTTGAAGTTGATAATTGATGAATAATTAATCTGGGATTAATTTTTCACAATTATAGGAGCCTCTTTACATATTTCCATCGGGTCCCTCTATTAGTTCATATAGTTCCGTATAACGTCTCGGGATTTGTTCCTAATGAGATCGGTAAATTTAAATGGAATTTAGTAATATCTATTAAGACATGGTACTCTCTAACATGTAATCCAGAAAGGATTGGACATGTGAAATTAGTAGACAAATGATTTGTCAATATGTGATTGGTTAATTTGAATTTTGGAAATAAGAATGTGTTTAAATTATTTAATTTTGGAAAACAAATTTTCTCTTATAATCTAAAAGTGATGCACGGTTTTTAGATAGGAGGAGGGAAGAAAATTTTGTTTCAAAATTGTTCAAATATATTCCTAACATTAAATTATTAATTGATTTGAATAATAGAGATTATTTGATGGATTTTTTCTTTCCTTTAAAAAGTTGTGAACGGTTTTAAGAGGAGGAAAATTTCAAATATTCCATTTAGTTAAATTAATAAATATGGTTGATGTTTGAGGAAAATATTTAATTCAAATAAGTGAATCTTATTTAAATTCAAAAAGGTTTAAAAGGAATTTGAATCTAGATAGGACTAGGATCTTTTGACTAGTCTAGATTCTTGATTTAAAATTTGAACCATCAATCTAGCTTGAATTTCAAGTGTGGCCAAATTTTTTGTGGGAAGATTTCCTCTTGGAAAAACGTTTTTAGGTTCAATGAATCTAGCCTTAAAGTTGTATGATCTTTTGATTCAAAATTTATCCAGAAAAATAATTATTAATTATTTTTAAAGGAGATGAATTTTGAAAAAGGATTGGACTTCTATATAAAGGCAAGGGATTCTTGAAAAACTAATTTTTGGTATTTTTTTCAAGAGGGAAAACGTTTCTTTGGAGTGAGAGGAAAAACAATTTAGGTTGCTTCCACATCAAAATTCGGTTATCTTGTGAGAAAGAAAAAGAGAGAAAATTCCATTGAATCAAAACTGTGAAGAAGGTTAAACCGAGTGATAATTTTCATAGGAGGTTAACCAGTTCCTGTTTTGTAGTTTTGAAGAAAGAAGTTAGATCATATTCTCAACGAGGAACATCGGAATTGAGAAAGGAACATCGGAATTGAGAATGAAGGATTTAGACTTCGGAAAGCATTACTGGTCGCTTGGATTCATAGAACGTGTACCCACACACACTCTAAGACTTGGAACTCGAGACTAGTAGAGAAGACACGTTGGTCAAACACTCTAGTGATTCCAGAATCCAAGAATTAAGGTACGCTTGATCATTAATTTAATTTATTGTTATATGCATCATGAGACTCTTTTTCGGAAAAGGCATAAAAATTTTAAAACTTCCGCTGCGCCGTAACTCTATACCGGATCCAATTTTTCCAACAAAACTGCCTTCTTTGCAGTACGGTAGACCAGTCCCATTCCCCGCAGAGTGCTCTACAATGCAAAGACAAGGTTAAACTATCCTTTCAAACAAAAATCGGTAATGAAAAATGGAATCCCTGGGTTAAGAAGACACACCTTCAAACCATCCAAAATGAATTCAATAAGATGGCTCTAGATCCGGCCCTCGTTCACAGTATCAGAATCAACAGTCAGACAACAGCTGACACATGATACCAACGCTGAGTTTCTTGTGTTGGAGGAGGCTCGTCCCTGGTGGCATGTCCACATCTACGTTCGCTTCCTCCTGCTCAGTCTGTTGAGGCTCGACATCCGTTTCGAAAACAGTGGCCTTCACTGCCTTTTTTCTTTTTGCTGGAGCCTTCTTCTTGGACTTTTTGTCCACCTTCCTTTTTTTTGGCAGGGGGCTGAGCTGGTACGTTTAAGGGATCCGGAGAGGATTTTATGTAGGGTAATGGTGGAGGTTCGAGCGCTCGACTGGCCTGTGCTGCTTTCGCCACTGATGCCGATTTGGCGGCCTCTTTTTCAGCATTCTTCCTTGCGAGTAGTTCCTTGGGAGAAGGGAAGTCATTCTTCATCGGGTCCAGGGCTAACTCTGGATCAAAGCCTCTTCGTCAGACAATGGCTCGATGAACAGCGGAGTGCTGAAGAGTCTCCTCAATGCTCCTCTAATCACGAACGGCCAATCTACCCAGGAAGGAATTCGTTAAATTATACATGTTTCGATTTCGACGAAGTCCTTCCAAAGCCTCGATGATTTCAGCCTACAGGTCACGTTGATTTCGTCCCATTCCCGATTCGGTTGCGCTAGTAGCTGCTCGAACTTCTTTTCAAACAAAAGAGCTTTCAGCGGGAGCTTCCTTAGCTTCTTGCCTGCAACACAAAATGACAATGATGAACATCAAAATTTCAATGAGGAATGTTCGATCTATCTCTCGATGTTCTTCGTTTAAAACTTACGAAGAAGACCCCATAAAGGGTAAAAAGCGTTGGCTAGTCCACCCATCGATTTATCATTCACAAGCATAAAAAAATAACGATCATTCCAGTATCTGTCGGCATTCATCATTTCACCAATCACCTGCCTTTTCCTCCTCGGATACATCGAGTATCGACCACGATCCTTAGAATTCTCTTGTGGGTAGTAGAGGGCAAGGAAATCCCGCCTCGTCAGCTATAACAATTAAACCCAAGAAAACTCACATCCCGTTTGGCATCAGCTGAGGGATCACAAGTTGGTTGCAGTGCATGCTCTGAATAAGAAGGGGAGGAATCAGAAGTCGAAGTCCACATTTGAAGTATATAGTATACATACAGATCCAACCCTCCGACACGGTGTCTGCTCGTTCATTCACAAAAGGAAGGCATAGTTGGATTTCGTTCGGGAACCTATATCGACCCCTAATAGACGATAAGTCTTCGTCTGTCAGAATAGAATGAGGGTTCGACGTTCGTAGAAACGATTCTACGCTAAGTCGGCATGCAGGTTTGGTCAGTCAAGCTATTGGAGGAATCGATAGAACTCCAGCTCCCGACATAATTGCCGGTCGACTCCTCTCTGATGCTTCGTTGCTTGTCTTAGCACCCTTTCGCATTTGAAGGGAATCGTATTCAGCTTTCGAACGATGAAGGACCGATGCCCATTCTTTATCACCGGAATCACTTTCGTCGAAGTCAGTGCTCGTCCAGACTTCGACGTCGTCCTCTATCGGTTGCTTACCTCTAGCTCTATCCATGGATTCATAAACAAATGTTTGAACGAAGGGTGGAAGAATTTTGGATCTAAGCCCCTATTAGTTGAAACCCTATGAATTTAAGGATGAACACGAAGAAACACAAACCAATAACCCAAAGAAAAACCCAGAAAAACACGACAAATCCCCAAGCTAAATCACTCGCCTGAAGGAAATGCAAGAAATTAACCAAAAATGACTCAGAAACAGTACGAAAACAACCCTATCAAATCAAAATTACTCAAAACGAAGAAGAAAGGAATAAATCTTGCCTGAGATTCGAATGTCTTGGGAAACTCTCATACTCTGGTTTTTCAAAGACTCCAAGCAGAGAAATAAGGAGATGAGGAAGAAAGCGAAACGTTATATAGCCCCCTGTGAAGAGATCTAACGGCCCTGATTTTCAGATCACACCTGATCAAATGGCGCAAATCACGAGATCAAAGATATTATGTCACGACAGTTCGAATTTCAAAAAGGGGGTAGCCATCATTTCGGAGTATCCAGTCAGCGTTTGCCACGTGTAGAAAATGATTTCTTTTCCTAGGGCTCGAGGTTTTTAGATGATTAGTGTCAGTCCCTTCATATTTCCCTGGTCTGACATGCCAAATATTGGCACAACCTTTTTGTCGATAATCAAACACTCTATCAAGAATCCATTGCACGATAGAGTGGGGGGCTATCTATTAGGGTTAGACTTCGTCTTCCCATAACACCGTTAGCCTTCGACTGCTGTTCAAACGAACAACGAATTCCAGATCCCAATATATTTGATATTTTTGTGTATTTGGGCCGGACCCAATGACTGATCTCAATTTGTTTAAGGGTGAACAATGATCGTTTGCACTCAATCGGCATTGTCCACTCTATACCCGTCAGTTCAAACATGGATCAGGTGAACATTTGTGCCAATAAAGTAAGCCACGAACAATGCATAACCCTTGACCTTCTTGACTGACTGTTTCATCGTTTGACGTTCATACTTGACGAAGACTACAATTAAGGGCTAATCCCAATAACCGCCAAGCTCACGATCGATTATGACGTCATATTAGATCCACTTCAATAACTGCGAAACACATGAACAATTGTGGCATCAAGACCCACTATTTTCCCTCTATAAATAGAGGAAGACCCCCCTAATATCATACGATGCAGATCGATCACAAGGACATTCAAGAGAAAGAAAATAGTGGACCCATAAGTGAATCCCATTAAATTACAGCTTTCAAATAATTACTGACTAAAATAAAACTTATGACACTTATAAGTCATTTAGAATCCTCATTCACTATCAATATGGGACTCGCTATAGTGACTTTTTATTTTGTATTCAAACAAGCAAGTGACACATACAATTATATATACACACACATATCATAGAAAACATATTGTGCAGTCTATATATTTTGGAAAACATGAGGATTCTTAAACATTATAGATGAAAGAAAAATGATTAATGGAATGCAGATTTTTCATCACTTTCTTTTCCATTTTTACACTACGGTCTCTGAAGTCTGTGGTTCTCTTTTATTAAAAAGAAATAAAAATGTTTTTAGGTTTTAAATCTAAGAGCTTTTACTTAAATCTCTTATCATTTCTCACCCGCTAAACTAGTCTTAATGAGGTTTTATCGCTTATTTTTTTTTCCTCTTCTGTTTTCTTTCTTTCTTTTTTTTTAATTTTTAATTTTTTAATTTCAAACTTTCAAAGAGGAAGATATTAAGATCTCTTTATAGATATATGATTTTTTTTTCCATCTATTTTGCACTTTTAATCTTCATATATTTGAAGAAAAAAAAAAAAAGTACTTCTGTGTTTATTTGAATCTTGATCTATATTAATGATTGATTTCATATACTCGGATCTTAATCTAGTTGTGATTTTATGTTTTGTTTTCTCACGTTTTGTTTCTTTTTTTGGGGAAAAAACAACAAAACACATTGTTTGGCCAATTTATTTTAGGCTAAAACTTTTAATTAAATAAATTAAAAAAATTGTGATTGTAGGTATAATCTAGCGGAAATTTCACATTTGACTCCACCATTAGATATAAAGTTTGAATACACCCACAACTTAAGAGAAGTATAATCTTCATCTTCAAAGCATATCATATAATATAAAGGTCTTGTCAAATATTAAATATCACATTTATAAGATACGCTTCATGTCGTGAAACATAAACTTTATTGACGAGTGATACTCAACATCACTGGTGTCTCATTATATTGTTCCAAAAACATATGATAAACAATGATTAATATTTCCTTACGATAAAGAATTATATGTTTTCTTTTTGAAAAATATATATTAACTGTCTTTAGATACCAATTATGGACCTACTTTAGTAGAGACTAGTTGTTAGCCACGTGCTATGCACGTGGGAGTAATTTTGCATACTCAATCCATATAATAATATTCTGATTATTGTGCTATTGTTTTTTTTGTTTTTTTTTTTTTTTTGTTTTTTGTTTTTATAGATTATTTGGTAATATTAAGAGGTCTTAATTGGGTATTAACATGCAGTTAAGACAACCAAACATCGTATATTATATTTTTTTTTTTAGTGAAAAAACTATTAGGATATTGTAATAGTTCAAAGTTCCAAAATATGAATAACAATATTTCAAATACTACACAAACATGTTTACTTATATCTTATCTTATTACACAAACATTAGCCACGGTACATAAAATACTATTTGAAAAGATAATTAAAAAAACATTATAATAAGTATTTTTTTGAGGAAAAAATTAAGAAAAGGCAGATAGAATAGCCGTTCATCAAAACAAAATATACTTAAAAAATCCACACAAATTAAATAATATAGTATAGAATAATAAAAGAAATATGTAAGTAAAGACAAATTAGAGAAAATTTAATATGTGCGGTAAAAATTTAACTTTTTAAAACATAATGAACAAAAAAATTGCTTAATTAAGAGTGTATTTGAGAGGGGGAAATACATTTTCACATGTAGCATTTTTAAATATTTAATTCTTTAAAGATAGACCAAACCATATGTTTTAATCAAAATATGTATTTTGGTTGGAATAAAGACGCCCATTATTTTTAAGGAAAAAATTATGAGGCTAATAGAAAACAATCTAGAGATATATGGAAAGGAAAATATATTTTTTTTAAGTTAGAGGAAAATAATTTTTAAAGTATGAATATATCTGAGAAAATTTATTTTGATAGAATTGTTACACAAAAGATACTTAAAACATTCACATGGGTAAAATAATATTTACAACGATAATAAACGAAATATGTAAGTAAAGATGTTTTAGAGACAAAGTATTTTTCTGAATAAATTGAAAAAAATAAACTATCCGAAGAAAACATTTAAAAAATTGAATATCAAAGAGTTTAACGAAGAAAAGAGAGAGAGAGAGAGAGAGAGAGAAATAAAAATAACATAAAATAAAAGAAAAGCAAAAAAAAAAAAAGAGGGAGAGAAACACATAAATTGGAAAAAGACAAAATAGGGAAATGAACCAAAACTTCCGAATGAGTAGAGTAAGCCCAGCGAAGAAGCAAAAAAAAAAAGTAGGAAGGAAAACCACAAAACACCAAGATGGACAAAAGTTTAAATAGTGTACATGTGAGAGGAACTATAGTAATGCAAGGGATATAATCGTTCATTTACTGCAGAAAAAACAGTAAACTTCCCCTCTCTTTTAATATATATAGAATTTTAGAAACTAAATTTTCAGCCTGTTGTTCCCACAAGCAGCTTTTAAAGATTTTTAATATAAAACGCTAGAAGACTTTTCAATTGTTCGATCGAGGCTCTTTCAAAAGTACCCAAATCTTTTCTTAAAATACCAGAAGTTTTTGTTCGGGATAAAGATAAATATTTGTATTCTTCCTCTTTTGTATTCACGACAAAAATAAAAAATAAAAATCTTCTTTATATCTTAAATTAGTTTTCTACTAGCTTCTATATTTCGTAAGTAAAAAAATAAAAAAAATAAAAAAATAAAAAAAACAAACAAACTAGGCAAATCCAGTTAGGGGTATGCCCTTTTTGTGGGGGGAGCATAAAAATTTATGTTCTTTATAACACTACAAGATTTTTACTTTTACTTTCTCCATTTATAAATTAACTTAAAATGACAGCAATATGATAGAAGAGCACAAAATTAAAGAGGTAAGTTAAGGAGGCATTTTTCCTAACTTTCTCCATAAATTATGTTACAGAATTACTAATTATAGAATTAATTAAATATTAATTAACAAAGTAATCGCTATAATATCACATTAAGATAAGTCCGATGATAATAAATCAAAGTTTTACGATTTAGTTTGGTTTCCAACTTAGATTCGATAACGACATTGCTTAATGAGTTTTTAACAATTGCGTTTGCAAAAGTAGAAAGGTAAACAAAAGAGTCTTTAGTGGAAGAATATGAACTATTTGGTGTGTGTATATATATTCACTATATATATATATATATATATATGTATATATGTGCACAAGACCTTATTATCAACATAATATGTCTTGTTCAACTAGCTAGCTAGGCAGCTCAAAGGGGAAAAATGAAAAGAAAAGAAAAATTATTATTTATATTGTCTCCATTTGATATTCAAGTTTAACTCCAACTAAATTACACTTTTGCATATCATTTTTTGTCGTTTTCCGAAAAGTCAACAAAATTTATAACTAATTTTTGAAAAAACAACTAACTACAACTTAAAGATTTTATCTCCAACTAACTTACCAAACGGAGACATAATGTTGAGATGTGTTTACATATATAATTTTAATTGGCCAAAGTTGGACATACATTTGGGTGATACTTAGCTTGGAGCTGCTAATTGATAAGACTAACCAACTTCCAAGGGGACAATCCCACCTGAAGTTTTTGAAAAAAAATGAGCTTCAATTTCCTTGGAAAAACAGCTATATATATCCATACATATATATAATATATGTGTGTGTGTGTATATATATATATGTATGGTTTTTCCTTTTACGCAAAATAAGGATATTTTGCTTTCACAGTCTAATTTTTCTATCCACATCTTAGCTTAACGTAACAAATATTATCAACCAGTCTTGTCAAAACCCAATGAATCTTTACACTGTTGTTGGTGGAACCAACCGACTTTTGAAAAATCACGTTATCACTTGAAAGCCTTTAATGAGTACCACACAGGTCAATTTTTTTTTTACAAATCCCCAAGTTTTTATTTGGATTTATTGCCAGATCAAAGTAACTGTTTTTAAATATTTGATTTGTGTATATATATTATCATTAACATTTAATTACAAATTAAAAAACGTTCCATCCATCTCTTTATTCTTGATTTATTACGGTTTCTATCTTAACAGGAAAAATAAAAAAATAAAAATAAAAAACTTAATTTGGACTTTTAAGTTTGGTCCTACATTGTTAAGGACTGGTGATGACAATTTATGCGTGCTAATTAGTAACCACATTGAGAGTTGAGTTTCTGAGTGGGATCGGGATTTTGAGAGAGGTTGCAGGTTCAATGCCTTGTATTCATTAAAAAAAAAAAAAAAGGAGGTCTGAGTTTTCTATATGGCAATTCCATAAAAGTTAATCTTATTTAGGTTTTTTAACCATTAAGTGTGGTGGCCTAGCGGTTAAGAATAATTGTAATGAACATGTTCACGTATTGGGTCCTTTATGAGTATCAAATATGAAGATTTATTTTCTTCCAATCTGGTGTTCAATGTAGAGTGTTTAGGATCACGCTCCCACTTATCATTATCATTAGCATATATATACAATGTGATTGGGGTGACCTGCTCCTCGTCGATGAGTAGAGCCCACATATATGATCAGCGTCTGAAAAGCCCCTTTAAAAACGTTGGCTAACGCGGTTTCTCCAATCCTAAATTTTTTCTTTGTAAAAAATAAATATTAAAAAAAAAACCTCTTAACTAATAACACGATCTGTACGTGTTCTCTCCCTACTAGGGTTTCTACATAAATTTGATACCATGGTTACCCTAAAAAACTATTGATAATTATGTAGTTACAGGTTTAACTTAACTGCGAATCCATACCACTATCTCTAATATAATATTGAAATCTAGAATTCGAATTCATCAACATTTAATTCCCACAAATAAAAAATAAAAACTATTATTTACAGCTAATTAATGCCAAGACCTTTCACGTACCAACTTTTGATTTTCCTACCAAGAAAGCCAAAAAAAAAACAAACAAACAAAAAAAAAAAAAAAACAAAGGCAAACCAATATATATATATATATATATATATTTTTTTTTTTTTTTTTTTTTTTTTTCCTTTTCTGAATCCCACTTCACCTAACTCAAATTGGTTTGTGTAGATATATATTTTTTCTTGGGGACATTCCATACAGCTATTACACATTAGAAACCAGATATAAGAGGAGGATATGCATTTCTTGTCGCAAATATGACAAACACCCATCGTGTCTCAAGTATTGCATATCCCATTAACTTCATGTAATGTTATTTTTGACCAAGTTTTTATTCTCATCTCTGGTGGGTTTGAAAATTCTTGAAAAAAAAATAATAATAATTGTAGGTCCCCTTTCGAAATTATTTGGTAGAAGGATATGTTTCATGTTTTTCAGATTAATTGGACATAGACACACACTTGAGGAGCTGATATATTCGTGGTCTCCATCAATTATTTTTTATTGATTGATACTAAAAAAATTAGATTTTAAATTTTGCACGCTAAAAAACATAAATATATAATATATAATTAAAATAAGTAAATTTCAAATACTGACCCTTGTCATCAATCATTAATCCAGCCACATTTTGCTTGTCTTTTGAAAAAGAATAAATACTTTCGTAGTACTAATTTTAATTTACTACAATTTACATTATATAAAAATGGTGATATGAAGAGTGTATACATATATATTTCTTTGTGTATGTATATAGTATTAATTAAGTAGGAGACAATTAATAAATGAAGCGATATATAACCATACATTTTGGCTGGATATAGGCACTTTGCAGATATTCTTGATTGCATGTTATCGTTTAATTATTTCAGTCAAATGAAACACCTTAAAAGAATATGCCTAGCTTATCTGATATTTCACCGTTTCCAAATTAATTAATTCTTGAAAAGATAAAAATCTAATTGCATTTTGTTTTCATTTGTTTGTTTAAGAAGAAGAAATTAAAAGTAATTATTTTTAAGTTAAATAGAGAGTAAATTAGAAGTTTTCGTTTTGGCTTTTTTTCAGGCAAATTTTAATTGGAGCAAAATATCAACTTATCAAGAATTAATAGAATTAGGAACCTTGTATCAAAATTTACACCAAGAATAGTTTTCAACTATAGATATAAAATATGTATGTAATATATATATATATATATATATATAAGGAGTGGATGCTCATTATTAAGCAGTGTGTGTATATATATTTATATATATATGGTCCTGATCATTTTGATAATTCTTATGGTTGGAAAAACTCTCAGGTAAGTCAAAAACAATGTTATCCCTTTCAATTCAGATATTAATGCCAAAAAAGTAATAATAAATAAAATCAAAGACATATATACGTTCAAGTGGAAAAAAAAAAAAAAAAACACGACATAAATAGGTGCTTGGTCCTTTCAAACCAAATAGATAAAGGAGAAATTAGGTATATGGACGTACACTGATTATTTAAAAAAGTAATCGATGGTTATAAAACATTGATTAATTCATCCTATTAATTAGTGATTTAATATGTAACGCATATTGATATTAGTCGATTGACCAATCAACCATCTAATGATTGATCATTGATTGATCTTTAAAAGATCATTTTTTAATTTAAAAAATTTTGGAATATTTACCCAAAAAAAAATTAAAAATACCATTTTTAAAAATAATTCAATAAATAAATAAGGTATGAGTGCATGATTTGCAAAGAACATGATTATCATTTAAAAAAAAAAAACGAAACAAAACAAAACAAAACAAAAACATGATTTTCTTTTGGCGGTCAAAAACATGTCTTTTTGGTAAATAATCAAACGAGCTAGCCTAGCAAAAGCTTTGCTTGCAGTTGCATTGGTTGTTTTTAGACCAACTCACTCACCAGCCCCACTTTCCAAAGCACTTCCTTAACCAAGACAGGAACGAAATGGGTCTGCTAATCTGTTCTCTTCTCATGCAATTTTTGCATGATTAATTTTTGTTCCATATAAAAACACACGTTTCTTTTTCTTTTTCTTTTTTTAGCTATTTATATTATTGTATATCTCCAAATTCCTGGTCTTCGTTTGATGCAAACCTAATTTGATTTGGCTGTTGTTCTTTTTCAAAAAATATCCATCATGTATTTCTCTTGATTTTCTCTATTTTTTTTTTCAGAACTAAAATAAGAAAACAATTACAATTATTTACATGGCTTGTCACATGAGTCTAAATTTCATGTTTCTGATTACAATTAAGAGAAGTGTAAATATCCTCTAATAAGTTCTACGTAAGTTCTCAAAATTGTAACCTTTTCATGGCATGTAAGCTATTTTTACTTCTCTCTCTCTCTCTTTTTTTTTTTTTTTTTGGCCGCCAACTGTGGAAGCGTGCATCATCCGTTAAAATATGTCTCTTTTTCATATACACTTACCTCACGCAATTTAGGGTTTCTAAGCATACAAATATTTCTGTCAACGAACTACATATATATATAAGCAATTCACTAACAACAAGAGTAAAAACAATTTAACTGAAATAATTAGTGGTTTTATGTGTGTGTGTGTGGGTGTAAATATATATATATATATATATATATATATTGTTAAAGGTGAACAAATTTGGCTGACTTTCGAATTGGATGAGTTATTCGTGGAAAAAGAAATCTCTAATGCTTAAGTTAGTGATCGTCTTAATAATGCTAGGACTTGATCTAGCGATGAACAACATGAATTTAGAGGACTTGTGGGCTTCTTGCCAAAGAAAATATCTAATTCTTACATGCTAGTATATATTTGTAGGGTAAGGGGTCAAACTGTGGTTGTTGATGGCTTATAAGTATCTGTCTCTTAAGGATCAAGATTTCTAGATACGTACTTTTACTTGATACTGAAACGCTCTATTGAATTTTCTAGCAAAATGGATTTTCTAGTGGTATAGGACTAACACGAACCCTAAAATTATTACTAAGGAGAAGTAGTAATCGTACTACCCCACTAAATAAACTGATGGTAAACTACTAGTGGTGGATTTTCTAGTGGTATAGGACTAACACGAACCCTAAAATTATTACTAAGGAGAAGTAGTAATCGTACTACCCCACTAAATAAACTGATGGTAAACTACTAGTGGTTTGTTGAGCATAGCACCTTAACATCCCTCAAAAAGACACGCGGTAAACTATAAGTAGTTTGTTGAGCATAAAAATTTATCTTCGAAACAACATGTCGTATAAATAAGCAAGAAATGAAAGGATTTACATGTCCCTTTTTTTTTTTTTTAAATGAGAACCACTATACTGGCATCAGGACAGTAACTTTGTTTCTTGGGCATAAAAAAATTATATTAAAAATGGCAAGTCGTATTGGTGCATAACCAAGACAGTCAATTTGTTGAGCATAAAATTTAAAAAGAAAACGACATGTCGTTCAGGTACATAAGCAAGAAATGAGCACATGTACATGTCCTTGTGGATGAGTTGAAAACAACTACGAAAGCTTCGAAGTGCAAACGGCATATCGTTTATTGATTAGAGGATGGAAAACTTTGTATTGAAACAACGATATGTCGTTAAAATTCATAACTAATTTTTCTTTGGAGTGACATGTCGTCTTCTTAAACGACTATAAACTTTTGAAAATGAAACGGCAAGTCTTTCTTGCTCACAAACGACATAAAACATGTCTCTTTTCTATTAAAATGGCAAGCAAACTTTCAAATGCACGTTTTCCAACTATTTCTACTAATTTTCGTAATAAATGGTTATTTACATATTTTTTGTACCCTATCTTTTACTTTTGTTTAGAAAATTTATATTGTATTTTGAAATTTTATATTTTATGGGCTGGTGAATTAGTTTGAGTGAAAATATTTTAATTTCAATAGTAAATTTTTTTTGAATTTTCAGAAAAGACAAAAAACTTTTTGGGAAAAGACAAAAAAATTTTGGGAAAAAGACAAAAACTAAGTGAAAATATTTTAGTTTGGGTGACGTCACCAAACAGGCTCATATCATCACATTATATTTGATATACAAATCTCTATCTTTCTTAGGTGACACTTAATGTTGACTTGAAAATACCCAAAATACCATTAAAAAGAAAATCTAAAATTTGGGTTATTTACCTTTTATATCATATGTTTTGCTTTTTATATTTTAAAAATCATGTATTTTTATACCATTTTATAACATTCAATACACGAATAAATCTATATATTTTATAGGTCAACTCTTCATTCGTACTTTAAATTGTCCAAAATACCCTTGAATTTAAATTTCTTCAATTATTTTTATTTCAATTTTGAGGATATTATGGTATTTTTGATATCAAAATAAGCACTTATTGAGAAAAAAAATATATAGATTTATATATTAAATATATTCTAATGGTATAAAAATATAAAATTTCAAACTGCACGATATACTTTCTGAATTACAACAAAATACAATGTGTAAAAGGTAAAGAGCACATATTTTTAGTTTTATCTTTTTAATGAAATTTTGGTTTTTTTTAGATCAAAATTATGTATTGATAAAAAAAAAGTATAAATTTTTATATTAAACTTAATCTGATGATATAAAAATGTAAAATTTTAAAATACAAAATATATTTTCAAAATAATAACGACATACAAAGTATGAATTTTATATAACCTTTTCATTAATGTCTTTACCAAGTTTGCTCGTAGTCATAGATGCAAATTTTAATCTTAAAACTTGTAAAAGTATTAAATACAAATTTAAAAAAAATAGAGCACTATATTCTTTTAGTTTAATTTAAAAAATTCTTTCTGAATTATGAGTCTTTACACTCTAAATTTCAAAACATAAAATTTGTTTTCCTTGATCTTTATTCCGTTAATAAATTTAGTCTTTTTATTATTTTGATGGATGGAAATTAGACATATCAAGTATTAAATATGGTTGTTGAGATATTAAATACATAATTATTGTTTCACCCTCTATTCTAATCTACATTTTAAGTTTTTTGGGTTAAAACGGTAAGAAATATAAGAAATGACATTAAAAAAAACAAACATAAATAAACTCATACAGAAAGACTTTATTTGTTAATGGCACATAAATCAAAGGGAGCAGATGTTACGTTTTAAAATGTAGGGGTCAAAGTATTACAAAGCCTATAATCCAAGTGGAAATTTTTGAATTAATTTCCTTATTATGTGCGTGTCATGTGAGTTTACTTGTAAAAAAACTAACAGTAGGGACAAAGTTGTTACAATTTTAAAGTTAGGAGAACGAATATTATGGTTTGAATTGAGGAAACAAAGTCTTAGAAGGGCTATAATTGAAATTTTTGTAATTAATCCTTTTTTTTTTTTTTTATGAGAGCACTTCTTTTCATTATAGGTTATTTATACTTTTATATCTTATATTTTGCTTTTTTTAGAAAGTATATCCTATATTTAAAAATTTTACATTTTTATACCATGAGATTATATTTAATAGACAATTTCATACATTTTCTTGGTCAACACGTAATGTTGACCTAAAAATACCTAAAATACCATTCAAAAGAAAAAACTACAATTTGGATCATTTATCTTTTTATACTTGTATTTTGTTTCTAATTAGAAAATATACCTTGTATTAAAAGCCATGCATTTTTATCATTATGTCACATTTAATAAATAAATCAGTTCCTTTTCTCAATCAACACTTTATTTTGACTTAAAAATATCCAAAATATCCTTAAAAAGAAAAATTATTAGAATTTCTTCGATTATTTTGTGTTTTAATTTCAATGGTATTTTGGGTATATCAAATGATAAATTAAGTGTTGCGAGAAAATGCATAGATTTATGTACTAAATGTAATATAATAATATGAAATTATAGAACTTTAAAACGCATGGTATACTTGAATAAAAATGAAATGTACGGTATACAAATGTAAATACTATTTAGTTATAGTTTTTCATTTTAAGATCAAAATTAAATATAGTGTTGATCAAGAAAGGATATAAATTTATACATTAAATATAGTTTGATGGTATAAAAATATACAAATTTAAAATACATAGTATACTTTTTAAATAAAAGTAAAGTTCATGTTATGAAAGCGTAAATAGCCCTTTTTTATATATATCAAACGTAAATAGCCCTTTGATTATTCTTTTCCGTCCCACTTATATCTATTTTTATATTTAAAAAAACGAACACAAGAAAACAAAAAATCAACTACAAATCCATCAAAAAAAAAAAAAAAAAAAAAGAAGAAGAGGGAGATTGTGGTAAAGACTGTAAGAGTCGCTACCAGTAGAGCTCCTTTTTGAACCACAAAGATTGAATCCAATGGTATGGATATTAAGGGTGCATATGATTATTTGTTGGCACTATCCCATACTATAATAGAGTAAGTGAAGAAAAGGAAAAAAAAAAAAAAAAAAAAAGGAAAATCTGGACACCGACGGACCCCACACCCCCTCACGCCCGTCGCCGACGAGCCCCTTCCCCCTACGCCGACAAGCCCCCTCCCCCCGATCACCGACGAGCCCCACCTAAGCCCCCCTCACCCCCTCGCACTCGCTCCCAGACGACCCCCCCTCCCCAGACATTGACGAACCCCCAACCCGAGCCCCCCACCCCCCCGTGCTCTAGGCCAGGCAAACCCCCTCCCCCAACAAGCCCCAACCCAAGGCCCCCCCCCCCCCCCACACTCGAGCCCAGTCGACCCCCCCTCCCCCGACGCCGACAAGCCCCAACCCAAGCCCCCCCACCTTCCTCGCTCGAGCCCAGGCGACCCCCTCTCCTGCGATACCGACAAGCCCTAACCCTAGCTGCCCCACCCCCTCCCCCCCCGGCGCTCTAGCCCAGGCGACCCCCTTCCCCTAGGCCTTGCAATTCGTGTTCGCGGGCCGTGTTCGGGCCAACCCGATTACGGCACGACACGATTAGCCTCAACACGAACACGACACGATTAATAAACGGGCCAGGAACCTAAACACGAACACGACACGAATATTAAACGGGTAGCACGACACGACACGCGAACACGATTATTAAACGGGCCACGACGGGTTGGCACGAAAACAAACACGTTTATGACCCATTTAACACGAAAAACCCGTTTACGACCCATTTAACACGAAAAACCCGTTTACAGTCCATTTAACACGAAACGGCTTCCTGACCTGTTTAACACAAAATTATGGATAAAAAATCACTTAAAATTCTAAATTCACTAACACAATAAACTAATAATATTCATATAAAATATAAAACTAACAACTAGAATTATCAAATATGCATATTGATTAAGACAAACATTTCTTAGAATAAAACATAAGTCTAAGTTGTAGTTTGTGTCTATATACAAATCACCACCCAAATAAGTCTCAAATTGTCACATAATAAAGATCCAAAATATTAAAGCAAAAGGAAATGCTTTCTTACTTGAGAATGATAGCATCACTAGTTCCAACTCCACAAATCTTTAAAAGTTCCCAAATATTTCAACCTATTTAAGAAATTTATGAGAATGAAATTAAAACATATTTAAAAACTATCTAAATATTAAAAAAAATGTGACTATGTCTAAATTACCTTCCATTGGGACCTTTGTATTTGAAGAGCTGGGGTTGTGGGAACTTTGAGCAGATATAGAGCTAAACTCATTGAGTTCCAAACTGAGCACATCTTCAATGATTTCATTCATATCCATGTGAATTGATTTGTTGTTGGCTGCACATAAATTTGATAAGTGGCCAATAACATAATTTAATCTTATGTAGTCAATAAGAAAATATATGTAATGCTATTACTACATATCAAAGACTCAAAGGTAGAATATACCTTTATCTCCAAATAGCCAATCCCTAGTGCAAACCAATGCCTGAACTACGTCGGGTTTAAGTGAGCTCCTGTATTGATCTAAAACTCGCCCCCCAACATAAAAGCAGATTCGGATGCAACAGTAGTTATTGGTATGCTCAAGATATCACGAGCCAACTTAGAAAGCTCCGGATAGCGAAACTGGTTTCCTTTCCAAAACTCAAGAACATCAAATTCCTCTGTCGGTTGTATTCTTGGCTCATCCAAATAAACCTCTAACTCTGACTTCTGCATAACAGCTTGCTCTTGACTTTCAAAACTATTGAACTCCTACAAGCATAAAGATATAAAAGAAGATTAACAAAATAAAATATAAAACAACAATTATAAAAAAATGCTAAATTACAAAACTGTACATATTTTTTTACCTTCATTACTTTGTTTTGCCTCAATAAGAACTTCTTTGTTGGGTTCTTGGCAACATGAGTAGGAACTACCATGGCAGATGTGGTTTTAGTGTTGTTGCAAGCATGCTCAGTGTATTCAGCAAACAATGCTTCCAAACCATTCTTAACCAACAAAAATTGGCTTGATCCTCTTTCTCCATAAACATTGGCATAAGCATAATCCACAAAATTTAACTTGTAACATGGATCAAGAGCTAATGCTATTGCTAATATCAAAGA
The DNA here is from genome assembly GCA_009761775.1 of Ficus carica. Lineage (NCBI taxonomy): Eukaryota > Viridiplantae > Streptophyta > Magnoliopsida > Rosales > Moraceae > Ficus > Ficus carica. Next base: position 2,812,884 of record CM019742.1, on the reverse strand, counting down.
GAATTCCTTCCAATACTTCTCAAACTTGCTAAGCATTGCCTTTGCCATAGTAGACAAATATGAATCCTCACTTTCCACATATGATTTTAATGTCAAATAGTAGGTGTACACAATAGGAAAGTATAAGTTTGCTGTGGGATATTGATTTCCGGATAAAATCCAAGTAATATTATAAAATGGTTCCAAAAACTCATTAATCTTCTCTGCCTTTTCCCACTCATCAGAAGTAGGACAATTCTTGTAATTTGAGTCACTCAATTGTAAATGGCAAAATGCACGCCGATAATACAAGACACTGTCAAGCATGAGAAAAGTAGAGTTCCATCTAGTTGGCACATCTTGCCTTAAACCCCTCTTGGCATCAAGACCCACAAGATTTACACACTCTAGAAACTTCTTCTTTCTAATTTGTGACCCTCTCACATATTTCACACTTTCACGGGCCTTTTTCACCACATCATCAATATCTTTCAAACCTTCGTGCACTACTAGGTTAAGAATATGGGCACAACAACGAATATGGAAAAAAACACCATTAGAAATAAGTGCTTTCTTTCCATTCAATTCAACTTTCAACAAATCCACAGACACATCATTTGCAGAAGCATTATCCAAAGTAAGAGAGAACACCTTATTTTCAATTCCCCAATCACATAGCAATGCATAAAGTTTTTCAAACAATGCAATACCAGTGTGTGGAGGTGGCATGAAACAAAATTTAAAATCCTCTTTTGCAACACCCAATCTTTGTCAATAAAATGAGCAGTCAATGTCAAATAACCATCTGTGACTATAGAAGTCTACAAATCAGAAGTCAAACAAATTCTACCAGGGGTCGCATCCAACATAGATTTTATTCTTATTCGTTCCCTCGAAAACATTTTAAATACATCTGCCTTCAAAGTGTTTCTTGAAACCAAATTAATGTCGGGCTGCAAATATTGATAAGTGGCCCTAATACCTTCATATTCAACAAAAGAAAATGGAAGATCATGCAAAATGATGGATGTTGTTATCAATTCACGGAAGTGTTCAGGATCAAACCTCTTTGCACTCACTGCTAAAGAGCCTTTTCCTTGTGATAACAAAAGTTAGCCGATATCACGTGTGTCTTTACGTTGGCAAGATATCATATGACGCCGCATGCTTCCAGTCCCATTCTTACTATCAGCTAAATAAACAGAACCACATTCTTTGCATTTTGCCCTTAACCTCTTGTCTTCAGTCAACGGAAGCTTATCAAAATGTGACCAAACAATAGAAGTAGTCCTTCTTTTGCGTTTGGCTTTGTTGGTTGGATCTTCAGAGATAACTTCAAGTTCCTCTTCCTTATCTTGATCAATAGACACATCTGTATCGGTAGGAGCAATAGCACTAGTACCAGACTCAAGATTCACTTCATGTCTTAGACCATCCATCTGCAAAATATAGAGAGGGACAATTTTTTTTTATATCAAGATTCACTCAAGATCAAGAGCTAATCCCAAAAGACTGAAAGAGCGTAGTATGGTGGGCTCATGCACACACACACACATATGCATATATACATACATGTATACATACGTATATACATTATTTATAATATATCAGTAATTAAAAAACCATGCTTTAAGTACTTTTTCATGTTAATCTGGTGTGCGTATATATATGACGAACTTGTTTGGCTTTTTTTTTTCTTTTCCCGTTTTTTGTTATACCACTTTACCATAAGTTATCTATCATAATGTATTTTTAAAATAAACTATCTATAACATATCTGATGCAGTTAAACAATTCACATCCCACAACAAAACAAACATGAAAAACAAAACAAAACAACGCACACCGCTAGGAAAAAAACAAAACAAAACAAAAAACAAAATAATATTGCAGATTACTCTCCTGGATTTATTTTTCTTTTCCTCCATTTTCTCATCAACCACACAGGGAAAACCGGAAAAGGGGAAAAAAATTAGGGCTGTCATGGTATATGTGAATGATTACGCACCTCAAATTGAAAAACCCAAGCGTTGCCGAGTGCGATCAAGAGGTTGAGACAGTGAGATTGCGATCACGAGGCTTGCATCAACCAAATGGCGACAAGCAGAGGAGGAAAGAGAGAGACAATCAGATGGCGGAGGGAGGAGAGAAAGCGGGGCGGTGGAAAAGAGAGGGGCGGGGCGAAAGAAAAAAGAGGGTAGAGAGTCGAGAGAGATCAGATTAAGAGGGAGAGATAGAGGAAGGGCTGGTCGGCTGGAAAGGTGAGGGAGGAGAGACAAACAGTGGGGCGGACAGGGAAAATGGAAAATAGAACAAGGGAGGGGCTGAAGAAAACAAATGTGAAAAGAGAGTCAGAGAGATAAATCAAAAGCAATGCAATTTTATGACTTTTGCTAGCTGGATGAGTATGGAAAGAAAAAAAAACAATAAAAATTTGGATTGAAACTTGAAAGGGCACTCGCACTAAATACTAATATATATATATATATATAGGAGGATTTAAATATAATTTCTGAATTTTTTTTCATGATGAATAACAATTTGGAAAGCTGAGGTTTAAATTTGAAAAATATAGTTTCAAAATGATGAGTAAATTTTATTATTTTACATCTTAATAAATTTATGTCTTTGTTAACTATAAGATTATCCTAATACATTAATCCAAATATATATACAAAATTCGATTTACTATTTTATACTAAAAGCAAATATATATACATAAAAAATCACATAAAATTCAAAATTACTATAACAAAAAAATCTCATCATATTCATATAAAATATAAAACTAATAACTAGAATTATCAAATATACATAATGATTAAGATAAACATTTCTTAGAATAAAAACGTAAGTCTAAGTTGTAGTTGGTGTCCATATACAAATCAGTGAATCACCACTCAAATAAGTCTCAAGTTGTTACATAATCAAGATCCAAAATATTAAGAGAAACATCAAAAGACAACAAAATATTAAAGCAAAAGGAAATGCTTTCTTGCTTAAGAATGATAGCATCATAGGTTCCAACTCCACAATTGGAAAATTGAAGTACAAATTTGAAAAATGTAGTTTCAAAATGATGAGTAAGTTTTACTGTTTTACATCTTAATAAATTTATGTCTTTGTTAACTATAAGATTACCCTAATACTCTAATCCAAATATATATACATAATTGGGTTTACTATTTTATATTATGAACTAGTTAACTATAACTATAATTCGTTTACTATTTTTTACTATTTTATATTATTAACCAGTTAATTATAAGAACCTCTCTGTAACTTTTAATTTATGTTGTCTCAGTAGTGAAAATTCTTCAATAATTATTTTCTGGTCTTGTATCAAACACACAAATGGGCCTATACTTGTTATAAAAGAGCTTTAGAATAGTTTGAAAATTCTAACATAAACGTGTTAAACGTGTTAATCGTGTTAACCCGTTTCCGGCCCGTTTATTTTCGTGTTAAACGTGTCGACCCAATTTCGACCCAATTATTAAACGTGCGGTCTAAACCCATTTATTACGTGTCGTTCTCGTGTCGTGTCACCGTGTCGTGCCCGAAATTACCGGCCCTACCTTCCCCCGATGCAAACGAGCCCCAACCCGAGCCCCCCACCCCCTTGCGCTCGAGCCCCCGCGACCCCCCCTCCCCTCGCACTCGAGCACCCAATCCCCCCAAGCCAGATCTAGTCACCGTTTGGAGGGGGGGGGGGGCGTCGGCTTCAAGGGAGAGGGGGCTCCTCGATGTCTTCGCCGGCATTGGGGGGACGCCGGTTTTTGGTTGAGAAACCCTTTTTTTATTTTTTTTATTTCTATTTTTTTATTTTTAATATATAATATTATGGGTTAATGTACATTATAGTTATCATGTATAAATAATATCTTAACTATTTAATTAAATCATGATAATTTAAAAATAACATTTACTGATATAGTATATAAAAAGTGTTTTACCACGTATTCTCACTAAAAAAAAAGGGTGTGGCTGTGGTAGAGTCTCTACCCATAGAGTCATTTTTTGAACCACTGATTTTCAATCGTACGGTCTATATTTGTGGGTGCATTTGATGAACCGTAGACTCACCCTTATTGTAACAAAGTAAGTGAAAAAAAAAAAAAAAAAAAAAAAAAAAAAAGAGAGAGAGAGAGAGAAAGGGGAAGAGAGAGAGAGAGAAGGGGTGGGTCTTCCCTGACGCCGGTAACCCCGACGCCGGCCCCCCCGCGAGGCCCTCCCCCACCACCGGCCCCAGGCCCGGCCGCCTCCCACCGCGGTCCCCGGCAACCCCCCCCCCCAGCCCTCCCCCACCGGCACCCCGGCCTCAGCCCCCCCGGCGCGCCCCCACCCCAGGTCCCCCTCCCCCGACCTCCCCCTACCCACCCCCCCCCCCCCGGCGCCTTTCGGCGTCCCCCCCACCCCCCTCTCTCTCTCTCTTCCCCTTTCTCTCTCTTCTCCCCTCTCTCTTCCCGGCCCGCGCCCCCCCCCCCCCCCCACCACCAGCCCCGACCGGCCCCCACCTAGCCGCGGCCCCCGGCAACCCCCTCCCCCACCGGCACCCCGGCCTCAGTCCCCCTGGCGCCCCCCTCAACCCCCCCACCCACCCCCCCCCAGGCGCCTCTCGGCGTCCCCCCCGACGGGGACCCCCCCACCCCCCTCTCTTTTCCCCTTTCTCTCTCTTCCCGGCCCGCGCCCCCCCCCACCCCCGGCCGCCCCCCACCCAGCCGCGGCCCCCGGCGACCCCCCCTCCCCCAACCCTCCCCCGCCGGCACCCCGGCCTCAGACCCCCCGGCGCCTCTCGTCGTCCTCCCCAACGGGGACCCCCCCACCCCCCTCTCTCTCTCTTCTCTCTCTCTCTTCCCCCCTCTCTCTCTCTCTCTCTCTCTTTTTCACTTACTTTGTTACAATAAGGGTGAGTCTACGGTTCATCAAATGCACCCACAAATATAGACAGTATGATTGAAGATCAGTGGTTCAAAAAATGACTCTATGGGTAGAGACTCACAATGAGTCTCTATCATAGTTTTTCCCATTAAAAAAAAATAACATCAAAGGATTAAAGAAAAAAAGTGATATCCGTGCCAAAAAAAAATATATATATATATATAATAATAATAATGAAGAAAAATATTTAAAAGAATAACAATCTTGTCCCTGGAACTGCTTCTTTGCTTGTTTACCTCTGACACCAAAGGACGAGTCTTTGATCGCCTTCCTCGACGTACCACTTCCTGACAAAGGGAATTTCCGCCATTGAAATGGGTTGTTCTTCGTCTCTTCCAGGTCAGTTCCAAACCAATTTTATCCCAGTCCAGGTTTTAAATCCACTTTCAATATTCATTTCAGTGGAATCCCTAATTTCGTCGATTGTTTTGATTCATGAGCGGAAATTTGTTTAAATTGATTTAGACTAGGTGACCATAATTTACCTGTTTTGCTTAATTGAGCTTATTTGTTGATTGTTAATGGATTTTGGAGATAATTGTTGAATTTTAATTTGGATTTTGGGGATTTTTTTGGGGTCTGTAGATAGGAACTCTGCGAGGTTGGTGGGCCAAAATTCGGTTAACGTCGGTGCACCGGATTCAAAAAATCTTCGCGTAAAGGTAAGAAAGATTAGACCTGTTGTGTGAATTATAGTTATATTGATTTTGAGTTGGTTTGTTTTCATGTCTTTTATATTTGGTGTTCTTGAATCTTGATAATTGGAGGATTTGTTTTGTTTTTTCATGTGAGAAAGTACTTAGATTATGGGACAAGTGAAGATAGGGAGTTCTGAGTTGATAAGTGTTCTTATATATATATGTGTGTGTGTGTGTGTGTGTGTGTGTGTGTGTGTGTAAGATTTCTAATGGTATTGCTATTAAATGTAATTGACCATCTCATCTGTGACTGTTGAACAGCTTGTTCTGTTAGGTGATTCTGGAGTTGGTAAAAGTTGTATTGTTCTCCGTTTTGTTCGCGGGCAATTTGATCCAACATCCAAGGTATGGAGGGAAGATGTCATTTGTCTGTAGTTCTTAGAAGATATTGCTATCTTTCTGTTTTTGTTTTTGTTACATTTTATCAACCTTTCTTCGTATTTCCGAATTTGAGAATCTAGAACCAATCAGAGAATGAGGTTCATAGCTATGGTTTTTAGTCTAAGTGAGCTCTAAAATGATATCTTTGATATGAAATGCTCAAAAGTACAAGAATTTTGGCACGATGCTCTCAACAAGCATCTTGGTTTGTGAAAAAGAAACAAGGAGGCATGATCTTTATGTAGCTCTTGCTTGTCTGGAATTTCGAATTGCATGATACCCAAACCCACGCTTATCACTATTGAAAGGTGACGTCGTCGAAGGGTGACTTTAACAGAAATTTATTGTTTTTCTGATTTCAGGTCACTGTTGGAGCTTCGTTCTTGTCACAGACAATAGCTTTGCAAGATTCTACAACAGTGAAGTTTGAAATATGGGACACTGCTGGCCAAGAGAGGTACTGTATTCCTGGCCAATCCATCATAAACACCTTTGATTCAATGTCTATTCATGTTCTAAAAATAACTCGCATTTTACAACTTATACAAAGTTTGTCTTGAATTTTCCTACCTAGTTCCCCCCAGCTCTCTTTCTTCGATTCACATTTTTGAAGTGAAACTCAGTTGTTGGTTGTTCCATGCAGATATGCTGCTTTGGCTCCCCTTTACTACCGAGGTGCTGCTGTAGCCGTTGTTGTATATGATATAACTAGCCCGGAATCATTCTCCAAAGCACAGTATTGGGTGAAGGTAATTCAACATCTTTTATTCAATTGCCTTCTACGTGGAAGTTCATAATGTAGGAACTCTATTTCATTGTGATTGATATTTTGTCTACATAACTTCCTTTTTCTTTAGCCTCATTGTTATTTAGTTTCTTGGGCAAGTCAATACCCAACACTGCGTAATGCCATAGGCTTTTTATATATGCATGTAGATATAGAAGTTTCTGACGTAGAGTTGCAGTGAGTTTATACGGTAATATTCGGTATGTCACATCATGATGGCTGGTTAAATGCTTGATCTGTATCTTCCTGTTGATCCCCGCAAGTGAAAATGAAATTGGAAACCACAATTCAGTAGGTTATTTCTAGTTATGTTTACGTGGAATTTTCTGTCCAAACAACTGATATATCTGAGTATTCTACAGGAGCTGCAAAAACATGGGAGCCCTGATATAGTTATGGCCTTGGTTGGTAATAAAGCTGATCTACATGAGAAACGGGAAGTACCTGTTCAAGTGAGTGCAGTTTTACTATTATCGAAGTAGAACATTATATAGGTTTTGTTGTATCAAGTAAAAGATAAGACATTTATTGAGCTGATATCAAATATTGGTTTTTGAAGGATGGCATGGACTATGCGGAGAAGAACGGCATGTTCTTTATTGAGACATCTGCAAAGACAGCAGATAACATCAATCAACTGTTCGAGGTATTTCCGATGCTTTTGCAAATATGGCTTCTGTCTTTGATTTTCACATACTTGAAGCCAAAATGCTAGGTGTAGTGTGTGTGTGTGTGTTTAATTGTATATTTGTGTATGTGAATAGTACACTATCCTTGTTTGATGGCCAGTGTTAAAATTAAAACGAAACAGAAAAAACTGCTATTAGGGCCCGCAGTTCTCAAACTTGTAGTTTGATATGTCTCGTCTAGGCCATCATATGAATCGCCACATATCAACTAAAAAACTTAAATTAAGGATCTTATTATATACACACGTTAATTCAGAGCTATAACATTCTTTGGAAAATGTTTCGACTAAAATGGTATCGTTTATTATAGTTTTCTGCAAGTGATATCTCCTGTTGCGTCATTCTTCTTTAGCAATTCGTTTAAATCTGTCAAAACTTTAACTAGGCGTCACAAGGACAGCTCTTTGAATTCTATTATGGAAAGTTGGGGATAGATAACTGTCTGTTAGTTTCCCCGCATATATACGTACAGGCTTCTATGGTGTTAGTGGAAGCCATGGTTGGGTTGTATTATTTATCTCAAGTGTTTTTTTTTTTTTTTTTTTTTTTTTTTTTTTTTTTTTCCCTACCCCTCCCTCTCTCTCTCAAAAAACAGGAAATTGCGAAACGACTGCCTCGCCCAACTGCTCAATGATTGTAGAACCTCTGAAAGTGAAGTAGCAAAAAAGATTGAATGCAATGTGGGAACTAATTTACCCTCCTGTAATTACAAGTTTGGTGTAAAATATGAGGATGTTTCGAAATGCCTACCTTTTCTGATGGCTGTGGTCTTCTTTTCACCCCAAAAAAGGAAAAAAGAAAGATTACAAATTCTTGGTGTGTGAATTATAGGGAAAATGTTGTGTAACCCCATTTTCACTAAAACCTACTATTCTTATCTCTTAAAGACATTTGTATTCGAACTTGAGTTTGTTCGGTTTTTTTTTTTTTTAATGAAAAAAAATATATATATTGTTTAGTCTATAAAATGATGACCAATCAGAATAGGGCTAAAACCCAATGAAATTTGAAGTGTTCAAATTGCATTTGCTTTTAAGATATACTACCGTTGAGAGTCTACCTGGTTTTGCACAATGTGCATTCGATTTTGGATATGGTCATCTTCTCAGTTCTCACCAAGGGAACCTTACAGATCCAACTGAAAACAAAACCTACTTTTTTTATTTATTTATCTTTTTTTGTGCAGTTTCTGTCAATTAGAAGAAAATTAACAAATATGTGTTCAAAATTGAATGATATCTAATGCAACCTCGAACAAAATCAAACCTTCATTCAAATTAAGGGCAAATCAAATTTAACGTAACCAAATTGCTCGAAAGTGGCATCTCCACAGATATGATAAATATTACCGACTGTGAAAATGAGAATGAACTACGTATATGTAGTAGTAAACAGAACCATTCGAGTTTCGATGCGCATTGGATGACTTTTAAGATAAATCCACAGACATGAAGATCATAGCAATCTTTCGAGTTGTTTGGTAGGAGGGATGAGAGTTAATGGATGGATGATAGTTATATTAAACCTGAATGTTATAGATATGGTGAATCCTTCCAATGAGTAGTTTGGTGGATCTGGAGGGAAAGCTCATCCCTTCATCTCTTCTCTTCCTCCTCTCTTCCTTCCAACCAGACAAGGGATTGGAATTGGATCTCTCTTCCTATCTCTCGCCATCCACCACTCTCCATCCAACCGAACACACTCTAAGAATGAATGAAATGTTGAGCAGCGTCCCCTCCCTATTTTCTACAAATCCACCTAGCATCAAGATCAGAGAATCGCATTCCTTATACCCTCCTACCTACGATGAACAAGAATGCACTTCCTCCCGCACTGGTTTTGAGTAAGCTTTGGCGCCATTCTTTCCTTTTAAAGGAGATGGGGTTATTAAGTTTTAGCGTTGTTTTCTTGAACAATCTTGTGAAGGCACATTTATTATGAGATTTGAATACAATGGAGGCTGCTCCAAATCATTAGAATCCCTCCTCGTTGTTTGGAAGGTAGCTTAATCTACATCCAAAGCCTCATTTGCACTTTATGGTATAACCTCCTTTTTTTTTTTTTTTTTTTTTTTTTTTTTTGCGCTTATTTATAGGAGGTACCTTAGGAAACTCTATGCATCTAAAGGTTGTTGGCCTTTCCATTTCAAGTGGAGAAAGGGACCCCGCAGAGCTCTATCTCAGCCTATTGATTGTTCACAATTTCCAGTAGCGAATCGTCGGTATGTCCCACTAAACAAATTCCTAATTAAGTAATGGGATTTAGGATATTTAGTAGTGATACCCCCAAATTCTTCGGCATATCCCGTCTTGGCATGGGCCGTATGTGGAGAGTACATTGAAACAATTTAGTAAGTTCAAGATGAAAATTATCAAAATTAAAAATTAGAAGGGCAAGTTGTCAAAAAGTGACACGTTTGGGAGATATAGGTTTTAAATACCTTAGGTTTTAAGGGGTAGATTACAAGCCAGACATCTATATGACCTGATAACTAGTGTGCCGTAGATTATGTATATAGAGTTTGAATGGATTTTTTCATTCCAAACCTTTTATCCATATAAGGGCATAAACAATTTTTTTCATGTGAGATTGTCACAATAAAATAAACTTAAATAGACTATTTCCATTTTTAAAAAAAATACTTTTATCCTTTCTTTCTAATTTCTCTCTTACCAAACACGAAGCTTTAAAAGGTCATGTATTCAGACCATCTCTCTCTGCTCTCCCAAATCATAATCATCATAACGGTCATTATCTCAAAGTATAGACCTAGAGACTCATTATATCCGTAAAAAATAATAATGATAATGATAACAAAATATAACAAAAACAAAAATCTACAGAATTTTATTAATTAATGTCAAACTTTCTACCGACCCAAAAACATTTTGTGGGACCCACCTGACCAATATGTGCAGTCCACGTAACGCCATCTAATTGGGTAAATCTTCCACGTCATTTGGCGCAGCCTAACTGTAACTTTCAACGCGTTCTTGACTCGGCCTTCTTTGCTGGCTTAGCCGCTTTTTCTGAGCCATTTTTCAGAAATTGGAAAACATGTACTTATGTATTTTTCTGCTTTTTTTTTTTTAATTAATCAATTATCTGTATCTGCATGTAAAAAGGTTTTCAGAAAAATAAAATAAAATAAAATTTGAATTTCAAGCCGACGAAAACCTTGGCTTCACATTATTAGGCTTAAAGTCATCGGCTCAAACTTGAGCCGAAGTCTGTAAAGCGACTTATAATTAGCTGGATTTTTAGGACAAATCTTGACCGTCGGATTAGCAGTGAATGAAGACGCGGTAATTTACGCGCTTTGTAGGTTGTTTGATTCCCGTCCGGTCCCGCGCTATTTATTTTCTCTGTAAGGTCGAAAATACCCTTCAAAAATCTTTTTTGATTACTAAGGTCCTGTTTGGCACTTTCATTTCACTCAAGTGAAACTATTTTTTTTTTTATCTTTTTCTAAAATTTTTTTTTATCTTTTTATGAAAAGTCAGTAAAAATTACTATTAAAATTAAAATATTTCAACTCAAACTTACACACCAAACACCCCCTAATTATTTATTGATAGTTTTTAAATGAAAAATTTTAGTAAAACTTCCACTATTCTGATTGAACAGCACAATGAAAAAGTAAAAGAAAAATCAAAATCATGAATATGCACTTGGATTGAGGGAAACGAAATGTATATCTTATGATATGGTCATATATTAAATTACTGTTATGTTTTACGTATAATCATAGGAAAACATGCTTTCTGATTTTTTTTAAGGAAAGTATTATTTTTGTAGCATTTCCAAAAAAATAAAAGATGAGAGGTGAAACTTAAAAAGAAAAAAAAAGAGTGTGTTCTTTTAATTTTCTTCTCATGTTTAGCACAATCACTAGAGTACATTTATGGCTTTTTTTTTTTTTTTTGAAATAGATAGTAACATTTTAACCCCTAAAAAAAACATGAACATATCGAGGTTGAAAATTTCAACATACGGGATGATTGACTTGCAATCATACAAATTAAAAAAAAAAAAAATACGTTGTCTATAAATATTGTGAGAGAATTTTTAATTAATATAATCACATTATTTAAAATGAAAAATGATATTACACTTGCTTTACTAGCACCATCACATTTATACTTAAAACATAAATTTACTCTAGTAACATCATATAAGGAATTTTACGATAGGATATGAAGTAATATTCTATTAATTAGAATCGTTTAAATTGATAAATCTCATCAAAATCATTTCAAGTTTTTTTCATAAAAATATGTATAACAGAATTTGGAAGACATTTGACATGTACTTTTTAGTTTTTTTATATGATCTACCAAAGAATTGTCCTAAGTTAATATATGTATGTAAATACAAGAGGGGAAAGACTATTATGAGCTCCTAATAATAAACTAATCACCCTTGACATGGTCGCTTTCCATGTACTTAAATTTAGTTATGCTAATGGACAGGTTGCAAACTTTCATAAAAGAATACAAGCAAAAAAAAAAAAAAAAATTGCATAAAAGAAAGGTTAAAGAAAGACAAATGTTCTAAGATCCTTTTATATAGTTTTAAATTTTTTTTTTTTTTTTTTTGGCCTAATAAATGTTCTAGGGTTTGACTTGGCTAGACAAGATCAAGAACACTTCTTTTTTTTTGGCATTAATTTTTGTGATTTGGTCCAATTGAGAGAATCAGTCAAACAAAAGGAATTTCCACTCTTCTATGCTTGTGTAATATGGCCGATATAAACCTAGGTTTTTATGATTTAACAAAATTTTCAATTTGTTTAATGTGATTTGTTTAGTGTTAAACACCATTTTGACTTTCCCATAGATGTCATTCCTTGTGGAGTTGTACTGGGTAATGACTTAAATTTTGTTAGTAATACTTTCACAATAGAATAACAATATTAAGGAGTTTTTACGATAAAATTTATTCTTTAGTATTATCAGTAGAAACTATTTTTTAACCGTCAATTAAATTACTCCATTATTGATAGAAATTGTTTATTATATTAATTTTTAACTATATGATTTATAAGTATGTACTACACAAAACACAAAATTACTCTAATAATTTATTAGTCAAAATTTTAGTTAATTAAAATAAAAATTCCTATCAACAATGCGTAGTACAAGGTCCTATCATAAAAATTACTCATAACATTTAGACACTTGTTGCAAAACTTTCTACTTCACAAATTTGAAATTATCCCCCAAAAATAAATAAATAAATATGAAGGGCAAAATAATCACTAAAGGGAAAGATTATTTTGGTCACAAATGATCTCATGATCTCATCTCTGACGACTTGGTAATAATTATTTTTTCTTTTAAACAGACTTTTAAGCCAATTATTATTATCTAAAAAAGTAATTAATTAAAGCCAAATATTTCTTTAATTTTATTTTAGTGTTAACTGTTAAGTAATTATTTATTTTATTTTATTTTTATATTATAAAATGTTTGTTTGGAAGCCTTAAAACTGGTTTTCTTGTGTAGAGACAGACCAAAACTTCAACCTTCGCCTGAACTTCCATGGCGTATTTTCAGTTTCCGATTCTACCCTTGCTATAGCTAGCGTTCCACCAACGCCGCAATCTCAATCCAATCTCTCTCAAATCGTGAAATTCGACGTCGAAATTCTCCGATTCCGGGGGATTTTCTTGCCAGTTTTTCGCGCCAGATGGACCCGACGGAGGGGGACTCGGGAACCTCGGTTCTGAGTCAACTCGTGGACTCGGTGAAGGCTATATCCGATTTTCCGGAGTCGCGCAACGCGTTCAAGAAGACGAGCGGGGATTTGGTGCGGCGGGTGAAGCTTCTGAGCCCGATGTTCGAGGAGTTGAGGGACGGCGATGAAGCGATCGGAGCAGAAGAAATGGAGGCCTTGAAGTCTCTGAAAGTCGCTTTGGACTCCACCAAGGAGCTTCTCGACTCGGTCAACCAGGGAAGCAAGATTTTTCAGGTGAATTTTCTTCTTCGCTTGCTCTCTCTCTCTCTCTCTCTAAGCTGAAAAATGAAATTAAGTTCGGACTTTTTGAGAAAGGATGTAAACTGAGCCTAATTAAGTCTTCGGGTTTTTTCTAGAGTCATTTTGATGCCAGAATTCTTCTTTCCTTCATTTTCTAAGCAACCAAACAGTTAGTAATTTAGATTTCATGAAAAAGTTTGATCTTTAAAGAAATCAGGGGAAGGAAGAGAGAGAGAGAGAGAGAGAGAATTCTTTTCTAAAAATTGTATTGAAGTCAAAAGATTTGGGCTGATGTTGGGAGGCAATTACTGAGTTAGAAAAAATTCATTTGTTTTAATCGTAAGCTTTTTTTCTAGGACTATGATTGTTTTAGCTGTAAATGATAATTTTCCGAACATACTAAATAGTGTGTGTGTGTGTGTGTGTGTGTGTTTATGTTTTTGATATCCTGTCGAGATTTATACTGTGATTTCCTTTTTGTTACTGTCAATAACAATCCTTTTCTTTTTGAAAAATGTAACGAAGGCTTTCCATCATGACGAGATTGCAAATAAGTTCCACAACATGACCGAACAAATAGAAGCAGCATTGGTTGAGATTCCTTATAAGAAATTTGTTATGTCGGATGAAGTTCGAGAACAGGTACTTTATTGTTAAAATTTATAATGGGATTAATAACAGTTTAGTGTCGTACTATTTATTGAGGAAATTCATGATGCCAATTTTGTTCACTTCAGATTGAGCTAGTGCATTCTCAGTTCAGAAGGGCAAAAGAAAAAGCAGAGCCGCATGACTCGCAACTGGATACGGATTTAGCCATGGCAGAGAAAGAAGATGACCCTGACCCGGCAATTCTGAAAAGACTATCGGAAAGGCTGCATCTCAGGACTATCAATGACTTGAAAAAGGAGTCGGTTGCTTTCCACAAATTGGTTTTCATGAGTGACGGAAATCCAGAGGAATCCTTTCAGGAAATGTCATCCTTGTTTAAGAAGTTAATGGACTATGTTCTGTCAGAGAATCCAGTAAACGACGCCCCTGCAGGTGATAAGGGCTTGGTTAAGCACAGATCTCCTGTTATCCCAGACGATTTTAGGTGCCCAATATCGCTTGAACTGATGAAAGATCCTGTAATTGTCTCTACTGGACAGGTATTGTTTGATAATTGTGTTTGCATATTATCGCTTGTTTATTGATGATCGTTGTGGTTTTAACTTTCTTGCTTCCGTTTTGGCAGACATACGAAAGATCCTGTATTCAGAAGTGGTTGGAAGCAGGGCATAAAACCTGTCCCAAGACACAGCAGACACTAATGCACACGGCCTTGACACCTAACTACGTCCTGAAAAGTTTGATTGCTTTATGGTGCGAGAGCAATGGCATCGAGCTGCCAAAAATGCAAGGAAATTGTAGAACCAAGAAATCTGGAAGCTCCGTTTCGGACTGTGATCGGGCTGCTATTGATGCGTTGTTAGAAAAGCTAGCAAATGGAGATCCAGAGCAACAAAGAGCGGCTGCTGGTGAGCTCCGTCTGCTAGCAAAGAGGAATGCAGATAATAGAGTATGCATTGCCGAGGCTGGAGCTACTCCGCTCCTTGTTGAACTGCTGTCGTCCCCTGATCCTCGAACCCAGGAGCATGCTGTTACAGCACTTCTCAACCTCTCGATACATGATATTAACAAGGGATTGATTGTAAACGCAGGAGCTATACCTGATATAGTGGATGTGTTGAAAAATGGCAGCATGGAGGCTCGAGAAAATGCAGCTGCCACCCTTTTCAGTTTATCCGTCATCGATGAGAACAAGGTTGCTATAGGAGCAGCTGGGGCTATTCCAGCTCTTATAAAATTACTCTGCGAGGGGACTCCTAGAGGGAAAAAGGATGCTGCAACTGCTATTTTTAATCTCTCAATCTATCAGGGAAACAAGGCAAGGGCTGTGAGGGCTGGAATCATAGACCCGCTAATGAAATTGCTAAAGGACGCAGGCGGTGGTATGGTAGATGAGGCACTCGCAATTCTGGCTATTCTTGCCAGCCATATAGAAGGGAAGATGGCAATTGGTCAAGCTGAGCCAATCCCTGTTCTTGTGGAGGTCATAAGAACGGGTTCTCCTCGCAACAGGGAGAACGCTGCTGCTGTATTGTGGTCACTGTGCACTGGCAATCTGCAGCAGCTGAATCTTGCAAGAGAAATTGGTGCAGAACAGGTTTTGAAAGAACTGTCGGAGAATGGCACCGATAGGGCCAAGAGAAAAGCTGGAAATATTTTAGAGCTCTTTCAGAGGATCGAAAGTGACAGTTAAATCCAAAGAGATCGTAGTTAAACTTTTCGGTGCTGCTAGTTCGTAGGTATCTTTGAATCTGCTTCAGCGTTTATACTGCATCTCATGTACAAAGGCATAAACCAAGTTGTTTGCTCGGATACACTCGAAGGCTGCATTATCTGATGTTGAAGGGCTTAGTTGATCAGCGAGTTCCAAAAAGATTCCGAGAAAAAGATTCTCTCCTCATGATGGCTGGATTTAGGAGGAATTGGTCCTTCTGAAAAGGAATTCAGCTAATCATCACACGCCACATAGAATAATACAAATTAGTGAAAAATGTACATTTGCATTTTTGCATCTTGATTTGTATGATCCAAATTATCTCCCGTTTTGATTACCTGTAAAAATTAAAGATTTGCATTACTGTAGAAATCAGCACTAGATAAAGTGTAAGGTATTGTCGTTTTGAAAAAAGAAAATGATATTTAAAAAGAGTTTGATGATTTAAAATTGTGTTCTACTAATGAAGTATTTTATTTTTATATTCTATCATAGAGTTTTTGAAAGTAGAAGAAGACAATAAATACAATTGAAAGAGATTGGGATTGAAAGTGTAGCTTATAAATTGGATCCTTTCAACTGAAAGAGGTTACATTGTCGGCTCAAGAGTAGTTGACAAAAAAGTTAAAACCGAGCAAAGTCGAACTATAAACTATGCAGGTTATGGAATTAGGTATAACGTTTCAAGTCCAATAAGGATGAGATTTGTTCTCTGAGTTTTCTTTAAATCTTTGTTATATATATATATATATATACACACACACACACGTACATCTATATACAGGAGCTCTCTAATTAGGCATCTTTACCAACCTGTTGATTCAAACAACATTTTTGAACAATACATGTTCTTCCAACTAATAGTTATAATGAGTAGATGCCACAAGATTCTAAGTAAAAATTTACATATAAATCAATTAGTAATTACAAGATAATAAATAACATGTTACACGTAAAAATGTCCCACATTTAATAATTACAAGATGATAATATTGATGAGTGGGTTTATAAGTCATTAGATCCCTCCCTCGCAAGCCGCTTGGTCACAAACCCATGGTATCGAGTTTTGGAAGAAAAACAGTTTATTGAGTTGTATTTAAACTCCATTATTAATTAATCAATCTTTTCTTGATGTGGGACAAATCATAATAAAGTATGATGAAAATATTGATATCGACGGAAACATTAAGATCCAGATTTACGGAAATATCGATAAACATTTTTGATATCAATGTGGATATAGGTAAAAATGAGAAAAATGACGGATATTTGCATAAAATATTGGAAATTTCAAGTGAAGTTATAGGTAATGAAAAAGAACTATCGATTTTTTACTATAAAATTATGTGTATTTTTTAATATATGTAAAGCGCAATCTATATAAAAAAGATTAATTATTAAAAAATATATATATATATATATATATATATTGATAGAATAACAACTTCATTAAGTGTAAATTTTAGAATCTCATGAAATTTTTCATAATAATAAAGCACACAAGGTCCATAATTAGATACAAACATTCTTCATACATCTAAAATTCAATACCAAAATGAACTCCTTGTTGGTTCAAAGCATAACTTTGCAAACTATCCTAATTTGAATATATTTTTCTCAAGAAATAATGCTTGAATAATTCTGAAAATAGTTATTGAGTTATCACATGTATATTGATTGATCTTTTTTCACTGAAACTCCATAAATTGGATAGTTTGGATTTACCCAAGAAAGGGGATATTGTTCGTAAGCATGCAAAGATGTGTTATATGGCGTTTGAGGAGAAGGATAGTAAAAAATGGCAAAACCACCTTGATTTTCTTTTCACATGCTTAGATTCCTTACTTTTTTTTTTTTTTTTTCTTTTTAAAACAACGTTCTAACTATTTTTTGGCTATGTAGTTTTATTCACGGTTAGAAAGTGTTAATTGCCAAAAGCAAATAATTCATGTGAAGAGAAAAAAATTTCCATTTATTTCTTTTTAAAGTTTTTTTCTTCATTTTCATATGCATAGAAATCAATAAATATTTGACAGATATATTCGTTGAAATATCCGGATAATATCCATATGTATCTAGATATTCCGATAAAATTGTGAAGAAATATAATGAATATTAATATGTTACATAAATTTTCTGGAAATTATCAATACGGATACTTCGATAAGAAAAATCTTTATCCCCTATATCTGTATCGAGGGTCCCCCCATTTATAGATAATTTCGGCAAATTATCAATAAAGTTGTTGATATTTTTATCATTTTAATAAACTGAAAATCAATGGCAAATGCAACTTTGCAATCAGGATTATTCGAAAACTATTTTATCGTTCTAAATAATAACAAAACGAATTAATCATACTGCACCACTGATAAGCAACCGGTGGCTTAAGCTGTAAGTAATGAAAGCAAGTGGTAGTTAGGATTGGGTTTGCTTTGTATTGTTTTAATAGGGATGATTAGTTGTGTGTGTTTGTTAGAACAAGTGGGGGTTTGGGAAAAAACAAAGTTAGTTTTAGCCTTAAAGAGGAAATATAAGAAGAGAGTGAGAAAATCAGAGAGGTTAGGCAAGAAATCAGTTGGGAAAGTCTGGGAAGAGTTTTCACAAGCAGGGGAGAGTTGATAGTCTCTCCAAGAACTATCGTTGAGTGTTGTAATAGCCTCTTTTAGCAAGTTGATTCTTGGAATAAAATCACTAATTCACAGTTCTTGATTCTACCGTTTGTCATTGTGATTTTGTTGTGTGTGTTCATATCAGCCACCTCCTTTATCTAATCGTTCGTTCAAGTAGATTATCTCGTTGATTTAAATTACCCTGGCATTAATAAAATAACTGGAGTTATGAATTTCCAAACCAAACAAAAGGTTATAAATGTGTTTTATTGCCGACATAGATTACACAGCAAAACAGAAATTTCCAACTTGGTTCTCATCAACACGTTATTTTGCGATTGATTTCACATCTTTTGGTGGGGAAAAGAAAAATCAACCCTCTAGTAGCCCTGTAAGAGCATATATGAAACGGTAATATGCCAATGTTTGATTCATCGTCTTGAATTGAAATAATTCAACCTGCATTGAGAATCTAAAATGAATGTGTTTGGAAGAATGGAAAAAACATATGTACACACACACACACACACACACACACACACATGGTGTGGATTTAAAAAGGAGGATTTCTGACTTGAATTGAAATGAAATTTTTACACTCAAAATACAGTTTGCCAAACACTCAAAACCTTCACACATTTGACAAATAAGGTTAGACTTGGATTAATGTCAACACACACCATATTTTGCTCTATATTAGGCTCAATGGAAAAATAAAATAGACCAGCCATTGATCACCCTTTCACAAGCACAAGTGAGTTTATCGTGCGCGCTCAGTTTGTAGGTCCGGACTGAGTCTTTAATGCCCTGAAATTGTAATCTTCAGTTTTCGCCATAAAATTTATGATTCAAAAAATATGAATCAAACGCACTTTCCAAGACAGGACAGGACAAGACAAGCCAAGCAATTTCCTTTACTTGTGAGAAAACACTACCCAAAAAAATGCTTAACCTCATGAAGCAAATAAATTAAGCATCAGTTATAGAAACTGACATGGCCCTCACACATCACGCCACAAGCCTCAGTTTCCGCACGTCTCCACAAGGAAAAAAAGAGAGAAAAAAGGATAGGTCACAGATCATCCCAACTTTTCAACGAATGTTTCGGTCAAGGTGTTGCCGCTGATGATTTTTGTTGTCCCAATAATCAAATCATATGCCATTCCTTCCTGCAAAACACGAAATTTCCTTAAGCCCCAAACTATAACTAGATCCAAGCGTAGAGAACATAATAGTAATTGGTTAGTCAAGTACTTCAGATCGCTTTAAAGAACGATGACCAGTTCCAATTGCTTGCATACTGAGTTTAAACGCAACCTCTAACCTAGCATGTACAATGGTTGCAACATAATAACACAATTTTGTTTTACTTAAGATCAAGTGCTCAACACGTGACAAGAAATAAGGTCAAACATTGAACCAAAGGCGGCAAGCTGTTCAGCTCAACTCAAAGATCATTTCAATCTCTTGGCTATGCCTATCATCTCATCTGTGATTTCCAATGGTTTTTAGATGACATGCAACTATTTTATGATGACCAATTTTTCTAACGGCACTTATTTCTGCTTAAGGTTCGCTACGTTTATGCAGTGATCATTTTTTATGGTTAACTTTGAATAGGCAATCTGTTCAGGTTCAGCGACTAGGTATGCATCTTACAGAATTTCAAGTGAAAATGGTAAAGAATTACACACAAATTCAGTATTGTTTGAACCAATAAAATTATCTAACCAGAAGATATATCAAGTTCCACATTAATTACGTGATCAACATACCTGAGCACTGAGAAACCGTAGAGCAGAAATCTCTGCAAATGTTACACCTCCAATGAAGACTACAAGTACTAGGGAGCGCCTTCCGTCAGCTAGTCTGCTATACATTTAATTGACAATAAATTGAGACCTATCATTGGACTAAAAATCTAAGGAGAGAACTAAAATGTTCAGTACTCAGCAGGAGTGACTCATTTAAAGAACCCGACAAAAGAATGTCAAACATGTCAAGAAAATATAACAGTTAAAAGGATCATCATATTAAAGAGGATCAAACGAGGTATACTTATCGCCGTTGGCTGAAGATCCCTGCAGATTGTCAAATGATGAAGTACTTGAGAATCTCCCCTGTAAAAGCAGTAAGATACATCAACATTGATTATACACCGTAAAATAAAGAAAGATAGAGTTATGGACTGCTTTGATATAATTTATAATTCCGACAAGTACGAATAAATTTAGTGAAAATGGATATGTCAAGCAAGCGAAACAAAATACACAATCCAGAAGGGGAAAAAAAAAAAAAAAAAAAAAGAAATGTACTCACTCTTCTCGTATCTGTATGAGGCCCAGGCAACAGCTTCAGGATTTCTTCTATGGGTCGCCTGTTCAAGATTAATTACTTCAGTGGAAGTTCATAATGACATCGTATAAATAATTAGCTAGACAGAGCATGAATTTAAAAAGAAAAAACCACCAGGTAGCAACCTAATGAAGAATATTCACATGGATTCAACATAATAGGAACTCTCCGAATTATATTAGGGTAATTTAAAATTAGGTTATTATTCTTTCTTACTTTTCTAACTTCCAAGAGTGAAAATAAGCCAGAGAACAATGAGGATAAAGTGCCTTTTTAACAGAAGTAATTAGAATGTTTCTCAGAAAAGAAAGAATAAGTCTCACCATCCAGACCGAACAGCATGCTGTACAAGCCGAATACTTAGAGGTGCATAACCGGAAAAGACATAGGCAATATCGTTGGGGCTGTTACATCAGCAAATTACTTCAATAAGTTTGTGAGCAAGACTAAAGGGCTAACACCAAAAATGTAACTACTGAGAAAAGTAGCCCATAAACGATTACTATAATGAGCTAGAAATATTGTTATCAATGAACTCGGATACATAAATTACATTGCCTCTCGAGAACAGTCAAGGGACACTGAAACCTATACGAATTAACTGGGAGAGAGTTTAAGACAAAGAAACAATGATAAATCCACCCTGACAGAGTCAACTCAATTCCAGAGTGAAAATTGAGCTAGGTAGATAATGTTTTCAGGTTTTCTATCTATTTTATGCCAATCCAATACTATCACCTTAGGAGAGCACTATCTTTCGAGATATCTAGCATGGCGCATAATACACAACGTTCTAGCCATTATGCACTATCATTGAGAATCCTATGGGTTAATAGTGTAGCACTCAGCCATCATATCATGTCACAAGTAAATTATGAAATACAAAGAAGGCACAGGTGGATGTACCAAACGAGAACTTAGAAAATGAGAGTGAAGAAACTAGCAGGAATCGGAAATATTTCAAATAAAAAAAGGTTGTGACATGCCAACTAGGAAATTCAAACATTTGCTATCATAAGTATGTAAGGAAACTGGATATCACAGTAATCGACCATAGTTGGAATCACCATCAAATTCTAAGTTATAAAAGGGGTAAATGATTGGATAATTAAGAACGCTAAAGAATATTGTAGAGAATACACCCCAAAAAAAAAAAAAAAAATCACTGCGGCAGACCAACATTAATGAACTATGGGGCCACCCCCTGAAATGCGGATACGGCCCATGCACAATACTATCAATTTAAAACTTTAAAGAAGGGAAAAAAATCTAATAAATTATATCAAGTGGTCAAAATAATTCAGTAATACTTGGCTGTGTCAGTATCCTCAACCACAAGTTGTAGAGCACGTTTTATTGTCAGCCAGTTGCTTTTTGTCTCCTGAAAGGTTCATTCAATTAAACTTCAGTCTTATCAAAAGAAAACCATGTTAATTTTGTTGTAAAAGTACAGAAGTTTAAACTGCAATAAGGATTTCAAGATAAAGAACAAACCTGTTTTCTAAACAATCCAGCTTTTTCCAAGTTATTCAACGTACCCATGTGCTCAAATCCATAACTATGAAGGAGCTCTCTCCTAAACCAAGAGACATTAACCGCATAAGTTTTACAAAGTACTAATCAACACTGAATGTGACATTCTCTAAACAGTGATGAACTGCAATATAAGATGATAAACACTTTTCTTGCCTCAAATAGTCAAAATGTTTCTTGGGCAACCCTGAATTTGTGAAAGAAAATAAGATGAGAAGACGGAGGATATTTATCAGTGGTTCTTGCTTATGGATCAGTTCTTCAATGTACTCAAAACATCTGCAATCATCAATGTTGACTTAGCTTTCAACTTTCAGACAGTACAAAAAATCTCATAAATTAGAAAGGTGCACTGAGGCAAGGTTGTTACAAGAAGACCCACAACCATAATTACAAGTACATGATTACATGGCTTTTAGAAGAATCAATGCACCCTTGGTTCAGGATAATAGATTACAAGACGATCACGTAACGTCACAATACGAAAACAATGAATGAAACTTTGTACTGCTTTTCAATAGTTAAGAAAAATTACAGAATAAGCAGCAAAAAATTATCCACCCATAATGTTTTAATGGCAGCAAAAAGTCAACTTACATGTCATAACTCTGAGCCTCAACAATTGTGTGTTCCATATCCAGTTTCCCCAGAAATGATGGCTTTGATGTGAAAGTTGACAGATGCTGAGCAAGATTTATGTGCCTCTAAAACAACAAAATGCACCGTATTTACAAACCCAAACCAAGAAAATTCTAATTGAAAAATTAAAATCAAATTTTGCGATTAAAAATGCATACAGTCATTTCGGGCAATGAGTTCAGCTTTTTGACGAAGTCCTTCAATTCAGAAACTGTCTGGCTCTGTATGCATTGAAATATCCATCCATGAGAACTAATAAAATTATACAGTATAAAAATCAAGTTTTCAGTGATCATGCAATGAATACAAAACAACAAATTCAAGCTGTTCACTTACAGTGGTTGTCATCTCTGTGTAGTCCTGCTTCATGGATGTTGCTTTTTGTCGTAGAATCTGCAATCATACTGCAGATGGCAACTGAGACATTGGAACTCAAAAGGAGTTGCTTATTATTCTGGATGCTTAAAAGAGAAGGTATTTGAAAGGAAATGAACAATGAAAATATATATATATCTGATGAATAAAAAAAATCAACCTGGACAACAACTTCAAAGTTGAGATCCCGTATCTCCTTAAAAAGCTTATCACTACAATACAGCAAGGACAACAAAGAAACGTGAAAAGAAGGAAGAATATAAGGGCAGTAGAGCTTATGAAAATTCTATTAAAGAGTAAATTTCTCATTCCAAGTTGCCATGCTAAATTTTTTGCTGTTTTTCTCATCGTGCAGTTTAAACATACATTTAAAGCAACAATATGTCATCTCAAGATTTACCAATTGCCATATATTAACAGAAAGTATAAATGAAATTACATCTTTTAGAGAACAGACCCAGATACAATGTCGTGAATTCTTATAGCAGCAATTCAAGCTCATTAAGACACTGTGGTGCATCTAATGTTTCTATAAGATGCAATATGTCATCGCATTATATTAATGACAAAATAAAAGATGGATGATATTTTACCTAGAATTAAGTGGAACTTTGACCTTCTTTCCCTCTTGTTGGACGCCCAAAATAGATGCTTCAAGCTCCACAGCACCATTGCTTATGTGCAAAAACTGCATAAGACCAATTAGGATAGCTTAACCAAAGTGAACGATTATCCTCCTTTTATACTCATCGGGAATTCATCGTGGTTAATTTGTCCTTAAGATTTAGCAACTAATGCAAAATGAAAACTAAATTATTGAAAATCAACGTAAAAGATCTTCCAATGCATAAAATACTACCCCAACTACCACAGTGGCTTACCTCATCAAGAAGCCCCTCATATGTCAGTTGAGAACACATAGGAGTTACCATGTCCACCTGCAGCAAAGTATACCCAGTTTTGAGCAACATATCGGTTTTATTACACATTGGCATCATTAGAAACTATTGCACTAGATTTCTGTAAATTTATTGCCTCCTCAATCAATGATTAATAAGCTAGAAAATTGTCAAGAAAGAATGTCCTGTGGGTTCTTTATCAATTTCTCTGCAACATTCACCTCCTCAATTATTGATTGATACATAAGAGATATTGATGTTACAACTTAAAATGAATTTTCATATCAAGCTTCTAGAACATCCTTTGGTAAAAATATGCAACAAGAGAGAGAGAGAGAGAGAGAGAGAGAGTGTGTGTACCTCCCTATCTAGAAGAATAAGAGTATTTATCTCTGGCACAACCGTCTGAAGTTGAATGTAGCATCAGAGATCCACATCAAGAACAAGACAAAATGAAAGAGAGATCAGCGAGAAGCAATGTAGTATTCATATTTTTCAATTTTCTGCAAAGAAAAGGCTTTAAAAAACATATATTTTATGCTGAAAACTGTTATATGCTTTTTCATTTTTTTTTTTTTTCTTTCTTTTTCAGAAAGGAGCTTGAGGTAATGCAGATTACATCGGACGAGTTAACTGGTTCCTCTGCTTGCATACGGTTTAGAATGTCAGCAACACGTACTGATGCTTTGCCTTTGGCCCTCACATTTGGTATGACACCAAAAGAAGACTGCAAAAGAGTAGCCAACACATGATTTTCAGCTAACTACAAAAGACTGAATTAGAATACACAGTACCGTAATAAATGCATTCATTCATCGTTCCGTATTGTTCAAAGGATAATTTCAGGGCTTTTTCTTGTCATTCATTTCCTTTGAGCACATTGTTAACCAACTTAATCGAACCAAACAGATTATGATAGAATAAAAAATTAATAAAAATAAAAACAAACTCATACGCATATTGTTCATACAACCTCAAGCTTGTGAATGGCTTTTGCAATATGCCAAAGAGAGCTTGTATCACCATCGACTTGACATTCCTACCATGCACACAAAACATAAATTAGGAAAGCATCGTCAACCAAAGCTCATTAGCTCAAAACAGATAAGGTAGAATTTTTTCCCATACTTTATAAGCAAGGTCCAATTCAAATGACAGAACATCCTCATCCAATGGAAGAATGTATAAAGGGTACTCCCCTACGGTCAACAAGTGGTGGACTTTTTCTTCTTCAAGGATCTGTATAACCAAAAAGATACCTTTACAACATCTATCATTTGAACATTACATTTAATAAGCTATATATTAAAAATACAATATATCATTAACGGGCCATAATAAATTACCTTCTCACAACCAACCGCACGGCGAGGGACAAAATAAACATAATACTCCCTCTGAAGACCTTTGGATATGTCATCATGAATATGTGAACTAATGAATTTCATCAAGTTAAGCTGAGAACGGACAAGGTACACCACTTTGGCAGAATCGGTTTGAACTGGATTTGCTGAGAGATACCGCAGTTCAACCCCATGTTCCTGCTTGCAAATTAGCACTTAAATGAATCAATAAATTCTTACTGTCTTTCTCAAATGATAAGGAGGAAAATATTAAGTCAAAATAAAATGCCATTTTGAAGTTTTATCAATTTGAATCAGGAAGAATTAGTCGACACCATTTCACACCAATTTGTAGAAAATCACACTTGTGACACCATTTCGCACCAATTTGTAGAAAATCGCACTTGTAACTTGATGAGTGAAATAGTATCTCGCTCAAAAAAAGCAAAACTCTTTTACCGCCGTATGAATAAAAATTTTGTTGCTAATGAACAAGATATTGAGAAATTGGCTATACCAATTCATTTCCATCATTGACAAAAAATGCAAGTCATTAATCAAAAAGCTTCTCCATTTATAAACAACAACAATTAGAGTACGAGGTAAATAAAATTCGCGCAATAAAAGTTATTAATTTCCATCGCTACAAGAAAATGCCAGTTATTGACCTAAAAACTTCACCTTTACATAAACCTCGTGTAGTTTCATTATAAAGCAAAAAAATTGACAGCAAAATGGCTGATGGCGATTCATTTTCTAGGGAAACAAACAGAAAAAACAGAAACACCTTGAGAATTGAAGTCTGGATAATCAATGAGATAGAGCCACCGAGCTTCGGATCGATCACCAAACACTTCTTTCCTCGAATCTAAAATTTTTGCAAAGAAATTCAATCCGATAATCACAAATCAAAACGCCAATACAGACATTTATATAGCATCAAAAATTATTTATAAAAAAAAAAAGAAAAAAAAAGAAAAAAAAAAACTCACATTCTTGAGGAGATTAACGAGCTCTTTCTGAGATTGTTCCCTGTGTAATTAAGAAACAAAAATGATGAATTAAGAAAATTATTAGTGAATTAAAATAGTTGAATTAGAATGGAATTAAAAGGAAAAGAGTGGAAATAGAGTAAACCTGAGGGCAGTGAGATTAAGAGGAGCATTGTCTAAGTTCGGAATCTGCGCCATGGAAGCGAAACTTCCGAGATTTTTTTTTTTTTTTTTTTTTTTTTTTTTTTTTGAAGCAGAAAATGAAGAGGAATTTGGAAATTGGAAGTTGGTAGAAGACGAACTGAAAAGAGTATGGGCCTGGACTTCTTTCCCTTGGGCTTAACTGAGCTTGGGCATGGCTGCAAAACTAGGCCTTAAAAGAAGAACTCTGTCGGAGAAAATTACCTGAATAATCACAATTTTTTTCAACACAAATTCATCATTGACTAATACGACATAGATTTTAATTAAATTTAATTTAATTTTATGTCATATTTATCTAGTATTAATTTTTTTTATATATTATTAGTGTAATAGTCTATAATTTTGTATCATTAAGGCTCTGTTTGGAGCTCAAGTTTAAGGGTCCGTTTGGTTGGTTGGTTCAATCCAACTCAACTCAAACTTTTTTTTGTCTTTTTCTCAAAAAAATTTTGTCTTTTTCTCAAAAAGTTTTTTATTTTTTCTAAAAATTCAAAAAAATTTACTATTATAACTAAAATATTTCAACTCAAACTAACCAACCAAACACCCTCTAAACTTAAGGTTTAAACTCAAATTTTTGTCTTTTTCTGAAAAAGATTTTTGTCTTTTCTAAAAAAAAAATTTTGTCTTTCTAAAAAGTCAACAAAAATTACTATTCAAACTTAAAAATTTCAACTCAACTCAAACACCAAACACCCCATAAGATGCTTTTCTAGAATTATAGAGAATCGTTATATGCAAGAATGCTATAAATTTGACACATCCTTATATTTTTGTCTATCACAATATTAAAGTTAATAATTTTATCATTTCATAATACTAAAATTATCACCTTTAATATTGAAACAAATTATCAGGAAGTATTTAAAATATGACTCGCTCTCCACCTAATTTTCTCTCATAAAAAATTGCCCCAAAATCATGCCTTCGATTAATTTTTGTCACAGGAAAAAAATACTTTGGAAAACAATACCAGAAGATGACATCATGTAATTTTAATTAATTAGTTAATTAATTAATAATAAAATACCAATTATACCCGTAAATTACCATCTAGCACAAATTAGTATCTATGTTAACACTTTATGCTGGCCGATTACGGTTTAGCCAAAAACTAGACAAGGTTAGTAACCAAGTGTTTGCTACTTACTCACAGACTGATTAACAACTGGCGACTGAATACTAATTGGTAACCGTCGTGTTACCAATTGGTATACTGATAGGAAACTATAGATTGTTCAGGTTTTGTCACTAGAATGTCAAAGCAAACACCATATTTCAATACCAAATTATACCAAAAATCATCAAAATTTCACAAAAATCATAACCAAAAAAAAAAACTAACTCTTTACCGATTTATGAATAGAAGTATATTCGCAAAGACAAGGGGAAAAATACAATAATCTTCAAACTTATTTTCATCGGAACCAGCAAAGTTTCTAGAAACACAAAATAAACACACAATTAGATGAAAAGGTGAATCACCGATCTCTCTTTTTGTTTTCCCCCTCTCTATGCGAAATAAATTCATCTTAAAGAGATATCTTATCATAAAAAAAAAAATTATTATCATCATTAATTTTTTGGATAAATTGCTCATTTAGTTACTACTTTTTTTACGAAATTATAACTTATTACCAATATTTCTTTTTCCTTTTTTTTTCCCCTTAAAGGTCCTTAAACTATTTAAAATGAAACAATTTGATCCTTTTTACTAGTATATGTTAAAAATTAGATGAAACAAATCATATTATGACATATGTAAGTTGAATTATATAACTTTATTAATTATCTTTAATAGCAAATCATAAATGATTAATGTGATATTTTATGTCAAGTTTTTAACATATATGTTAACAAAAAAATCATTTTACACTCTTTTAAAAAGTTTAGGAACATTTTAACCAAAATAAATAAATAAAAGACTAAATTGTAATTTCATAAAAAGATTATGGACTAAAACAAACGACTGTTTTTTTTTTTTTTTTTGGGTGAAGGATAAAAACAAGATGTGAGAAAAGAAGCTACCGAGAAAAGATGAAAGGGAAAAGTCACATTGACGAGCTTCACGGAGTTTGTACGTTGGCAGAGAGATGAGAAGGTTTGAACAAACTATCGTAGGATTCCAACAAGCAAGCCAAAAAAAAAAAAACTATCGTTCGATTCCACAAAGACAACCAACTACCTTTTCAATTCATTCATTCATTGATTTGATTTTTTCCTTTTTTTTTGCTGCTGACCATTGATTTGATTTTGGGTAAGGGTGTCTTGTGTCACGAGCCATGCAGCTTTATTCGCTTCCTAGTCGTTGGGGACTGCAATCCATCACCCACATTTTCTCCTTTTTCTATTGTTTTCTATATTATAACAGGATGAGTTTGTGATAAAGATCCTTTGAGGGTCTCTACCGATACATACCTTTTTTAAACCGTTGAGATTTAATCGAACGGTTAAAACGTTATTGGTGTATCATACTTATCATACACCTTACCTCACATTATCCTTTTCATCTAAAGTCTTCTCCGTTGCTAGCGACCATCCTGCCGCCGGCGACCCCCCTTTCTCTTTCTTCCCCTTTCTCTTTCTTCTCTTCTCTCTCTCTTCCCCTCTCTCTTCCCCTTTCTCTCTCTTCTCTTCTCTCCCGCAGCGACCCACCTACGCCCCCCCCCCCCACCACCGGCCCCAGCCCCAGCCGGCCGGCTGCCGGTGACCCCCTTATCTCTCTCTTCCCCTCTCTCTCTTCCCCTTTCTCTCTCCTCTCCTCTCTCCCGAGGCCCTCCCCCGCCGGCCCCCAGCCCGCCCCCCGGCCCCCAAGCCCCCAGCTTGCACATTGCACCCCCCACCCGAGGCCCCCCTCCCCCGGCCTCCCCCCACCCCCCCGGCCCCCTTTTTCTCTTCCCCTTTCTCTCTCTTTTCCTCTCTTCTCACTCTCTCTTCCCTTCTTTCTCTCTCTTCCCGGCCCTCGGCCCCCCCACCCTCGGCTGCCCAGGCCCCCCCATCCTACCCCCACCTGCAACTCCCCCTCTCTTTCTCTCTCTCTTCTCACGTCGGGGTAGGGTGGGGGTGGGATGGGGGGGCGCCAGGCGGCCGAGGGTGGGGGGGATAAGGGCAGAGATGAGAGAGAGAGAATGGAAGAGAGAGAGAGAAGAGAGGAAAAGAGAGAGAAAGGGGAAGAGAAAGAGGGGGCTGGGGGGGTCGTCGGGGGGTGCCGGGGGGGCGGGGGGGTGGGGGGAGGCCGGGGGAGGGGGGCCTCGGGTGGGGGGCGCACCATGCAAGCTGGGGGGCCGGGGGATGGGTTGGGGGCCGGCGGGGGAGGGCCGCCGGAGAGAGGAGAAGAGAGAGAAAGGGGAAGAGAGATGGGAAAAGAGAGAGAAGAGAAGAGAGAGAAAGGGGAAGAAAGAGAAAAGGGGGGTCACCGGCGGCCAGTTAGCCGGGGCTGGTGCCGGTGGTGGGGGGCCGGAGGTGGGTCGCCGGCGTCCGTCGCAGGCGACTGAGAAGACTTTGGGTGGAAAGGGTAATGTGAGGTAAGGTGTATGATAAGTATGATACACCAACAACGTTTCAACCGTTCGATTAAATCTCAACGGCTTAAAAAATGTATGTACCGGTAGAGACCCTCACCACAGACTCATCCATTATAATAATAATTTTTTTGGTTAGTCAAACCCCAAACTCAGTTAAAATGTCTTATTTGCCCCTTTATTTCCCAACACCCCCCCCCCCCCCCCCAAAAAAAAAAATCTATTGACACTCACATTGTAACTTTACTTCCTTCTTAAATACAGATCATTTTTACTTTACAAAGATTAAAGTTTTTCTTTAGCTTTTAAGTTTAACTTTAATTAAACTGTATTTTTACATTTTAGTTTTTATCTTTTTCTGAAAAGTCAATAAAATTTATAACTAGTTTTTAAAAAGTCAATCGATTCCATCTTAAAAATTGCATCTCTAATCGACAAACCAAACGCAAGCTAAATATATTTATTACATATCCCTAAAAATTCCAAAACTACCCTTTTCTAAAACAAATGATTAAAGTTATTGATTCCACCATTTCAAGGTTAAGTCTGTGGTAAAGTCCTTTTTATACATCATATCGGTAAAGCTCATTTTTAAATCGTTTAAATTTAATCGAACAATTGAGATATTTCTTGTCTATGATAATTATAATACACCTTATCACATAATAGTCTAGAATAAAAAATTAAAAAAATAATTAAAAAAAAAAAGAAAGAAAATTAAAAAAAATAAAAATAAAAACTTCATTGACAAAAAGTTGAGGGGGAGGGGGAGGGCTCGGCGTCGGTGGATTGGGGGTGGGGATGGGTGGTCCATCGCAGGGGGGTGTGGGGTCAAGGGCCGGTGGGATCTGGCCGTTGAGACCTCGTGGGGTCATGACTTTGCTGGAGTTGGGGGCCGACTTTACTGAAGGTCGTGCGAAGGGGATGTCTTAGGGAGGCCGTTAGGAGTGGGGCGGCAACTTTACTTGACGTTCGAAAGAGTGTCCTAGGCCGACGAGATCTAGCCGCAGGGAGGCCGTCAGGGAGGGGGAGGGGGGGGGACCTTTTCTCACCAGAGATGGCGACGCAGGAGGGGAGGGATCATAGGCCAACAAGATCTGCCGAGGGGGGGGGAGTCGTATGGGCTCGCCCTTTTTTAATTTAATTTTTTTTATTGGACATAAAACAAATGAATCAATTTTGTTACCTATGGCCATGTGTATGTGGCATTTTGTGTAACTATGCAATCTTATCCATACATTTTGATCTAAATATCTCAAAAATTGAGCTCTATTGAACTCTATGGTAGTGCTCCTCAAAGCGGCTCTACCATAGACATTCACCCATTTCAAATAAATTTTTTCACCCTATTTTCTTTTTATTCACCTTTCTCAATCTTTCTCTCTCTCACTTTTTAATTTTACTAGTTGGAAAATATGGTTTGCACGTGTAAGATAGACAAACAAAGCAAAAAAAAAAAAAAAGTAATTTGTATAAAATTATCACGTGATGGGCATTGGATTTGTCATGTGACGCCCATTGAAGTGTAGTAAGAGATAAGAGTATTTATATAGTATATAAAAAGGGAGAAAATAAAAGACATTAGAAGGAAAAAGCAAATTAAAAAAAAAAAAAAAGCAAATAAAAAGGGAGAAAAATAAAAGGTAGTAGAAGGGGGAAAAAAAAAAAGGAACCAAAGTTGAGGACACGTGGTGGAAGGAGGATGATTTGGTTTTTGAGACTTTTATATAATACTAGTTATCAAATATGTGCAATGCATGTATAAAACTGTAATTGTAGTTTTTGAAATGTATAATATAAACAATGTTATGAAATAAATAAATAAATAAATAATTCAAAAACAAAATACAATAATATTTATCTAAATTCAAAAATTACATTTCATTATAAAATCATGATAACTTAGTATTTATTACATAAAATACATAATAATATTGTTTATTTTGTTCTTTCACAATATTTGTAGTATCCATTATGTTATCTAAAATCAATTTTTATATCATTCTATTGCAAATGATTATTTAAAATAATATGTTTTTGAAGACTCAACACAATCAATTAAGGATATTAGAGTTACAAATGAGAAAGCTGATATAATACAGACTTTAAGAGAGAAAATTTGGGACATTGAGCTTCTAATAAGGAGAAAAAAAATAAAGAAAGAAAGAAAATAAAAAAGTTGCCGGAAGAAATATAAAAAAATTGAAAAAAGACAAGCCATAAATTTAAGAAAAATAATGAAAAATAAGTAAAATAAAGTAGAAAGGGGATAAGAAAAAGTTAATGACAGAAAAATAAAATATGGAAAAATGCATGAAAAACCAAATAGTTTCATAAAAGAAAAAAAAAAACAAAAGCAAAAACGCATTAATAAGGTGCATATTTTACAACCAAATTTATTATTCTGTTAAATGTTAAGGAAATATAATAAAATGAAAATTAATTTTCATGCCAAAAAAAGTAAAATCACATAAATATTATTAAAAGTAATAAAGTAGAAAGTTGAGAACCTTTTTTGATCCATCGTGAAAACTCTTTAAAAAAAACACACACAAGTTTGATCATGTAACGAAGAAAAGAAAACTTATCACAATTAGGTTTGATTATAGTTAAGAACATTAGAATTTCGAGTGAAAAAGTTGAGATAGTGATTAGAAAAGAATATTTAAGAGAGAAAGTGATAGAATATTGAGTTTTTAATAAAGAAATTAAAGGGAAAAACAAAGTTCTACTGAAAATGTATAAGGAGAAATTTAGGAAAAGACAAGTAAAAATTTGAAAAAATTAATAACAACAACAACAACTATAATAATGATAATGATAATGATAATAATGATACTGATGATGATGATAATGATAAAGATAAAGCAAAGTAAAAGAAGGTTGGAAAAAAAAAACTTGAAAAGAAAAAAGTAAAATAAGAAAGAAAACATAAGCACCAAAAGTTTTTTTAAAAAGGAAAAAAAAAAAAAACATAAACGGTTTTCATGAAAAAGCAAAGCAAAAAGAGAGAGAGAGAGAGAGAGAGAGAGAGCAGTAAACGGTGCGTTTTTTACTACCAAAATGAACAGTGGATTTTTATCCACTATTTTATATATGTAGGAAATTTATTATTTTGTTAAATGTTAAGGAAATATAATGAAATGGAAATTAATTTTCATGTCAAAAAAAGTAAAATAATCACATAAATATTATTCAAAATAATAAAGTAAAAAGTTGATAACCTCCTTTAATCGATCATGAAAACTCTAAAAAAAAAAAACACAAGTTTGATCATGTAACGAAAAAAAGAAAACTTATCATAATTAGGTTTGATTATAGTTAAGAAAATTAGAATTTAGAGTGAAAGAGTTAAGATAATAATTAGAAAAGAATATTTAAGAGAGAAAGTGATAGAATCTTGAGCTTTCAATAAAGAAATTAAAGGAAAAATACAGTTATATTGAAAAATATAAAAGCAGAAATTTAGGAAAAGACAAGTAAAAATTTGAAAAAATTATTAACAACAACAACAATTATAATAATGATAATAATGATACTGATGATGATGATGATAAAGCAAAGTAAAAGAAGATTGGAAGAAAAAAAAACTTGAAAAGAAAAAAATAAAATAAAAAGAAAACATAAGCACCAAAAGTTTTTTTTTAAAAGAAAAAAAAAACATAAACGGTTTTTCATAAAAAAGTAAATAAATAAAAAAAGCACCAAACGGTACATTTTTTACTACCAAAATGAATAATGGATTTTTATCCACTCTTTATATATGTAGGATATATATAGATATAGATATAGAATATAGAAAGATTTGAAGTTTTAGGCATGAAATCTTTTTTTTTCTTAGATACGTACATTATAAATAAAAAAATAAGTATATTTACTATTTATTTTTTGAAATAAATATATCTAGAGAGTTAGGAGAGATGCACTAAAATAATATTTTCTTTCTTTCTTTCTATTAATTCCAATAATTAATATTGTTTTTTAATTAGTACATCTGGAGATTTAAACCATTTTTAACTACGGTGCAAATGGCAATTTCCCATTTTTGGTGGCACCTATTGTTTTAAGAACCTTTCTTTTTCCAAGGATTCGGCTAATTGATATCGTTTCTATTGTTATTTTTATGCTTTAAAGAATTCCTTTTTAATTTTTTTATAAAAAAAAAAAAAAAGTATATACCATTTGTAAGTGAATCTGCCTACTTAGGTTATTTTTGTAACTGAGTAGGAATGTGCCTATTTATGTTTCTCTCCACCTTTGAAAAGGATATCTACTAATTTGCTTCTCTCTACATTTATTAAGGGCCCGTTTGGGATAACATCTGGAGACGGTGTTTTAAAAGTTGAGTTGGAAATGTGTGTTTGGGGGAAAAAATTTTGAAAAAATTATGTGATATAAAAAATAGTACACAAATTTGAAATGTATTCAGAAAAAAAAAATTACAAAATTAATCTTGTCTTATTCGTCTCGTCGTTACGAGCATTTTGACATAAAAAAAAATATTTTATTCCGATTTGAAATGAAAAAATTATAGACTTTTAAAGTTTGAGTTTTTTGAAAATAGAAAAAAGAAAAAAATTTGATATAGAGTTGAAAACTTGAAATCCAGATAGCATTTATGGTACCCCAAACAACCCCTAAAAAATTGTTTTAATGAATTCGTGATTCAATTACTGTGAGAGAAAAATGAAAGGAATAAAAGGGATAGAGGAATTTATGGAAGGATTATTTTGTCTTTGGGATAAATATATAAAATGATTTTGATATTTATAGTCTGTGTAATTGTTTGGTGGGAGAGAAGATGCTAGACTAGAATAAAAGGATTAGAGAAAGGATTCCAAATCCTTAAAAAAATACTCTAATTTTTTTTAACTGGGAATTTAATCTCTTTTAAATTGGAGATATTATTAGACAGATTTTATCTTAAATTAAATAGTCAATTTAGAAACAAAATCTTTTCTCTTAGTTCCCTTGCATATCTACACCAAAGAAGAGATATGATATTTGTTTTATTTCCTTCCTTTCATACTAAATATTATGAGAAAAAAGATATATTTATCTTTCATCATTAACGTCACTTAAGTTATCCATCACTCATTTCTTTTTTCGTTTCTTTTTATTTTCTCTCTTTCATTCCAAACACACCATAAAAGAAGAATTCTTTAGCATGGGATAAAACTCACACAAAATTCCTTCTAGGATAATGTATAAAATTTCCCTTAAAAATGTGTATGTAAATTTTCACATAAAATGCCCTTGTACATAATAGCCGACGTTCAACTTATTCCACCACCTTTACTTGCCAAAAAAAAAAAACCACCCTTATTCCACTACCTTGGATCAATATGAGTTCATTGGTAAACATGTCCAACGACAATAATATTCCTTAAGATATTCTGATTAACAAAATGAATAATTGGTATACTTGGCAGAAAAAAAAGGGGGGAAAAAGTGTTGCGTTTCTAATTGTTTGGCCATATGATTTAAAAAGGTGCGCCGAAAAAAGAAGTTGAATTATTGATTGTTTGGCCGTGTATTTCAATAATGTTACTTGTAAAATAGATAAATAAAAATAAAAACATAAAAGAAAAATCTCCATAATGATGATATGGTCAACAACACATGACGATGATACGGTGAATATCACGTGATAAATAAAAAAAGATATGATCAAAAAAAAAAAGTTATTGACTCTTTTAAATATAAAAAATAAATATAATATAATATATGATATATATATGAATGCGGTTTCAATAGTTATTATTTTATGTAATTATTGATGGTTACTAACAAAATTATCAAAAAAAATATAATTTTTAATTATAATTGATGATGTGACGTTTTATATAACTTATTATTCTAAGTTAAGCAACATGCTAACATTTTAAATATAATTAAATATATTTTAACAGTCAAAATAATATTTTAATAATCAAAAGAAATAATAGTTTTCAAATACAATATAAACTCAATTCTAATTAGTAATTATGAGAAAAAAATTCCACTGACATTTTTTTTTCAATATATATTCTTTACACATTCACTTATTTATCCCTTATTGTATATAACGCTCCACCATCAATTATATTATAATACCAAAAAAAACCATATTTATATTTGTTTTTTAAAGCAATTAGATTCGTTGTTTATCAAATTACTGTAAAGCGTAAAATTTGTTCATCTAGAAAAACATTGCACAAGATTTGTGATTTTTTTTTTTTTTTTTTTTGGGAAAGGACTAGATCTGAATTGTTGACTCGCCTATTTATAAAATATTGTTATTTTTTTAATCTAATTATATTATAGAAAAGTACCTTGGATGCGGTGGTCCCTTCTAGAATTTGAATAATTTTCTCAATGGAAAATCAAGCTCAATTTTTTCATTCTTGTCATCTCACGTAACCAAAAAAAAAATTTATACTCCCTCATAGTTTAACTAATTACAAGATCAAATGCGACTGATAAATTATTATACAAAAATTTGCTTAGTTTGACATGCCAAGCCGGATATGGATTTATATTTTATTGATAGCGTTAAGTTTTTTAGGAGGGTTAGTTAGTGGATGAAAAAAAGAAGAAGACATTTTTAGAATAATAAGAATTGTGTAACAAGTAATAATTAAAATTTAAACTTTCATAAGTAGGTGGTTTAAGAAAGAGTTTGAGAAAAAGTAAATTGAGATGTATCAATAAAAGAATGAGTTTCTTTGATATATAATTTAGTTAAAAAAATAAAAATGTTATGTCGGCAAGTTATCAACAAGTTGCCCTTCAAAATCACATTTAATGAGCTCTGTTAAGGCTTAGTTTGGTTGATGAGTTTAAACTCATCACCATCAACTCAATTTTTGTCTGTTTCCTTAAAAGTTTTTTGTCTTTTCTGAAAAAATCAACCAAAATCACTTTTTAAACTTACAAATCTTAACTCAAACTCATACACCAAACGGACCATTAGTTTCATATTCATTAGTTGTCATTGAATTTTTTTAATCAACTACTTAATTTGTTACAACCATCCGGTCAATATCATGTAACTAAAATAATGATAATCATAAATTGGTAAATATTAGAATAACTATGAAAACTCTTCCATATATATAGAGGCAAGAGATTAGTTCTTAGATTTCATTTATGGGAGAAGTAAATAACCTTTTTTTTTTTTTCAATAATAATTGAAGTAAATAACTTGTTTTAAAATGGAAAATTAGGTTGGTCACCTTTTTTAGTCACATAATCTAATAGATGGTTCAATTTTTTTTATTTAGCAAAATGATTATTTGTCATTTTTTCAAATTTGGTCAATCAGTGATTAACTAATGGTCAATCAGTAATTGAATATGAAATTTAATAATTTTAGTGATAGACTAACGGTCAATCAATGATTGACTATGAAATTTGGTGGTTTACATTCTGGTCAATTAATGATTAATTGTAGTCAATCACTAATTGATCAAATTAACTATATTATGTGGTCAATCATTGATTGACCGTTTAAGAAATTGATTGGCAATTTTAGAAAAAATGGCATGTTAACTAATTTTAAAAAATTTCAACTATTTGTTAAAAAACTTATTAAAAAAAAGGATATTTAGTTATAAATCCCTTTTAACAGTTTAACTAAATAGCAGTAAATAAAAATTTATTAGATAAATAATTGTTTACTTTTTATAAATAGATTATTTATCTAATAATTTTACTATTTATTGCTATCTATAATATTACTATTTACTTAATTTTGTTTGGTAAAAATCTAACTTACCATAAAGGTACATAATCAATGAAATATAATATCTAATAACTTTTTTTAATTTGGGATGAGAAATTCAAATTTTAGATCTTTTTGTGTAGTCAGATGTAACATTTACAATCATAATAGAGTTAAATATATAGTCATTGCGTATTTGTAAAATATTTACATCGAATGTAAAACATTATATTCAACCATGAAAACCTTAAAAAAACGAGTTTACTTATTATGTAACTGTTTTCTTTTAATTACACGATAAGCACATGTTTACTTTCCTTTGAAAATTGTTGAAGATTTAAGCTAAAATGTTTTAAAAGAAAAGTACAAGCACCAACTGTAATTTCTTGAAACTTAAGAGGCATAGAGTATGCAATAATCAATAGTAATCATATTATTAAGAAAGTGGTTGTGCATAATAGGATTCTTAGGAAATTTTACAAATTACAATATTGTTTTTTCAACGTACCATATCAAATTGATTGTATATAGAAATCCTCAAGTATATTCTCAAAGAATATTATCTTACCATGTTTGGTTGTGACAGTATTCAGTTATTTCCTTATAAAAATGGATTTTTTTAATTAGGTATAGAATCTATATTTTGTGCGTATTAATTTGTTACTTAAAATATTTTTTGGCTAAAAATATATATTTTTTTATAAATAAGACAACTATCATATTAATACATTTGATGAATTTTTTTTCCTATGTTGTATCGTTGTTAAAAAAAAAATGGTATTTATAAAAAAAAAAAAAGAAAAGAAAATGAAAGAACACAAATACTCTAAGGGTCCGTTTGGTTCACTGGTTAGATCTAAACTTTTCCAATTTATTTTTGTCTTTTCCTGAAAAGTCAATAAAAATTATAACGAGTTTTTGAAATTCAAATAATTCTAACTTAAAAAGTTTAGTTACAACCGGTCAAACACAAGCTCTAATTGCAGACATTATTTAATAATAATTTCACATTTGAATTCGCTTAAAGAGTTAAATTCCACATCTTCAAATTCAAAGAAAAAAAAAAAAAAACTAAGTTCGAGAGTTAACCCAAAATTGAACAGATGCAGTTAAAAAAAAAAAGAGAATAAAACAAATCCATTAATAGAGATAACAGATTTACTTAAAAGAATTTAACAAATTAACAACACGTGAATTTTTTTTTTTGAAACAACACGTGGGTTAATCCTAAGGGTAAATTGTTAGGTTGATCTCTAAAATTTTAATTTTGTTTAATTTTGATTCATGAACTTTCTGCGTAGCTTGAATTTCCTTAAATTATTAAAATGTTCATACAATAGTTATTTGTGTTGAATTTTTGACAGAATCTGTTAGCGAGCATTACGTTTTGACCAAATTATTAACATATTTTGTTTAAAAATTAATATAAATAATTATTTTAACAACATTTTAATAGTTTATATGTATTTTCTATTCTTTTTTTGGGAGCTAGAATAACTATAAACTATTAAAAAACGTTGTTACAATAGTCTTTCCTGTTAATTTTTGGACAAAATATGTGTTTAGCACTACTTTTTGATCAAATTATTAACAGATTTCGTCCAAAAATTAACTGAAAGGGACCATTGTAGCAACATTTTAAAAGTTTAGGGGCATTCCAGCTATAAAAAAAAGTTTAAAACCAAAGTTACATAAGGTTAAAAGTTAAGAGACTAAGAATGTATTTGTGTTAAAGTTTGGATTGTAAAATTTGATTTTGAATTGATTATGTATTTATAGAGATATTTTAATTACTGAAATTAAAAAATGTAAAAACTTAAAAAATATTAAAAAAAATATTAATATAAAATTTATTTCGTTTGTCTTGAGTATAATTTAAAAATGTATATGTCATTTGAATTTATTTATGTAAAATTATGAATTTTTAAAATTTAAATTATAAAATTATATGAATAATAAAATTGAGAAAAAAAAAATAAAAATTATATTGTGATTCTAAAGTTTGAATTATGTTATGTATACTAAATAGGCAATTTACCCTGATCCTAATAATATTCGGTAATTTGGTAATTCCCGGGAAACAAGAAATTTAAAAATAGAAAATAAAATTTACAGAAAAGGACAATTGAAAATATTAAATGGGACCCACATCACCGCAGAAATAAGCCGCTGTTCAGAGCATCCATTTCCCGAATCCCCGTGTCCGATTCCCAAAGCAAAACCGTTTCCAACAATCCGTAACCCCATTCTCTCTCTGTCTCTCCTCCCCCTCTTTCTCTCTCCTCTCTCTCATCACTCCTCCTGCTCATGGCCAGCGCCACGCGCCTGCGCCGGCTCGGCGCCGCCGCCGCGATCGCTGCGGCTTCCGGCGGCGCGCTCCTCTACAACCAGCCGGCGTTCTCCTCCAGCGACCGTGGCGGCGGCGGGGGCTCCGCCATCACCGCCGTCCGGCAGAAGATAGCCGATCCGATGGCCGCGGTTCCGCCGAGGAAGGTTCAGGAGTCGGCTCTGATCGGCGCCAGCTCCGCCAGCCCGCTCGATGTTCTGGTGATCGGCGGCGGCGCCACCGGAAGCGGAGTCGCTCTCGACGCCGTCACCAGAGGCCTCCGCGTCGGCCTCGTCGAGCGCGAGGATTTCTCCTCCGGAACATCGTCTCGCTCCACGAAGCTAATCCATGGAGGTATGGTCTTCCATTGATCGTTTATGAGAGAGTTTGAGTGGATGTTCATGGTGTCTGACATTTTGTTTTTTTTTGGTATTTTTTGGTTTCTTTAGACAAATATTAAAACTTTTGTAATCCTAAACAAAATGAAAATGAAAAGAAAAAAAAATTGTGGTAATTCTTTGACCAACAGCTTAAGCTTAAGAAGATTTGTAACATTCCCATAAAAAAAGGAAGATTTATAGCTTTTATTTTACCTTTTAAAACGAAAAAAACGAGTGTCGCCGTCCAAGATAGTGATTAACCTTGAAATAATCACTGTTTGGCAATGTGGGATTATTTAATTATGGTGGCTGCATCGCCTCTATAACAAAAATAAAAAACTTTTGAAAAAAAAAAAAAAGTAAGAAAGTTCAACAAAGTGAAAAAAAAAAAAAAAAAGTGGAAATTCTTTTAACATTTTGAAAACATCCCTACTTTTTATTTACCTTTTAATAACACAATAAAAACGAAATGTTAAGTAAGGGCATTTAAATTTTCTTTTGGGTGTTTTATAGACTAGAAGATAACATAATTTTGTTCAGGAGTTCGGTACTTGGAGAAAGCTGTTTTTAATTTTGACTATGGGCAGCTGAAACTGGTGTTTCATGCTCTGGAGGAGCGTAAACAGGTTATCGAGAATGCACCACACCTCTGCCATGCTTTACCTTGCATGACACCATGTTTTGACTGGTTTGAGGTAGTGTACTACTGGATTGGCTTGAAAATGTACGATTTAGTTGCTGGGGCACGCCTGTTACATTTGTCGAGATATTATTCTGCGCAAGAGTCCGTTGAGCTCTTTCCCACTCTTGCAAGGAAGGGCAAGGATAGAAGCTTGAAGGGCACAGTGGTGTATTACGATGGACAAATGAATGATTCTCGGCTTAATGTGGGTTTGGCTTGTACAGCTGCATTAGCTGGTGCGGCCGTGCTTAACCATGCCGAAGTGGTGTCGTTTTTGAAGGATGAGGCTAGCGACAGGGTAATTGGTGCAAGAATTAGAGACAATCTAACAGGTACCGAAACCAATCCATTTCAATACATTCGGTTATGTAGTCAATGTCATGGATGATATGTCATTTTCCTCGGACAATTATTTCTTATCTACAATTAAGAGATTCAATCTGTTGTCGTAGAGGAAAATGATAGACTGATATTGAGAAATGACATATGATTGGTTATATTACAGATTGTGCTTGTCGTCAAAGATCATAGTTTGATGTAGCAAGCTTTCCAAACATCACATGTCTTTTAAGTTTTCTATTTCAACTCAGGTTTTGGCAACAGTTATGTACACTTGCTACTGCTAGCAATGAAAACAAGTTTCATGGACTTAGGGTTTCTGAAATGCATACTTCTAATGTTAGGATTGTTACTGCTTGTGTTCTTCTTGTCAAAAGTTCTTTGTGTTGATTGCACCAGGTCAAGAGTTTGATACGTATGCAAAAGTTGTTGTTAATGCTGCTGGACCATTTTGTGACTCTGTAAGAAAAATGGCTGACAAAGAGGCACGAC
Organism: Ficus carica; assembly: GCA_009761775.1. Taxonomy (NCBI): domain Eukaryota; kingdom Viridiplantae; phylum Streptophyta; class Magnoliopsida; order Rosales; family Moraceae; genus Ficus; species Ficus carica. The sequence goes on along the minus strand of CM019742.1, from coordinate 2,770,707 downwards.
CTATGATCTGTCCCAGTAGTGGCGTTCACATTGTTCTACCTGATTATTATTCACCTGAAGGAATGGGTTTAATTGTCCCTAAAACCAAGGACGGTCGTGTTGTTTTTATGCTGCCATGGTTGGGGCGAACTGTTGCTGGCACCACAGATTCAAATACCACTATAACTCTACTTCCTGAACCGCATGAGGATGAGATTCAGTTTATACTTGATGCCATTTGCGACTACCTCAATGTTAAGGTATGTGAAATTAGTTCTGTGTTGTCCTTTGTGTGGCATCTTTGCTTAGACAGCTGAATTTGAACTTATTTGGTTGTTGAATATCTTTAAAGAAAGTAAAAAAAATGTGGTAGAGGCGTTTGCTAGAAGAATCAGAAAGAGAACCAGCATTATGGTTGAGGATTTGTAATTTTCTATTGCAGCTTTAGATTTGAAGCTTAACTCTTTCTTTATGGTTTACCAATTGAAAGAAAAGGGAGAGAAAAAAGTGTAATATCACAATTATTTGGTATTTTAGTTCACAAACTTTGAGAAGCATGTAGTATTAGGGCCTCAGGCCAGGTGTGTTCCTTTTCCTTTAATCATCCAGTCTACATGTGACACTGAAGTAATGCGAGAAAATTTAGGTACGGCGTGCTGATGTTCTTTCTGCTTGGAGTGGTATTCGCCCATTGGCAACGGATCCATCAGCAAAAAACACTGAGAGCATCTCCAGGGATCATGTTGTATGTGAAGATTACCCTGGTTTGGTTACAATCACTGGTGGAAAGTGGACAACTTACCGCAGGTGACGTTCACTTGGTTGAGCTGAAATTGTGTTGTTAAAAAGTAGGAGGATTTTCATTTACTAGCAACAGTGCCCAGGGCCTCTTTCTGGCCTTTTCAATATGAGCTTATCTAGTACTTTAAAGTTTTTGTCTCAGTCTATTTTGCGTGGTTTGATATTAGCATGATTATTTATTGAGCTTCATTTTCAAGCATAAGATATGTTTTTTTTTTCTTTGGAAATTTCCAAGTCTTGTAAATTATAGAGCAGTTTAATGTAGCAAGATTGGTGAAATGTTGTGCTTCCATGTGATTGGTGATTTTATAAACTGTCGTTATGTTCCTACGACTATATGGGCCTTTTTGTTTTTGCTTGGATCAAACAGCTATTTGTACTTATTAGAACTTTTTATTTCAGCATGGCAGAAGATGCTGTTGATGCAGCGATAAAATCTGGAAAACTGAGCCCCACAAATGAATGTTTAACTCAAAAGCTCCATATTGTTGGTGGAGAGGGATGGAACCCTGCATTTTTCACAGTTCTGGCTCAACAATATATACGGATGAAGAAGAGTTATCGTGGTAAAGTTGTTCCTGGGGTTATGGACACGGCTTTAGCAAAGCATTTGTCTCATGCATATGGTTCAAAGGCCGAACAAGTCGCTAGTATAGCTCAGGTTGGTTTTGCTTGCTCCATGTTTAACTAGTTTATTGTTCTATAGTATTTGCCGTTCACTTTTGATTTGCATGGATTCCATGGAAACGTGATTAGGATAAGTAAAGGATTACACTTTCTAAAGTTTCATACTCTTTAGACCTTGCACTCTTTCCATATCCAACGTAAACTTTCTTGAATTAAATTTGATTTTAGGATTATTTCCCACTTTTCCCCCTGAACCTTAAAAACTCTCACTTTGCCCTTTGAACATTGAATATTACCCCACTTTACCCTTTCTGTCAGATTTTCAGTTAAAAACATATGGAGAAAAAAAAGTGAATTAAATACAGTCATGTGATCTTTTTCCGTTTGTTTTTAGTTGAAATCCTAACAAAATGGGCTTAGTAGGACGAAGTTCCCAATTTTTCCGAAATCTGATAAAAGGGTTAAAGTGAGGTTAAATTCGAAGTTCAGGGGGCAAAGTGGGAGTTATCCTAAATTTTATGGGGCATAGATGAAGATAATCCTTGATTTTAAGATGTTTGAATATTACTGTTAAAACTTTTCCCAAACAATTAAACCATCAACCAGCTGACACTGTTGTAACCTCATCGAGGGTGAATATTCGAGTGTCAGATGAAGTGGAAGTTTGCCTTCTGTTTTTGAATTAGTCATGTAATATACGAGAACAGACGGGGACGTGATACTAGTAGTTAATTTAAATATGTATGGTGATTGTGCAAGATTATATCAGCACTATGTTTGCAAGGTTTTGTTTAGTGGTTCGATATTAATGTCTATCTTATCCACTTGCAGAATGAAAACCTGGGGAAGCGACTTGCCCACGGTTACCCCTTTTTAGAGGCTGAGGTTGCCTACTGTGCTCGCAATGAGTACTGTGAATCTGCGGTTGATTTTATTGCTAGGAGATCTCGACTCGCTTTTCTCGACACAGATGCAGCGTCCCGAGCATTGCCACGCGTAATCGAAATATTGGCAACCGAACACAAATGGGATAAGTCGAGGAAGAAGCAAGAAGTAGAGAAGGCTAAACAATTTTTGGAAACTTTCAAGTCCTCGAAAAACGCTCAGTTCTACGATGGGAAGCATTAGTCACTCTCCTCTCAATGCCAAGAACTGAAATCCATTTCAATTGATGGCTTCATCTACTTCTAAAGGAGCTCGATTTTTTGCAGGTACCTTGTTTGACAAGTTTCCGGCTTTTACTTTATATGATGTGAAGGAAAGTGTCGCCGTTCTTTTCCTCGGTTTATTTGAGGGCACAAGCTGATTCGTATTTATCGATAGACGCGTAAATTATGCAACATTTGGTTACAGTTTACACACAACAAGGTACTAAACTATTGTTCTCTGGCTTGTGTTACACAGCACTCTGACAAAAATAAAATGTTTTTGGGAATTACTGTTCTAAACCGTTTGGAGGACATCTCCAGACGCACTTTTCTAATTTCTTTTTTTGTTTTTTTGGCCTTTTTGTTCAAAATAAACATAATTTCACTGTTCCCGTCCAAATCTTTCTTAAAAAATTCAAACTTTAAAGTCTTAACTTCTTAATTTCAAGTGGACATAAGATTTTTTTTTTTTTTTGGGTAATTGCAAAGTATAAAGAGAGAAACGAAACAATATTTATATTACCATTTTTTTTCTCAGAATAAATTTCAAGTTTATACATTTTTTAAATTAAATTCCAAGCAGTTCGTTTTCAACCAAAAAATGAAATTCAATTCTTTATTTTTTTTGTAATAGCATATAATAACGAGAGAAGTGAAACAAGATTTTATATTGTTATTGTTTTCTGAATACATTTTAAGGTTTTACACTTTTTAATTCTAAGCGGTTTGATTTTAATCAAAAGCACAATTAAAAACATCAACGCAATTTCAATCAAAATGTCTTCAAAATTCCAATTGAAATGACACACAAAACGGAAGTCTTTTTTTACCTGTATAGCCGCAACAGTTATCCAAAATATGGTATGTAACATGGTAGCAAATATCCACAATATTCTTAAAATTTCCATTGAAATTTCAATTTTGGAGGGTTACCAAATTATCTTTTGGGGTAAAATCTTTTTCGTTAAAAATATCAAGGAAATATTGGGGAATATGGGGAAAAATTATCGCTATTGGTAAAAACTTGGTGTATTTTGTATCAAATGTCGGGATGTATTGACGAAATTTTGGTACAGATATTGATCAGAAATTCAGATTTTGTCTTCTATCAATCTTTTTGAACATGATAAAATTTTCTCCATGAAAATGCAAAGATAAAATATCAACAAACCTATATGTGATATATTCATAGCTATATTCAACACTATTAATCAAATAGCATATCATGACACCTTATTGCTTGAATCAGAATATCATCTCAATCATGTTTGTATTCACATGACTTCTTTTTTTGTATTAAGATGTGTAAGATATAAGAATTTCACATGTAAATGCTATTCTAATCTACAACTATATTAAAAGAGTTAAGTGCTCTAAAAATGCTATTCAAAAATTTGGTTAAATTATTTTATCTTTCTTTTATTTTTTTTAAAGCTTTTTATTGATTCGTTACTTTCTTCTATTCTTTTTTTTTTTCTCTCCCCCCCTACCCCAAAAAACTTGTTCTAAATTTGTCTTTTGTTACTCTCTTATTTTTTATTACCATAAAAATATATTTTTAATAGATTTACTTTTTAATCAAATTTGTCCATAGAAAAATATATTTTAAAATATGTATTTACTTTTTGTTTTTTTGGTGATAGCCTAACATATCTGTCAATAAATATTATATCATTGAAAACTTTAACATTTATGTTTATAAATTAAATATTTAACAATTTTAATATATATACACTTCACATGTATAAAGTACGTAATTTTAACTAGTATTATAAATATGTTTTAAAAAAGACTTTGTAATTTCTATATTTTTTTTTATTTCCCCTAATAATTTAAATATTTGAAATTTCTCGTTAGAGTACCTTTGTTAAAAAAAAAAAACACACAAAAAAAAGAAAAGAAAAAAGGAATGATTGTGGTAGAGACCATTACTGTAAAGATAGATTTTATAAACTGTTTGATTAATTTCAATGTTCAAAGATATAGAGAAACACACGATTTTCGGTGTAAACTTGTGTAGTAAATAAAAGTTTCTTAAATACAAAAGCTTTTTTTTATTTTTTTTATTTTTATGAAATGAGAAAAAAATAGGATAAGCGACGGAGCTGACCAAATGCGGCAACAACGAAGCTTTTTTCATATATATTTTTTAAATATCTTATACTCCACAATACTATGAGCTAATGTATATTATAATAATTATACATATAATATTTCAGTCATTTGATTATACATTAAAATTAATCTTTACAATAGTTTGTATAAAAGAGACTCTACCTAACCTATTTCTAAAAAAATAAAATAAAAATAAAGACACAAAAAACTAGGAAAGTCTGTAATATAACCGCTTTAAGGGGCACAACCAGTAGTTATCCATCCAAAGGCTATTATTTAGTTGCTTTTAAAACCACGGTTGTAATTTTGTGCAAATTTGAGATTGACTATACCAAATCTCTCCCCTCTCTTTTTCCTTAAAAAAAAAAAAAAAATCCCCCCTCTCCCATCTTTCTTTTCCCCTGCCACTCCCATCCCCGTGAACCTTAATTTCACCGGAGCCATGGTTTCATTTTTAGGTCTTGATTATGAGCTCAATCTTCTTCGTAGTGGCAACTTTCACCGGTAAGGCGATCGGCATTGGGCGGAGGTCAATGGGTGATTTCGCCACTATCCATTTTTTTTTGGGGGGGGGGGGGGGGGGGGGGGGGGGGGGGGGGGCGAAAGGATCACAGATTGTAGGTCTGGAGCCGATAGGGGCCCGAAATTCGCCACGGGGGGACGGGGGGGGGGGGGGGGGTGGAGGGCGATTTCGCCATCGTCGAAGGGATCCACATCTTCTGTCCAATTATTGGTGTCCCAAATAATGTCTATGTTGGGAATGCCCTAAGAGTGAAAGACATTTTAGATTTCATTTATTTTGAACTGATTAATATATATTTAAGGTTTTTTCATTACATATTTGCTATATTGTTCTCATCTAGATTTACATGTTAAAGTAAATGTAAGCAAATATGGCTCATTGACTACTTGGTGTTTAAACTGTTAGAATGTTGCATGCAATAGATTTTTGTATGCGAGAAGACAACATTCTAAAATAAGTAATTTAAATCTATAGTCCGTAGTCTATGGGGTTAGAATGAGCATCTAACTCATATGAAGACTATTATGTTGTCTAAAGCCAATTGAGGAGATAGTTTGTCTTGACTATCTGGAGCAAGCCGACTCTTAAGTAGAGACATAGGTATATTGCCTAGTGATGGTGATATATTGGACTAGACCAAAGTGTAGTTAATCTAGAAGTCCGCTTGATTAGATTAATTCACTTTTGACATTTATTATGCAATAACCTTGATCTTGAATAAATAAACGACTTCATGTTTATGACTTGTGTACTTTGATATTCCAAAGGCTAAAACGTCTAGGAGTAATAAGCTATTAGACTGGTTCGTTGGGTATGTAACTTATATTCGATGTGAGTTTTGCTTATAGATATAGAATCATAGCTCCCATAAAGAGTAAATGTTATCCTCTTAAATGACATTTTACGGGATGTGAAAAGGGACGAGGTCTCAGGTCGTTTGCTGGGCAAATGACTAATTATTCACTTTGGGTAAATAATCATTTCCTATTGGATGTATAATAGATTTTTAAGATAGCGTGATTAAAATGTTGAACGGACTTTGACTTTAAGTTAATCATGGATATCATATGAGAAAGTTGCATATATGACAACGTCATTAGACTACAACTACACACTGGCTTACGTAATATGGTATATAATTGGGAGTGTAATTTTAGGTTTTTAGTGGTGTGACTTTGAAACTAATAATTGTGTAATTAATTTATTTGGTATAGAATAATTAATTACATAGATTATTAGAGCCCATATTATATGTATATGTCCAATTGGTCCATTTACTAGCTCAATATGATTCCTTAACGGATGGTAATTAATTGAGATATTAATTATGACTTTAATTCTCGGATTTAATGAAGAGAAAAATCTGGAACACCTCCTACAAGATGTAGGCATTTTTTCTGCTAATGGTAGAATGAGAATTTTGTTTCATTTAATTAATTGAATAAATATTTAGTTTGGATAAATATTTATTTGAAGATAATATTTGAAATTTGAATTAATAATATTTATTTTTTGTGATAATTATGATATTAATTTAAATTAAGATATATGAATAATTGGAGATAAAAATTTGAATCAAATTTTGAATCTCCTAGACCTATTGTGGGCAATTTTTTTTGTCTCCCGGGCAAGAGAAAAAACGCATATTAGGGAAGAATAAGAGAAATTTTTTTTTTAAGTGTCCTATTCGAATTCAAATTTCACTCAGTTCATTCACTATAAATAAGACCATATTGGCTCCTATTTTATTTAGACCACATATTCTAAGGTGAACGAGCTTATTATTATTCTCCCATTATAAGAATAATAAGCTGCAAAAGTTATGGGTGGTTGGAAGGAGAAAGCCACGCACGAATACTGATCGAGAGACCAAGTGCCTACTCACTTTAACGTCCGGGAATTGGAGAATAGTAAAGAAGGCTAGTTGGTTGAAGCTCTCTTTTATCACATCCTCCGACATTCCTATCGTCTTCTTTCAAGATACGTAGATTATAGAATAATTTATTATATATGGCAATATGAGTTAGTATGATCTTAAGAAAATTTTTTAAATTTTCTCTGCGTAAATTACTAATTTTTCTTACAGTCTAACCAGTATTATTAGGTCACGTCATATTAAAGAGTTTGAAATGCTTTATAATTGATTTTTTGTACCTCAAAAAATAACTTCATTCAATGATGTGTCAAAATAGAATTGGTTAGATACTATTTGAGACACCAAAATTGGATAGATGATTTTGATCTAGTCGAATAGGGTGGAGGGTGGGGGGTGGGGGGGCGGCGACGGCGACGGCGACGGCGGAGGAAGGTCTGCAGGGGGTCATGATGGAAGGGTTTTTCTTTGAATTTTTAAATTTATTTTTGTCTATAGTACTATGATCTAAGGTGTATTGTAATTATCATACACAAATAAAATTTCAGCCATTAAATTATATCAAATAATTTATAAAATGAGCTCTACCAATAATCGATAGGATATATAAAATGTTTATACCATAGCCTTTTTCTAAAAAAAACTAACTGAACATATAAAACATGAAATGACTGTGGTAAAATCCTTTTTATAGTACCTACTGTAGAGACCAATTATATTTACCGTTGGATAAATTTAAATGTTGATTTAAAGGAATACCCAACTGTTGGTGCACACAATGTACTGAATAAAAGTTTCTTAAATACAAAGGGGGTGTTTGGTGTTTGAGTTTGAGTTAAGATTTTCAAGTTTCAATAGTAATTTTTGTTGGCTTTTTCAGAAAAGATAAAAAATTTTTCAGAAAAAGACAAAAATTGAGTTGAAAAAATTGAGTTCGAACTCGCGAACCAAACGAGCCCAAAAGCTTTTTTCTAAAACGAGATCCGGCAACCATTAAGATCCGGCGCCCCGGAGACAATGGCGACTACTCTGGCACCGTGTCTTGTTGTTCACGAACGGGAAGGGTTCGTCGCTGAGGTGAGGCTTCGTTTGGCCGAGCAAGCAGGTGCGGCAATGGTGCATCGTCGGCGCCGGCGACGAAGGCAACTACTCCGTCACCGCTGGTTGTGTCGGGGTGAAGAAGTCGACTACTCCTGAACCTACTGCATGGGCCACGAAGCTGACGTTGCCGGAAGATCAACGAAGATGACTTCGCCGGAAAAGACACAGATGTAGCTGCCGACGGACCTCCATTGATGCTCGAAGGTCTAGGGGTGGAGGGGGCGACTACTCCAGCGCCGTATCTGGGTCGTTCAAGAAAGGGAAGGGCTCGTCGCAAAGGCAGGGCTCCGTGAGGCCGAGCAAACAGGTGCGGCAATGGTGAGTCGCTAGTGCTGGCGACGAAGGTGACTATTCCGACAACAACTCTTGAACCTGCTGCACGAGCCATGAAGCTGACGCCGCCGGAAGATTGACGAAGATGACCTTGTCGGAGAAGACGAAGATGCAGCCATCGACGGAACTCCATTGATGCTTGAAGGTCTGGCGGTGTGGGGACAAGGGTAGAGAAAAAAAAGACAAAAGGTTATTTTTTCAGAACTTTTTTTAATTTCTCTTTTTTTTGTTTGTTTGCTATAATACTATGGGCTAATCTTTATTATAACTACAATGGGCACACAATAGTCTCGTTTGGTTCTCCAATTTGATTTAAATTAAATTATACTTTTTTATCATGTTTTTTATCTTTTCTGAATTTTTTTTTTTTGAAAAAATCAACAAAAATTACTATTTAAATTTAAAAATCTCAACTCAACTCAAGCTGAACTTGTACACCAAACATGTTCAATATCTTAATCACTCAATTATATCTTAACGGATTGAAAATGATATTTACGATAGGTACTATGGGAAGGACTACCATAGCCTTTCCCTGTAAAACGACCACTATCCTCGCCATTACAAAAAAAGAAAAGGAAAAAAGATAAAGATTAAAAAAAAAAAAAAAAAAAAAATATGGGTTTGGTAGCAACGGCAGCAGCAGCTTCTTCACTGTCGTGCCTCCACCACCTCTCTTCTTCACTACTCTTCACATCCTCAACCTCTCTCTGCCTCCGACCCTCCATACAAGTACGACACTTCCTCCCTCGCATTTCGTGTTCTCTCTCTTCTTCTTCTTCACCTTCCCGGGAGTTCAACATCTCCTTCGCTCCGGCGAAACCCAAGCCGCAATCCTCACCCCAACCGGAGGCGGCGGAGCTCGACTCCCTCTTCAACGCCGACGGCAGCCAGCTCTTCATCCCCTGGATCATCCGCGATGACGATGGCAACCTCAAGCTCCAGTCCCACCCCCCAGCTCGTGTCCTCCACGCCATGGCCCACGCCGACACCAAGAACTCCAAGAAGAAGAAGAAGAAGACCGCCGCGCCGGAGAAGACGAAGAACAACAACAGCAGGGACGCCGCCGCAGCCGCCGCCGCCGAGCCGAAGTATTCCAAGGCGGCGCGTCGGTTTTATAACGAGAATTTCAGGGACTCCGACCAGCGCCTCAGCAAGGTTCTTGCCGCCGCCGGAGGTACGTCTCTCTCTCTCTCACTCTAATGCGTTTGTTTCTCGAGAACTTGCAGATATGTAATGGGAAATGGTGTTGGAAAGTAAGTAGCGAATCGAAATGAGCAAATATTTTACTGTAAACTTGAATTTATGGTTGCAAAACCGGGAAAAAGAAAAAAGAAAAAAAAAAAAAAAGAATAATTCGGTTGCAGATTGTATTGTAGATTGATAAACTCAAGAAAGAACAGGTTGATTTTGATGGTTCAGGGCAATTTATGAGTTTGCTCTTTTTGCGACGGAAATAAATTTGTGTTTGTTTCTTGTTATAAAGTGCACATTTTGATCTTCATTTTCCGGCTTAGAAACTTAAAATTCATTTTATGATGTTCTTGTGCAAATGAACTGAATTCTGGAAAATGCAAATTAATATGCATGTGGTTTTGGATAGAAACTGAATTTTTTGTGTCTTTTTTTAATTTTTCTGTTTGCATTGTACAAACTTGAGTTGAATGTGAAGAGATTATATGTGTGTGTGTGTGTGTGTGTGTGTGTATTATTAATATTTTTTTGATTTGTTATTTGAAGAATGAGGATGTGTCTCTGTGATTGTTTGTCTTGGAAGTGTCATGATTTTTGTACCATCAATTTGTTTGTTTCAGTGGCATCAAGGAGGAACAGTGAGGAACTTATTTTTGAAGGCCGAGTGACGGTTAATGGTTCGGTTTGCAATACTCCTCAGGTTAGCTTGTTCTTTCATGTCTATTATGTTTTGAAACTCTTGCTCTAACAATAGGAGTACTTTCTGTTAATTTGGATTTGTCTCAATGATGAGCAGACTCGAGTTGACCCTGCAAGGGATGTTATTTATGTCAATGGAAATCGGCTTCCCAAGAGGTTGCCTTCAAAGGTTTATCTGGCTCTCAACAAGCCAAAGGGGTTTGCCACTATCTCTCATCCTTGTTTGTTACTTTTGTCCTTTTAAAATACTTAATTTTGATGCTTAGTCTGAAATATGTTTTTCTTTTCTTTTTCTTTTTCCAATGCATTAAGGCAATCATGTTTTGATAGGTACATTTGCTCCGCGAGTGAAAAAAAATCTGTGATGTGTTTATTTGATGATTATATACAGAGCTGGGTATGAGAAGCTTGAACCTTGTGGCTTATGCATTTCATTTTTTTTTTTTTTCCGGATTGGGTCTTAATTTAGGCTGGTAAATTGAAGGTCTTTGACTTGATGCTTTGTTGAACTTTTTTATTAAACATCACTTATAGTTACCTCTGATTTTTTAGGATAAAAGAAATCCAGGGCAACCTAAACCACGATTATTTACTGTTGGCCGGCTTGATGTTGCCACAACTGGGTTGATTATAGTGACCAATGACGGTAAGCATTGCAATCATCTTAAATGTTGTTATATACACACTTGAATTATGATGCATAGGTCTAACTTATTCACGATGTGAAACCATCTCAGGAGATTTTGCTCAAAAACTTTCACACCCTTCATCCAACTTGTCAAAGGAGTAAGGGCTTGCGTATTTCACTTTTTTTTTTTTTGTAATAATTGAGAACAATTCATCTAAGGGTTTTAGGTGCATTTGTTTTATGTCAAATCATGTGAACTAATGCCTATTATATTTTCTAGAAAACTATTGACGGAAAAAATCTGCCAACCTCAGAAAAGTAAAAGAAAAGAATAATAAATGCTAGAAAGAAGAAAGAAAAGTTAATGGAATTGCACCATCAACAAATTACACCCTCCATTCCTCACTTTCTCTTGGATTTAATTTTTTCTGAGTACTAGCCTAACTTGAGATTTTTCAGAACCCCCTTTCCCTCTGTCTTATCCCTTATCCTCTATTTATAGGAGCCTCCTACTTTGTAATAAAGTGATCGACGGTTACAAAATAGGAGGCTCCTATAAATAGAGGAGAGACAGAGCAAAAGGGGGCTCTGAAAAATTACAAGTTAGGTTAATACTCAGAAAATATTTTATCCGAGAGGAACTGAGAAATCAATGGTGTAATTTGTTGATAGTGCAATTTCACTTTTTCGTTTTTCTTTCTAGCATTTATTATTCTTTTATTTTACTTTTTCTGAGGTTGGCTGATTTTTGCCGTCAACAAAAATATTTCTGAAAGTGGTTTTCAATAATCATCTGGTTATTGTGGAAAGAGAGTGCTACATGTAAATGTAGACATCACAAAATATCTTTGCTCTTCTACTTCAATATCATGTTGATGGGTACTTGTAAAGCAGTTGTTATTTGAATATGTATCTTGACTGCTTACCTCTTTGTGTTTGTTATTGTAGATACATTGCATCAATAGAAGGTACGGTTAGCAAGAAGCACCTGATAGCAATCAGTAAGGGAACAGTCATCGAAGGCGTCCATTGTGTCCCAGATTCAGTGGAGTTACTTCCGAATCAGCCAGATATGCCAAGATCCCGTCTACGTGTTGTGGTACAACATTTATAGTTCTATCACACTATTTTGATGACGTGTTTTCTGGTTTAATCCAGTAGCAGATAGTGCATGTTTCCCCAATTTTCATCTACACACCAGTTTATACAAAACAATAAACGTGCCTTTTACTTTCTAGCCTACATGTTTAGATTTGTGGAAAACTTAATGGTCTTTTATTTTCTCTCTTCGGATTGGAAGGTAATAGTAAGAACTAGTTTGAAATCTTATTCGATAAATTTTTCAGAAAATTAGTCTGTCATGATCAAAGCTAAGGTGAAATCCCTCCAAAATGGTGCAATAGTGAAATTTAATATTTGGATCTGCCAAGATTTTCTTGTAAATTAGAGGATGAACATAAACTGTAGAACAGAGAATCAAGTATACAAGGGACTTTGGCCATTGAATTTGGGACTTTGTGGGTTTGAGACGGCTCTCTTTGGGTTCTAACTGGTTAACGGACTACAACACTTTTAAAAGATGGAAGTGTAAAAGAGAGAGAGAGAGAGAGACAGAGAGAGAGAAGTGAAAGAGAGATTATTTTTAAGTCGAGGCACGCAATATGCAATAGTCGGATTCATTTAATTACCTAATTCTTACAGGTGCATGATGGACGGAACCATGAAGTACGAGAACTGGTGAAAAATGCTGGACTTGAGGTTAGTTTTGATTTATTAAGAAAGCGTTGAAGGGAACCATATACCTTTAATCATTTTAATATTCTAATTGATTTATATTTGTTTCTTGAATGAACCTACTTAACAAGTAGGGAATACTATTAGAAGCATGAAAAACCACAATCAACGAAAGGAATTTTGTTTCAAAACATGAATAACTAAATAGACTGTGACATGACAGCCCAAAAGAATTCTTATCAACAAATTCATTAAAAAAAAAAAAAAAAGAGAGAGAAAATGAAAAATAAAATCCCAGTACCGTCAGGATAGTTAGAGACAAGGAACCTTGTTTTGGCTTTTTTTTACCCCCTCTCATTCTAGGTTTGATGAGAGATGGGTGTTATGGTTCTATTACAGCACCGATGTTTATCATTAATTAATCATCCTTTTAATCTTCCCTTCTAATCGATTCGTTATTAGGTATGTTATGCAACCTGTAAGATTTAAATTTTATACTAATTTTGATTTTTTCATATGTGTTGTTGGTATATTTCGGAGATTTGTGGTCATGCTTCATGCTAGAAGTTGAACACTTGCTTGGATTTGAGTTTGAGCATTATTGACACGTTGAAGTTGCTATTTGGACATTGATTTTTTCCCCTGATGAATATTTCAGTGCTGCTAATGTTACTTGTGTTTCTACTTGATCCAGATTTATTCATTAAAGCGTGTACGCATTGGCGGTTATCGGCTTCCATCCGATCTTGGGTGAGTTATTTTGAGAATGCCCTCTTAAGCATGCCGTTCTTCCTAGTATTTTTTTCCTCAGTAATGAAATGTTTACATTCAGTCAAGGAATACGTCAAATGGTAATCATGTGAATTTGTGAACTCGATTTATTGTTTGTAGGATCCTATGCATGCAAGGTACCATTTTTAAAAATTTATTTATTTTTACGAACTGAAGATTATATGGTGCTGGTATAGCTCATGTCAGGAGTCTGCGAATGCATTCCTCATATCATTCTATGATTTAAAACCGAGCTCATTTTCTTTTCTTGCTAATTATATTGTTGATCGCAGGCTCGGGAAGCACGTCGAACTGAAACAAGGTGATCTATCTGCTCTTGGTTGGAAGAGTTAGGGAAAGCAACCGCTCAGCTGCCGATCCGTATCCTTAATCATCCAGTAGTCACTTCCGACATCACAGATCGAAGTCCATCCCACAATTCTCCGACGCCTAGTGGGTTGGAATTGCTGAATGAGATCTCGTACCTAATTCTGAGCACAATGATTGGATTTTTGGTGTGGATTTAAAGTCTAGTCTATGATTAACATTTAACACAAAGCTCATACTACAGCTGCTAACAGAAGGAGAGCTTTGGCCATTTCTGATGCGGAGACCGATGTAAAACCCAACCCGCCATGTGAAAAACAGTTGGTTGTAGGGTCAATCATGTAGTTGTATTCGGATGTTGCTAGAGATTGACAATAACTTCTGGCCCAAATCGCTGTAGCGGAAAGTTCAGATGTCATTTGTTAAGAGAACAGATATTGTAAAGTTTTTACACCGAAATGTGGAATCAAAATAGAATCACTTTCATATCAGAGGATTTCTGTTTGGTGTTATCAAATCTTAGCCCCGATTGTTTTCCTACTTTAAGCTCATTTCATTTTCATATTCGGAATTAATTCTGCCAATAATTCAACTAGGGCCTGACAACTGTGGGCTCAAAACTCCTTTTTCTTTTTGGCGGCTAGTGAGGTAAGGCAAGTGCACTTCCATGTGCATTAAAAAAACTGAAGGCCAATTATTTGTTTATTATTTTGGTAAATAACTAAAGGCCAATTATTGACGTAATAACCTTAGTCCGACACTCACAGGGTGGATAGATTGGTAAAGGAGGGTGCGTCTTCCTTAGCCTCTTCCTTCGTCCACTCAGGTTCGAATCCTGTGAAATTTCTGTAAGATCCCCATTTCAGCTTTGACTATGATAGCATTTGGTTGGTGACGTTCTTGGTAGGGCTTGGGTTGATGACTGAAGAGGCTGCATTAAAGTTCCGTTGAGATGGAAAGAAGATGGTTTGAAGTTGCCATATTTGAAAGGAGCACAATGAAATTTTTTGTTGGCGCATTGGATTTTTGAATTTTTTTTTTTTTTTTTTTTTTTGTAAAACATAAATGTAAGAACACAATTCTCATAGGACAGATGACCACAGGACCTGTAGTTAGATTTTTGAATTTGACAATCATTAGTAATGGAGTTAATGGCTCGTAATTTATGCACAAAGAAAAATATTAGGGACGCTGATTTTAATTCTAACTTTTGAGTATCAATTTACGTGATATGTGAGTTGTCATTTTTATACCGATATAAATAACACATCAATTGAAAGCATTAATTTTTAAAAAGATAATAATTCATCATCATGTGAGTTGGTATTCAAAAATTAGGATTAGAATTGGTGTTCCTATCACTATTCTTACACATATGCATCCTAGATTTTGGTTCATTGGCAAGTTGGATTTTTACTTTTTAATTTAACATTTGGGACTCTAATTGTTCATTTATTTAATCTCAATATTGGTTGAGTTTTGATTGTCAAGTATTTGTCAAAATCTGGACTCCTAAATGCTAAAATCACTCCATGTTGCGGACCACCAAAAAATTTCACAATTCATTTGTTTAAACTACCCTATTTAAAATTTTATTTTAATCTTGGAGAATACTTAATAAGAACGATTCAAACATACATTTCATTCAAGTACACAATTTAAATTTTACATTTGAACGTAAATATTATAGTTAAATGAACATTTCAATATAATAAGTAATCCAAATAAATGGTTAAATCAGGAGATAATTTTAAGTAAACTTGTCAAGGAATGTAAAATCAAATCAGTTAATGAAGCTAAAGCTGAGATTGACGTAGTATATTAGCAGCAACATCTCTCTCCTTTACTTGAATAGCTTTTTTAAATAAATAATACTAACAATGATAATAACTCCTACAATAATAATAACAATTAAGGCAAGACGAAAGTGAATTAATTAGTTTTGTTGCTTAAAAACCAAATACGAGTTGAGAAGATGCAGGTATGCAGTTTTTTGATATTTATTTAAAGAATAACCCAATTTTTCGTTTAAGAAAATAAAACGGACCATTAAAATATTGATTGACTCATTTGGTCAATTAAGTAACAACGGGTAAAACATCATCTATTAAGTTATTTATTTATTTATTTTTTGACTAAATAAGAAATTTTATTATCAAGCTACTAAAAGGCAAGAGACAGACACTAGCAGAGGGACAAGTCCACAAAACAGAATCCAAAATAAACTAATCGACCAGCCACCGAATGACTAGGGAACCACCAAATGAACCTAAAGTCTACAAACTAATGGGACAATACGCAAGTAATCAGTGCACTCAGGGAAAGCCAAAGCGATCCCCTATCTCAAACGCGGAGAAAACCTCATACAACGGGTGACGCGAATGCAAGATCCATTCACCAAACAACACCCAGTCAAAAAACAGCTAAAACCCGATTAACAAAACCCAAATCAACACAAAAACCTACACGAAGGACCAGAGGGAAAACCTTTGTCCTTATTATAAACAAACATAGAAAACAAACAAAAGAAAAAAGGGGAACCACTGCAACCTCTAGCAAAGCCACACCCATCAATGCTAGAGCAACCATCAGCGCGATAAGACCATTGCGGAACGAAGGCCAGTAACAAGGAGGAAAAACCGGCTGCGCGTGAGGGACACATGCCACCCACGACGGGCAATGCAGGCCCACGCACTGACCCAACCCCTTCACCACCGCCCCGTAGCCTAGCTCTCATGGTATCCACGAGCCCTTGAGACGGACGTGCTTAAATTTGAAGACGACGAACGGCGACCAACTCTCCATGCTTGGCTCCGAAATAGCCCCGACTCATCCCTCCGACGGCACGAGCACGATGTCAGAGACCACGGCGAACTCTCCCGCAAGCGATGGAGGCCGGCAGCCCAGCGAAAGGCCGGGCCACTGACCCCAGATGTCAAAAACCTCAATTCTCTCTAAACCTCTCTCTCTAAAAAATTAATTCGTCTACTCTTGTGGAGATACAACATCATCTATTAAGTTGTTAAACATATATTGACCATTAAAAAAAAACATTATTTTTCTAATTTTATAAAACTTATCCCACACAAATTACAACCAGTAGGAAGCATAAACAAAAGATTTCCCAAAATTAGAATAAAATATTCCAAAACCAAAAGAGTTTGAACATGCATGCACAAATGCTATTCCCTTAAAAAAATGTCGGTGTCTGAGTTGAACAAGTCTGATGAGGACATAAAGCACTAGAAAAAAAAAAAAAAAAAAAAGAGAAAAGAATATAAAACTAACAAGATAAAATTAAAAAAAAGGATTAATTAAACAAGGGATTAGAAAAGACTTTTGTTGTGATTAGTAGTGAAGTTTCAAATCCCAAATTCGATGACAAATAATCCGTTTTGTTGCTTTATGTTTGACCCATGTACCGAATGGCTGAGACCAGCTTGTATTCGCCGGCCAAATAAAAGCACAGCACAAACACAAACACAAACACAAACACAAACAAACATTTTAAAATAATAATAATAATAATAAAACAAAAAAAGAGAAACACAAACAAACAGTTGATAAACTGTCACTCTGACTCTCTCCAACGCATTTCCCTTCACTATCACATTCGTCAACTATCCTTTTCTCTCTCTAATTAAAAAAAAAAAAAAAACCCTTTTCTCAATTGGTCCTTACCATGATTTTCAATCGTCATCTTCTTCCTCATTTTTCTTTTTCTTTATTCAAAAATTCTTATATGAATAATTTGTTATATGAATTGTATTTTTATCTTAACGGCGTAAATTCTGCTGTTTTAATTATTGAATTAATTTTATAGTTATCTGATTTATGATTGAAAATAATTTTACATGTTTTACTGTTAAAAATTAATTAACATGAATACACATAATTTAAACCAATAATAATCCAAAGGCTAAAATAATAATGCCTACTCATAAGGTAATATTACAATTCTTATTATAAGTTTTGTCATTTTTAATAGGGTATGAAAAAAAAAAAACTTTAGCTATAAGACAATTATTTATTTGAAATTTATGACATGATTTTTAGCTGTAAGGTATTCATCAGATTTTATTCAACCATCATATTTTTTTTATATTTGATATAAATGTGATATGACCTATTACATAATTCTCCTTTATTTATTTATTTATTTAAAGCTTTTATGACATGATATTTCAATTTGATGTTTGATAGCTTGTATTTATGGACGTTAAATACAGTTAAAATCATATAAAAAAAAAAAAAAAAAACTAAACTAAAACAGCTTGATAAAAAACTGAGTTTCAAAACAATATCCAATGGATGAAATTTTTTTTTAATACCCTAATAAAAAAAATTATCGTTTATCTTTTTTTTGAAGAAAAGAATCGGGCTAGGAATGAATAATAATTGGTCAGGTGGTGCAGTAAAATATAAGAAACAATAATGAGATCGGCTTTAAAGAGTGGTTTAAAAGTAATGTAGGTCGAATCTAGTTCTAAATAGGTCAAACTTTTGTTTAATGTCTTGTTGAGTCATAGACTGAAAATGGGGACGGCAAACCTTCTGTTGTTCCAACCATTATGGCCCCTTTTTATAATTGAAAACGACATATATATAAATACTATAGCTTCCATTATATACAATACAAGCCCCCAAACATTAAAAAAAAAAAAGAAAAAAGAAAAAAAGAAGAAGATAATATCTATTAAATAGCACACACAAAGCATTCAAACTTTTCAATGTATATATATAAGCCGGCTTTGTAGTCTAATTGTCCATTTTTACTAGACACGAACAACAGAATAAATAGTGTTAGTGAGGAAAAAGATGGATTAGGGTATAATTTCTCAATTTGTATAATCTCTTTTTCTTTCTCTCTTGTCGGATGTACGATTTTCAGACAACACACCTATTCTATATACACACACATGAGTTTACCCCTTGGAGGGGTTTATTTTCATAATCACATAAATCCATCTTCTTTTATTATTATTTTTAAATTTTATAATAATTACTTGCATAACAGTAATTGTCTTTTGCAATTTTGATTTAAGACACGATTTAATCTTAGGTTATGTCTTTTGGACCATATCTTTTACAGCGCTCTAATGATGGTTTAGATATATCCGTAATGCCTTTTTGGTTGGATAAGTGATGGATGGAAGGATACAACACTTATGTTTGTTTATTGATTATTTATTTATTTAAATAGTAGTGTCAATGATAAAGGATTAAATTATTTTTTCACTACTAATGAATTATTGTTTTAATTATTTGATTAATTTTTTAATAACCTTATAAACATCTATGTTAAAAAAAATGCATTGTCCAATGTAAATCATTTATAGATTAGACTTTTGAAAAAAAAAAAAAAAATTAAGGAAGAACTTTTCAACAGTTTTATTTAAATCTATTAAATTAATTAATTATAAATATAAATAAAACTGCAATTCAAATAAATACTGGAAAAAAAAAAATGGTTCCTACATAAATCTCTCTCTCTATCTCTCTCTTCTTTTTTTTTTTTTTTTTTTTTTTTTAAATAAAATTTTTTGTAAACTACGTATGGTTTATCCAAAGACAACAACTTGATAAAGACAGACAGCTAGATTTATATTTATTTATTTATTTATATTTATTTATTTTTTTTGTAAGTTGTGACTTATTGATAAATCGAGTGACAATACTATTGCATGCTTTTCCGAAATGAACCCCCAAATAATGTTTTGTCCTCTCAAACATTTTTGGCTATAAAGTGGGCTGGTTAAGGTAAGATCACGTTTAACATGGTTTTAGTAATATTTTCTCCTCTGAAAATCAGATGGACAAAGATTTTTGCGTGTACCAAAATCTTGGCCACTAAATATTTTTTAAAAAAGGGATAACTTCACAACAACATCAAAAGGTATAATTATATGGAATAATATTTTTTTAACTTTAAAAATTTGTTTTGACTTTGATTTTTTTTTTTTTGTAATAGAAATTATGAGCTAAAACAGTGGATTTTTTTTTTTTTTTTTTAAAATTTGAGGATGAGAGATTCAAATTTTGAATCTTTTGATGAAATTAAGTGTAAAATTTTTTATTTATTAAATTATGTCTGCAATCGTAATAATGGAAGATTTTTAACATAGAGCATCACCAGCGGGAAAAGAAAAAGCACAATGCATGTGCATTGTCTAAGTACACAGCAATTATTCATTTCCTAGTTCTTTCGTCACAAGAAAAAGTTTCATAGAAAACACTGTGGGATCATGAAATTCATGTATAGTTCACCAAAGGGCCTACAAATGCTTCTATTACTTTCACCCCAAAAAAAAAAGAAAAAGAAGAAAAAAAAAAGAGGAATATTTGTGTGCAATGTAAACACGGTCTAAAACAAAGAGTCAAGACAGAAATAAAGGCATGGTCCAATAAGTGCAATGAAGAGTGGAAAAGTGCCTTAAAGATCTTCAAACAAATCTTTAAGAAAACAATTCTTTAATAACGTACAAAAATTCTTTTATTTTTTTCCCTTTAAAAATAAAAAAAGAATTATAAAAAAAGAATAAATAGTGTTTTTACGTCTCCCAAGCCAATATTATAAAATGAGTTTATTAGAATCATAAGGGTTTGTTTGGTATGTTAGTTTGAGTTGAAATATTTTAGTTGTAATAGTAATTTTTGTTGACTTTTTAGATAAAATAAAATTTTTTTCAGAAAAGACAAAAAACTTTTCAGAAAAGGATAAAAATTTTAATTTGAGTTGATAGTTTAAACTACCTTTCCAAACAAATCCTAAATGTATTCAAAGGATTCTGATCCTAGTTTGCATTCAAATATATTCAAATGTATTCTATGGTCCAAGTTTCATGGAGTCCACTAACACAGTCTATGCCAAGGACAGCAAAATGAATGACAAAAGTAAAACCACCATCACTGATGATAAACACGGGAAAATACTTTAATCAATTGGATACCGTTTCTAATTTTAAGATTTTTTTTTTGTTAAATTATCATAATTTATTAAATTTGAATCTAACGATTAAAAATTGTATCGTACCAGACATTGATAGAATATTTTTTTTTCATATTTATATAAGAATTCTCCCAAAAAATTAAAAAACTAAAAAGTAGAAATCCAAAATTGCAAAAGTTGGTGACTTTATGACATTCAAGAGGGAAATGAAGTGCACAAAGTGAAAAAAAAAAAAGTAGGTAATAATTGCCCTCTCAAACCTTAAAAAACATTATTACCTTTTAGATAGATTCACATTTCACACATGAACAATGAAAGAACCAAAAATCCAAACAAAAAGAAAAAAAAAAAAAAAAACACAAAAAAAACCCAAAAAAAGAAAAGAAAAGAAAAGAAAAAGAATATCTAAAATCGAACATGATAATGCTAACGCGGGAACCATTTTCCCAGTAAACAAACAAATAATTCTTCTTTCTCTTTTTGAGTCGTGCCGGCCTCAACCATTCTCTCTCTCTCTCTCTCTCTCTCTCTCTCTACAATAAAAAGAGTTTCTTTCTTTCTTCTCTTTTCTCTCTGCAGAAGCTCAGAAACAGAATTTCAATGGTGGGTTGGTGAGAGAGAACTTAATGGCTTCGGCTTTAAGGTCTTCAATGGCGACAGGGCATAGTACTAACAATAATACCAGTGGCAGATTTGAGAAGCAACAAGCTTTTCTCTCTACTTCTCTTAATGGGTCTCCATTTTCTTCTTCTTCTGGTTCTGGTGTTTCAAGCAAAGGAAATGGCGTTTCCAATCGTTCGAAAGCTCCTTCTTCGAGACGCTCTGTCACTCCCAATTCCAGAACTCGCTCTGCAACTACTCCCGAATGTCAAGAAGGTGAGCAAACTCCCAACCTCTCTCTCTCTCTCCATATATATGTATGTGTAAGTGTGTGACTATATATATATATATATATATATATATATTCATGTACATTATGTATATGAGTTGTTGTGCCGGTCCTTGAGATGTTTTTCTTTTCTGGGTTCTTGGTACTTTTACCTTCCGAGCTTCTACTTCTTTTTTTTTCTTTCTTTCCCCACACCTTAGAAATTGCATTTGTCAAATGAGTTTCTTTTACTTTTCTTTTCTTTTCTTTTGTTTTTGTTTTCTTTTTGGGTGAAATGGCTTCTAGTTTGTGATTTCTAATGCTAGACTATGTATGAACATAATTTTTGTTGATATACGGTTTAACTTCACTGCCTTTTTCTTTCTTTTGATTTTTTTTTTTCTTTTGATTTTTTTTAAGCTTTTACATTTACTGCAGATTCCGGAAGGGTGAGAGTTGCGGTCAGAGTTCGACCACGAAATGCCGAGGATCTCCTCCCGGATTCCGATTTTGTTGAATGTGTTGAGTTGCAGCCAGAGGTGATTAAATTTGCCACCAAAAGGAAATTAAGCAATTAGAGCATGCTTGGTTCCAATCATTGAGTTGCACAGTTTTTATTATCTTAATAAAAACGCCATAACTTTTCTTCTACACTAGTTTATGTCTCTCTCACAAGAATGTTTAGGCTAAATTACTTATTTACCTTTTGCAGTTAAAGCGATTGAAGTTACGAAAAAACAACTGGAGTACCGAATCGTACAGGTTCGACGAAGTTTTTACCGAGACCGCCTCTCAAAAGCGCGTTTATGAAGCAGTGGCAAAGCCTGTAGTTGAGGTAATTTTTCATGTCAAGAGGGTTACAACTTCCAAGTTCCACCATGTTGAAGTACTTATAAAATGAAAGTGAACGGAGAATTTGATCGAGTCAGCATAAGGAAAGAAGATACGATAGTAATATGTTGTTTCTTGTGTTGCTCGGGGTTCACAAGTCAAGCTTTCAAAATGCTCAATGTGTGTTTGTTGATGTGGTGGTGATTTTTTCTATTAAGTAAATTTTTCGTTGAACTTTTTGCAGAGTGTATTGAATGGATATAACGGGACAGTTATGGCTTACGGTCAGACTGGTACTGGTAAAACTTACACTCTTGGAAGGCTAGGTAAAGATGATACATCGGAGCGTGGTATAATGTACAGAGCCCTAGAGGATATACTTTCTAGTATATCTCCTGCTTTTGATAGTGTGGAAATTTCGTATCTGCAGGTAATCTATTCTTTGTGTTGCATTACACCATGTCTTGTTTCTAATTCCTAACTTTAAAGATTTTATTATACACACCTTAACCTCGGATTGATGTCTTTCTTGTTCAATGAACGAAAGTTACAACAGATACACGCACGAACACGTGATAAATCTCTATTAGCGTTTTCTTTGTATACAATAATGTTGGACCTTCTCGATTTATGTAACAAACCTCTAGAGCTTACTAGGCTTTTGTTGAAGATGAGATTATTTTTACTGATGATGGTAACTTGTACCAGTTGTATATGGAATCCATCCAAGATCTACTTGCACCGGAGAAGGTTAATATCCCCATCAACGATGATCCCAAGACCGGGGAGGTGTCACTGCCCGGTGCTTCAGTAGTCAAAATTCAAGACCTTGATCACTTTTTACAGCTGTTACAAATAGGCGAGACAAATCGCCATGCGGCTAATACTAAGCTAAATACCGAGTCTTCACGTAGTCATGCAATTCTCATGGTACGACTCTGTGCTTTGCTATTTTGAGCCCTTGGTTTCGAGTTTGTAGATGACACTTTCTTTGTTATTTATTTGTTTGTGTTTCAATACTTCGGATCCGAGCTCATTCATTGTTAAACACTTGCATGTTCTATAGGTTTATGTTCGAAGACCTGTCCATGAAAATGCAAAAGATGGCTTCACTTCAGAGGAGAAGGTCTCTAGTTCTGGTAGCAATGTCATACCTATGGTCCGGAAAAGCAAGTTGCTGATTGTCGATCTTGCGGGGTCTGAACGAATAGATAAATCTGGTATGTTGTTGATGATATAAATATAAAGCTAATCTTCAATCCCACATTTCAAGCACCTTTTTTCAAATAAAATAAAATTTATATTTTTATTTCCCTTTCAATCTGATATGAATTAAAGGACTTGAGTTTTTTTTAATCATTTTTGTTGTTGATTTCTTTCCAAAATTTACGATTTTGGATGCTATATTTTCTCACTGGATAAGAGTATTTCTATAGTACAGTAGTTCATCTTACGGTTTTTTGCTCTTAAAAAATAATAGATTCCTTAAAGATTGCAGCTTAATCCATGATACTATTCTTTGAATTCTCATTTTGCAGGGAGTGAAGGCCACATGCTCGAAGAGGCTAAGTTCATAAATCTCTCTCTCACTTCTCTTGGAAAATGCATAAATGCATTGGCTGAAAACAGTCCGCATATACCTTGCAGAGAGTCTAAGCTGACAAGATTGCTTCGCGATTCATTTGGAGGTCATTCCAAAAATTCTTTTATTTTTTTCCGTTCTTTATTTTTTCAACTTCTCTGAATCTAACAGAGAATAATTTCTCGATATGACATTAGGCACTTCAACTTGCGCCGCGTTACTTACTTCAGAATATAGTAGCACAGTCATATCTATACAGTATGCTTTAATGATTATGTCCTGTGGATTTTTCTGCTGTAGAAACTTCTAACCAAACTGCGACGTTCCTTTTTTTTTTTTCAGGCACTGCAAGAACTTCACTTATAATAACAATTGGGCCCTCAGCACGACATCATGCAGAGACTACTAGTACAATAATGTTTGGACAAAGGGTGAGCTATTTTTAAACAAGCAAGAGTTTCCATACTCTACATGAAGCTTTCTATATGTTTTTTTGTTGTTACATTTCTATCTTTCGATTTCTCCATACAAGATCTGCGATTTTTTGGAAGGATTATTATTATTTTACTCTGATAACCCTTTCAACAACCCAACATTAAAAAAAGTTCTTTTTTTTTTTTTTTTCCTTGCTTAGCAAGTTAAACCTTGACTTGTTACATCTTGCACTTGATAGCTTCTTTGTGTTGGTTCTCATGTATGGTTGATTGTCATTAATGCATGACTTCTGGTATTTTTTGGTTTCTATTTCAAAGGCCATTGTTGTTATAAGGAGCAAGCAAACTTCTAATTTGTTTATTTTAATGGTGTGATTCAAACCTCATAATACCAAGTTTTTTGTGAATTTTTTGCAGGCTATCAAAATAGTGAACACGGTAAAACTTAAGGAAGACTTTGATTATGAAAGCTTATGCCGGAAGCTCGAAAACCAAGTAGACCATCTCACAGCAGAAGTTGAAAGGCAGCAGAAGTTGAGGGACGATGATAGAAATGTGCTGGAAAAACAGCTCAGGGAGTGTCAAAACTCTTTTGCTGAGGCCAAAAGGAACCTAATAACAAGGTCCGAGGTAGTTGTCTTTTCCTTATAATCGTTTCCAATCCAATCGGTACATTACCGGTCTATCTTCACACAGTGTGTTTTACTTTATAGTAATTGGAATTGGATGGACTGGTTATAAACTAGTTCTTCCCTCTAAAATCTTCCTCGTGCTTGCAGTTTCTAGAGGAGGAAAATACCCGTCTAGAGTTGGAAGTGAAAGATATTTTAACTGAATTGAACCAACAACAAGATCAGAACAATTTTTTGCACGATAAGATTACACAGCAAGAAGTGAGTCTAAGACACAGCAAGGTATTTCCCTTTCTTTGAGATGGAGTTAGTTTTTTTTATTTTTAATTTATATATATTTTTTTAATAACTTGAATAGTCTTTTAAAATAAGTTCATAGTTTCCCTATGAAAACTAAAACTTGAAACATCTGTGTTCGTGTTACTGCATTAAGTTCCTTTTTTTTTTTTTTTTTTTTAATTGTCACATTTTTCTATATCAGCCCAAGTATTTATGTTGTTTTACTTGTTAGTAGCAAAACCAGCTCGAAAGTTCTACATACCAGAAAGTACTGGCTGATACAACTCAGATGTATGAGAAAAAAATAGCAGAGTTAGCTAAGCAGCTGAAAGACGAGCAGACTCGTGCTGAAATTGTAGAGGAAGAATTAGATACACTAAAGCAGCTTCTCAGTGACAGTCAAAAGACTATCAAGGTAAGTTGCTTATGTTTTTGTCGTTCGCAATGACGGTTTAAGCGTTTCTAATGGATAAAAAAAGATTTCATATATTCATATGTTACTCATCCAATCAAAGCTTGCTAATGTTTTATTTTTATTTTTATTTTAGTATTATTTTTTATTTTTTATTTTCTTTTCGACTGTTTGACATTGAGCACAAATTTTTGTAACTTAAGCACTAACTGCAATACTGTCTACTCTTAGCAACATGAGATAGACAATTCAAGATACCCAAAAGCACTCTCCGATGCTACTCAGATGTATGAGAATAAAATAGCGGAGCTGAGCAAGCAATTGAAAGATGAACAAACCCACTCTGAAGATCTTAAGGAACAACTGGATTCAGCTAAGAAGCTGATTAGTGATGATCAAGGTTCCATGAAGCAGGTAAAATTTTATCCCTACACTGTAGATGAATGATGAGTTTCTTGTTGATTTTTCTTTTATGCCGTATTTTCCATGTGCATGACTCCTTAATATATCATCATTATTAACCTTAAAGTAAAAAAAATCGATCAAAGCATTTGGATACGGGTATTTTGAAAAGGGTACTATACAATATTAAATACTGCTAATGAAAAAATAGATTTATCATTTTCATTGTTAAGGCATTTGGATGGAGTCAATCATTTTCCGAGTTCAAAGTGGTTTACAAGGCAAACAGATGCATCAAGACTTGAATAGAATCCGTAAAGTGAAATGTTTTTATCTCAGTGATTCATTGAGGATATATATCAATATTAAGTGTGTTGAATATGTTTCCAAGAGGCTAGAGGTGTGTGATTCTCTTGTAATCTTATTCTTCATCACAATGAAATTCAGCATCGTCAGATTATGATAGCTCTCACATAGAGAATGAACCACTATAAATTTTTGTGTGCGTTTGCGCTTGTTTACCTTTCTTTTTATGTCATTTCTCTCATTAATAAATGATAAGGGTGCTTAATCTGTAACAATCTACGTACTCTCTGTACTCTTTTCAATTGAATCATAAATCTATGATGCTTTGTTGTAAATCTAGGAGAAGAAGGAGATTGAGGGTCTAAGGGGGAATTTACAAGATATGTATCAGCTACACGAGCAAACTCTAGATGAACTTCAATCCTTGAAATCGCAGTATAATGATCTAGTAGAAAATGGGGTATGGTTCACATGGATCCTAATTGCATTATCGAACTTTAATATCTTTAAATGTTGCTAGCAAGAATAAAGTTTCTTCTCTTAAATGAGATTAACCTTGTACAATTTCTTCTCACGAGATAGCTCTTGTTAACGGTGATGGTTTTGTTCTTTATTGCTTTTGAACATTACTACTGACTTTTAACACTTCATGTGAAAAATTGGAATTTAAAAAAGGCGACGATAACCGAGGAACTTCTAACTGTGAGGCAAAGACTTTTAGTTGAAGAGAAGCAGAGGAAAACAGTGGAAAATGAGCTGGTCAAGCTAAAGAAGGCTGTACCTGAAACTGAGAATGATTTTGAGGCACGTTTTACTTCTATAAAGCTGAAAGACTTTGAGGCATTTTAAAATACATTTTCGGGTATGTATTTGTGTTTGAATGTGTTTTGTGTTTAATGGCTTTCATTCGATACATTCAGGATAAGAAGTTGTACACGAAAGAAAACATATCCAAAGTACCTTCTGCATTTGGGAGTCCAACGGGGTTAGAAAAGCCAAACCCCCTAAGGGACACATTTTCGTGTCAGAGGGCTACGATTGCAAAAATATGTGAAGAAGGCAAGACTTTTTACATCGTGTTACTTTAATTAAAGATTGAAGAAAATTTATAATTATTTTGCAAAAATGACTTCTTGAGATATCTTAACTTTTAAGTTGCTTTGGCTTCACAAATTTCAGTTGGGCTTCAAAAGATATTACAACTGTTGACGTCCGAAGATCCAGACGTCCAAATTCATGCTGTGAAGGTGGTGGCCAACCTTGCTGCTGAAGGTGCACTTCACTTTTCCGATATCTATATATTAGCAGATTCTCTCTCTCTTCTCTTTCTCTCTCTAACTAGAGAAGTAAACGCGGGAAATATAATTATAGTTGCGGTGAAAAAAAAAAAGATGGAAAACTTGGTTGCCAGGCAGGATCTTTGTTCTCAAGAATTTGCTTCTGCTTATGAATCATGTGTTTATCAACCTTTCTTTGCTAATCATGAATCTGCCATTTCTATCCGACATTTGATTGCATTTATGCAAAAGGGCTAAGATTTTTTATGTTTCCAGATATTAACCAAGAAAGAATAGTGGAGGAAGGTGGTTTAGATGCTTTGCTTACGCTGTTACGATCATCACAAAATCCAACTATTCTTCGAGTAACTTCTGGGGCCATTGCGAATTTGGCAATGAATGGTAATCGTAATCCAAACTAATAGTTAATTTTCCTTCGTTGACATGTTATTGGTCTTATATGTTCTTTGATGTGGCCATCTTCGATGTGGCCATGTTTACATCATCGCTCATAAAAATATCGGATATTAACATGCAAATCCGTGGATATTTTCACAACTATACGAGTAGAAGATATAATCTGATTGTCTAGATTTAAGTAAATAGTGAAAAAGGAACCAATTTGTCGTTGCTAAATCTTTACCATCCTTACGAACTCATTTAATTTATTTTCCTTTTGAGTCATCAGAGATGAATCAAGGCTTAATAGTAAGCAAAGGTGGAGCTCAACTATTAGCGAAGATAGCCTCCAAGGCAAATGATCCTCAAACTCTTAGAATGGTTGCTGGCGCACTTGCTAATTTGTGTGGAAATGGTAGGCTGTGGTACTTCTTGCTGTAATTTCACCAAAAAAACGTCTCGCTTCTTTTTCCCCCCTCTATATATTACCCATCTAAACATTGTTTTTTCTCGTCTCCTAAGCATCAATCAGCAGTTAATAATCAAAATATTATACGTATTCAAAACATGCATGAGCACAAATTTTTAGTGTTTACTCATGAAGAGGTTTTGTTGCGGAGCAGAAAATTTGCATACTATACTAATAGAAGACGGAGGTGTGAAGGCGCTCCTGGCAATGGTTAGATGCGGGAGCAGTGATGTGATTGCACAAATTGCTAGGGGAATTGCTAACTTTGCAAAATGTGAAACCCGCAGAGTAGTTCATGGTAAGCACACGAAAGTTGCTCCTTAGTAATTTACCATTCACGAATCGTGTGTAACGTCAAATGCTAAAAAATGCGCAGGTCATCGGAGAGGTCGTTCACTTCTGATAGAAGAAGGTGCCCTTACTTGGTTAATAGCCAATTCAAATACTAGCTCAACTTCAACCAAACGCCATATTGAGCTTGCTTTTTGCCATTTAGCCCAAAATGGTAAGCTGCTAACTAGGAAATAGTTAAAACTGTTTGCACTTTCACCCCCATGAACTTTGAGACCCCCCCATTGACAAGTTGCCACCTGAGCCCTTAATTGTGGCAGATTACCACTGAATTCATTAAAACATTGCATATTGCCACCCAGCTCGATGAATGATGATAAAAAATAAAAACAAAAAACTCTCATGCACGTGATATGACGATATGACATGTTTCGATCGTCATCTTAAATTTCAGTCTCTTCTTTTAAACGAGATCACATGATGTGTATGAAGGTATTTTCGTTCAAATTTTTAAAGCTGTCATGGAAAAATGTGGCAAATACACTGAAAATTTGTCATTGTTTGTTAGACATGTGGAAAAACATTTTCGGTTTTATGCCGGTTTTTTCTTGTGTTAGTGCTTTAGCATACATCTTCTCCTTGTTTTGGTTTAACAAGATCATGATATATATTTACCAATTTGATTTGATCTTCAGAGGACAATGCAAGGGACTTCATATCTAGTGGAGGTGTGAAGGAGCTTGTTCGAATATCAATGGAGTCTAGTAAAGAAGACATCCGCAACTTAGCAAAGAAGACGTTGAGAATAAATTCGGCATTTCAAGCTGAGATGCAAACCAAAAGATAGTAAGATGTATAGAAAGTCTTTTTAAGGGTCTATATATATATATATATATATATATTTTAAAGCTTTAATTAGTTGGTCGTTGGTAATTTATAAACCGAAGCAAGCATATATGTGAAAGTTAAAAATAGTGCCCTCTTGTATTGGGTGATGCATGTAGGTAGTGAAAGAAAAAAAGAGCCCAAGGAAACAAGTATCTCCACTAAGAAGTGAATACCATGAAATTTTATTTCATTCTAGTGCTTGGCCATTTCGTTTGTTAGAAAAAGAGAGGAGTGGGGAGGGTTTGAGAAAAATATTTCAGGGGTCATGAATTGAAATAAAAATTTGAACAAAAATTACAATGTTTAAGTCTTTTATCATTATTATCTATTTGCATCTTCCCCTAATTAATTTTAAAATTTAGAGTTTAAAAAATTGTGAAATAATGTAGTAAAATGGTTGATTTTAATTCATTTGAGTTATTAAACTGTAAATATTAGTACTTTAAAATCAAAATTTAGGATGAAACATGTAAATGTAATAATTAAAAAAATTTCAAGGGGACAAATAAGGGAGCAAGTTGTAGAATATTCTTTTCTAGAGGGGAAAAACTAAAAGAAATTGGAATTTTTTCCCCTTAAAATAAAAAGATGGTCAAAAGCTCAGAATTGGGGATTTTAGAGAAGGACCGGAGCTCGCCTAATTTCACAGGAAAAAAAAAAAAGAGAGACAGAATTTACAAAATTAAATATGGAAAAAAAAAAGGGCAAAAATCTAGGGGCAACACACCATCCCCCGAACCTCCCTCCGCCTCGTTCGCAAAGTCTTGGGGTCTTTTGGGAGTGTTTTGAAAATAATTTTATTTTTTGGATATGAAAATAAAAATGAAAATGAAAACCTTTTGGTAATAATGTTGTGTTTTTAAAAAGATTGACTTGAGTATAAGAAAAAAATGAAATTTTATTTTTGTATGTTTTTTAAAATATACATTTAATTTATGCCCTAAAAAATGAAAATGGAAATGGACAACAACACCAGAGCATTTTTCATTTTCTTAACGAAAGGTGAAAATAATTTTTTTCCTTTTCAATTTTTGTTTTCATTCATAGTATAAACAAAAGCGATTTAAAAAATGACCTAAAAAAATCCTCTCGATAACCGTGAAAATCATTCCACAATTGTTTTAAATGGGACCTTACATGTGTTATTTTTACACTTTTTTTTTTTTACTAGGTGAACACATGTTTTGCGCATATGATTAATATATTATGTAAAAGATATAAGAATTTAAAAGAAAATAAAAAAAATACAAAACGATAAAATAAGAAAAAGAAATAAAAAATCGAAACTTCGTACGAAATTTAAACAACCAAAATCAAAACTTCAAAAAAAGTTAAACAAAAACCCTTTTCAACCATATTAATAAAAAAATATAAGTTATTGAATAGATTTATAGAGGTTTATGTATATGTGTATGTACATATATGTAATGAGAAACGAAAAAGATAATAGAAATTAAACAAAAAAGAAAATAAATGAGAGAATAAAAAGAAAAATATAAAAGAAAGAAAAAAAATGAAAGCAAAAAGAAAAGTAAAAAAAAAAAAAAGGAGGGGGGGGGGGGGGGTTCACACATGACAGAAAGAAGAAAAGTATTATTGACTCTTTTATGTATGTTAAGATTAAGATTAAGATAATAAATGTATCATTAGCATTGACGTTTACATATAAACTATTGAAAGTTTTGTAGTCTTTTGTCCAGTAGTACTTGACAATTAAATATATATATATATATAGATGTGTTGTGGATTTAGCCTAAACATAATTTATATTTGATTTCATACTAAAATATAGAATTTAAATCTTACACTCTCATTTTTAAAATAAAAAGTAATTAAAAACCAGCTCTCCTTTCCATCGTTTTAATCCTTTTTAAATAACTAAATTAGGATGTACGTAAAGCTCAAAAAAGAAGACCAATAGTTATGTCCTAATCTTTAGGGCCAAAAGGGTCATAATTAAACACGACTTCTGCTTATTATTATTTATAGAGAAAAAGAAAAATTAAAAAATAACAATAAAGAATTATTGTAGATATAACTTAATGATAATTTCATAATTGATTTATTATATAGTGTAAAGTTCGAATCAAGATAAAAAAAATTAAATAATAACAATAACAATAATAACAATATTATTATTATTATTAAAGAACAAAAATTAAAGAGAAGAGACACGCAATTGAAATTACTTGTCAGCACTCTTCGCTAGAGTATTAAAATGTATGTTTCTCCTTGTCTCTCACTCTGGCTTTTCTTTTCCTCCAACAAGAAAAGTATACTCCAAATACACACACACACACACACATATATATATATATATATGTTATTTATATAAAACTTAAGGGTTAAATTTGTAGAAAATTTCCTACAATGGCTATATTATCCGATTCTGATAATATGTTCTCACTTTTTTAAATACTAGTTTGAATATGTACGTTGCACATATTGAGTCCTGATGAAAATTTTCATAACATTTAATATGAAGAAATATTTTCTAAAAATTATAAAAAAAATATAGATTTATAAACAAAATTAAAGAGTTAACTTTATGATACAACCATAATATATACAATGGTAACAAAATTAAACATTTTAGTAAAGGAGATAACAACACACAACTCATTTGTTTTTTATTTTTTATTTTTTATTTACAGAACATATGAAGTTGCATTTTGTTATCTCAAAAGAGGATTTAATCCCATTGTTGGCTCATAATAAGAAGAGTCCATTGTTGATAGATATCTTAGATAATACTTAACCAAAAAATAAAGCAATCTTTTCATTTCTCAATAAGATTGCTTTAGTTAGTTGCAAACTTTATTTCTCCTTTGACAAATCATCTTTGATGCAAACTCCTTTGAGTGGTAGTTGATTTGGTTTGTCATCTGAGTGAGTTGGCAGAAATAGAACTCTTTTTGCTTTGGTTTGAAATTGTTCTTCTGCTTGAGTACTTGTTTGAGGAAGAATCAACTCAAGGCTGTTGATTGAAGTACTCTCTTCAGTGTGAAGGGTTGAATTCAAGACTGAAAGAATGTTATATTTATAGTTTTCGGTGTTCCGCTCAACCCTTTTTGCTGCTTTTAAAAAAAAGTATGACTTCATTTTTAGATGATACTTGAATAATGTCATCAAGTTGCATAGCTTTGTCGTGAAAAGAAAAAAAAAAAGAGTTAAAGATAGTGAAATATAGAAGACAATAGAAGGGGAAAAAAAAAAAGAAGATGAGAAAAAACTTTTATGTATCATACCATGGTTGTTTTTTCCATCAATGTTTTTGCACTACACTGAAGAAGTTTTTCAGCTGGTTGTCCAACAACTGTTGCTTTGATTGAGTCTGAAGAATCTTGTAATTCAACATCTGCTCTAACTCTATAATAATAGTAGAGTAAAATAATTCATAAATACATGATAAAATACAAAAATAACAATAGTGTATTTTTATTGGTTAATAAATCATTCAGCTAGTTGGAGAGCACTCTACAACATAATCTAGTACATTAGACAATTTGATAAGGAGATATTAATATATATTTATCTATATTTGGTAGCATGAGTTAAATTTGAAGGGGAAAAAAAAAAAAAAAAACCTAAAATAAAAGAATTTTTACCTTGGTGTTGCTCTTGCTTGAGTACTTTTGCAGTAAATGCATTCATAGACTTCATTGTAATTTGAATTTGAAATCTTGTTGCATTTGTCACATGACATGTACCAAAATGGTTGATCTAGAATTTTGACATTGACTTTATACTTCACCCAGAAAAAGGTTTGCTGTAAATGAGAAAATAGTTATGTATTAGTCTATTTTGAGTATTTGCTGCAAGTCTGTTTGAAACAAATAATAAAGTTTAATAGAATAAGTAATGAGAGTTAATTACCATGAATAACATGTCTTGAATTTTATTTAGTGTTGCTAATTGATCTGGAGCAGGAGCAGAGAGTTTTGGTGTTGATGTTAAGTAACTTTTTTTAGTTATTATATCATTTAACTTATCCGTATTTTCATCCACCCTAATTAATAACGAAAAAGTAACAAAAACAGTTAGTGGTATGAAAGAATAAGCGTAAAAATTAATAACAAGCATTATAATAAGTAATATCAGTGGGATGAATAAATGTGCTTACCAAGATTTGAGATCAATAATCTCTTGAAAATTAGGATTAATCAGGAAGGAGCTATTAGACTCTGTAGAGATGGAAAGTTCCGAGGAAAAAAGAGGGAAAAAAAAAATATTAGGTCATAAGTTATGATGGTATTATAAGAGAAGAAAAATAATTTCATGTTACCATGGAATGATGTCACTTTGAGGTGTGTTCCAATAATGATTGGCTTTTTAGGCAACAGATTCGATATCATGTTGCATTCCTTCTCAACAAAGTTGTCTCACATAGTTAGCATGGCTGTTTCAAATCTGAAATTTTAAAGTTATAAGATATATACATGTAGATGAACAATGTATATATACGATGTGGTAATGATCTAAAACAAACCTCTGGTTTATGAGAAATATTTCTTGTATAGTTAATTCACCATCTCCAAAATTGTTTTGAATTTGTCTTTTTTGACGCATGTCTATGACCACAGCACAGATGCCTAAGACAAGTAGTTTAAATGATTTCATATGATATATACATGACAATTGTAAATAAGCTTAGACTTCATGAATTATAATGAAAGAAAAAGGTTGTCTAAGTTGGAGAAAAATACTGATTTCTGAATTTTTGTGATTCATGTGGTCTTGAAGTTTGTCAAAAGGTGCAAACTTATATGTTGAAAAGAGAATCCCAGTATAAGTTTCCTCAACTTCTTCTACTCTTGTTCTTCCATTGATAGTCCACTGAATATCACCAGCAATTGCTCTATACTCAGATTTGGTAAACTTTACTTGTGCATTTGATACTAAATATGTTTTGGATAATTGAAACTTGTCTTGAAAAGCTTGAATATCTTGTGCATAGATTGTTGCTTGTACTTTGTTACCCTGCTTCATGAGCAAGTGGTAATTTTTAATTAAAAAAAGTGGATTGAATATTTTTTTAATCTTGTATTTTTTGTATGAAGATATAGACAATCTGAGTAACATAATGAATTATAAAGGTGTTCTAAAGACTAATATTAGAGATATATAACTAAAAGGGAATGAATTTGAAGAAAATTTACCTTTGGATCAATAAGTAGCATGTTTTGATACTTGGTAGGGCTATGCTTTGCAATTCTTGGAATAGATTTTTCAGCCACTATAACTTTGACAGTCCAATTTGTTTGGTCAGGGGTAATCTCTGATATCAGTTTAAATTTTTCAACCATGGTGTGATCTCTGTAGGCATAACAGAATGCTAATTAGAATAATAAGAACACAAATATTTTCAATGAAAGTATTATTGTTACAGTTTAGTTTTTCAAAGTTTTAGAGAAAAATTAAGTGAATAACATAGTATAAGTACTTAGAAATACAAAATCATAAATATATATGATTCACTTCCTATTTATTTTATTTATTTACTTATTTATTTATTTATCGTCTGTGATTTTCTATAGAGAAAGTATAGGGTGGAAGTTTAAGAAAATATTTTATGCCACTGTTAAACTTACATTGTTTTATTCCATAGTAAAAAAGAGGCGTTTGCAATGAGTTTAATAGGTAAATAAAGAGATTAGGAATTTTTAAGCAATAAAAGAGAGAGAGAGAGAGAGAGAGAGAGAGAGGTTAGGAATTTTACAAAGCTTTACATATCATTGTTTATTTAAACTGGAGCTCATGCATATATATTATAAATCTAGTCAACAGTTTTTACAAAGCTTTACATATCATTGTTTATCGTTGTTTATTTAAACGTAGCTATTATAGATATTCTATCTATCTATCTATTTGAGATTGTATCAAAATTTTTCTAACGAAATTGTTTTTAGCAAAAACTAAACTTATTATTCAACAAGGAAGAGCAACAATTTCTATCAAGAAAAAAGGAAAGATGAACAGTAATTTTTTGGTCAGTGAGAAAGAACAATAATCACCATCAACCAAAAAAATATAATAAAATATAAAATTGTTCTTACCAACCATTAAATTTCCAAAAGCAAGATTACAAAACTTAGTTTGAAGTATAGTATTAAGCCGTAATTGTTAATATTCTTAGGAAATAAAATTAGACAATACCTCACTAAGAAATTGTTAGGAAGAGGAAGAAGCCAAGCAATAGGTTTTTAGGTGGAGGAAGGAATGAAGGAGGCAGAAGATATACATCTGTATAAAAAAAAAATAGAGAAGAGTTGATGTATAGAAGATAAGAATGACAAAATGATTGAGTGTAAACAGTAGATATAAACTCTTGAAAAGAGAGCAAGAGTGAAAAGTTGTATGACACAAATTTCATTGGGAATCGATTTTAGACTTTTAGACTTGTTTTTAATTAGTTTTGACTATGACTTGACTTTTCAATATGGTAACAAGGTGCAAAGTTTTATTTCCATAGCGAAAAAGAGGCGTTTGCAAAGAGTCTGATAAGTAAATAAAGAGATTAGGAATTTTTAAGCAGAAAAAAAAAAAAAAGAAAGAGAGAGAGATTAGGAATTTTACAAAGCTTTACATATGATTGTTTATTCAAACTGGAGCCCATGCATATCTATTATAAATCTAGTCAACATTTTTTTCCCCCCTTTACAATTCCCATTCTTCTGTGTACATATTATTTTTAGCTAAGCTTAAACCTAGCTATTATACATATTATATCTATTTATTTGAGAATGTATGAAAATTCTTGTAACGAAATTCTTTTTACCAAAAATTCAAGTTATTATTCAACAAGGAAGAGCAACAATTTCTGTCAACAAAAAATAAAGAGATAGAGAAGAGTTAGATGTATAGAATATAAGAAGGACAAAGTGATTGAGTACAAACAGTAGATACAGATCTTGAAAAGAAAGAGTTTGATAAGAGCATGACTAACAGCAGAAGATACATCTGTATAAAAGAGATAGAGAAGAGTTGATGTATAGAAGATAAAAAGGACAAAGTGATTATAATATGTATAAAAGACATAGAGAAGAGTTGATGTATATATAAGATAAAAAGGACAAAGTGATTGAGTACAAACAGTAGATACAACTCTTGAAAAGAAAGAGTTTGATAAGAGCATGTATGTACTTTTTTGAAGATGTGGTAGTGTTAAGAAAAATATGGTGTCTAGATCTATGTGAAAAAAAAAAAAAAACATAGATATTGTAGGGGATGTCGTGTCTAATATATATATTTTTAATTAAATTACTATGTGAACTAAAAAGTAAGAAACTTTTATCTGAGATAAAATGAAGAAGATAATTAGTAATTAGTATCTAATAAAATATCAGATATAATTTACGAATTAACTAAACAATGAGTGAATAGTTGTATGATACATAAGTTTCATTGGGGGAAAAAAACATTTGCCAAGCTAACAAACAAATGCAGATTTTTTAAAGGAAATTCACCTTAAAGTGATGAGAATGAACTCATTGTTTGTATGTAGTTCTGCATAATAAAATAAAATTAAAAAAAAAATTTAAAAGAGTTATAATTTATCTAATAAACCAGACATTTAGGATAGAAGCATAATTGAAAAGCAGCAATAAAAAATAATACCTTTTTATTACATTAACAACTATTATTCTATATTCTTGTACTCAAACAACAATTTTAGAACAGTTTACCAAAGTTAAAACTTCACTGTAAACAACATTTTTAGTACATTGAGCATAAAGCTGATTATTAGAAGTTGGTTTCACAAGAATCTTGATAGATTTGTTTGTTTTTGCTCTAGACAATGCAACATATAACTGTCCATGTGAGAACACTGGTTCTGGAAGATATAATCCAACAAAATCTAAAGTTTGTCCTTGTGATTTATTAATTGT
Source organism: Ficus carica (assembly GCA_009761775.1). Lineage (NCBI taxonomy): Eukaryota > Viridiplantae > Streptophyta > Magnoliopsida > Rosales > Moraceae > Ficus > Ficus carica. The sequence continues at coordinate 2,732,946 of CM019742.1, read as the reverse complement.
CATTGCAAAACATGGACAAATTGGGAATTGTGTTCTTTTAAATGGAAATGGACTTTTATCATTTTCAAGTGGTACAAAGGGTATCCTAGGCAAGAAAACTCTTTTCACACGATGTTCGCCTACGGCAATTTAAGCATCAATAACATTACGTTCAAACCTTCGACAAATCAACCTAGTTCCATTACATAACCCCTCAGAAGGATTAATATTTCGTAGCAACATAACGGGACAATTTTCTTTTAATATTAGTTCGTGAGGTGGTATACCATTTGGTGTCAATTCAAATATTCAAGAAATCTTCTTGCATACTTTGTTCAGTGTTATCAAGGACTTCATCAAAACTAAAATATCTGAAAGTGATACCTGGAAAACGTTCAATTAATATATTGTTTATCTTATCAATGTAGTCATTTTTCGGGGTTAATATGACACGATTAATAATGAAGTCTAATTTATCTGCAAAATCATGCAAATTTGGAAATACAATATCAATCAAATTATTCAATGACAAAATATCATCTTCAAAAGGTACTATCATATGGGGTAAAAGCTTAATCATACCACAAGAGTGGGTTTGTTCCATTCCATTACCGATTTGAAGCAAATAATCTGAGAATGATGGATCTGTGATGGCTCTCATATTTTGAACTAATGTGATTTTGACAAATGACGGCCATAGATAAGAATTTACTACGCTTGCTCCAATGATTTCTTCCTTTGTTCCTCTTGGTAGAACAGGTAAAACCTGACGAAAATCTCCACCCAAAACAACTACTTTTCCACCAAATAATAAATCAGATTCATTAACATCTTGCAACATTTTGTTTAAAGCTTCCACGGCTTGTCGACTCACCATTGGGGTTTCATCCCATATGATTAATTTTGTGACCTGAAAAAGATTAGCCAAAGCTGATTGCTTGCTAATAGAGCAAATGGTGTTTTCATTCATTTCAAGAGGGATTTTAAATCTTGAATGTGCAGTTCGCTCGCCTGGTAATATAGCAGCAGCGACCCCTGATGAAGCTGTTGCAAGAGCAATTGATTTATTTGATCTAATAGCAGCAAGTAATGCAAGATATAAGTAAGTTTTTCTTGTTCCACCAGGACCATCAATAAAAAACATTCCTGCTTTTTCAGCAAATACTTTTTCTAAAATCATATCATATGCAATCTTTTGTTCTTTGTTCAGACTATTTACAGATGATATATCTAAGTTAGAAACAACTATTCCTAATTCTTCATCCATTATTTTAGCTAACTTTTCATCATTTCTTAGATTGACATCATAACCGACAATTCCATAGTCATTGACATTTTTGCCTATTGGTTCCAAAACAGAATTTATGAATTGTAATGTTTTAAGCTCTGTCTCTTGTAAAACCATACCATTCCTTGTAAAGTCTTCACATAAAAACTCTCTAAATTGGTTCCATAAGCTCTTTGGTTCATCAGGACAACAAAATGCGTGTTTTGTGGCTAATAAGCGACATAATGAACATGGCATCTGGTACAAAGAAGCTTCTTGTAAGCATAATTGAGAGTTATTATCTCCATTTAGTAATCCATGCAACAATGCAGCTTCACAAAAAGATGAAGTTGAGATACCGTTGACAACCTTTAATTTTTCAAATGATGTAGCTCCCTTGATATGGTTTAGTAACAATCTTAAATAATATCTCTCACCTTCTGAAGGATTCGTTGTTACGATTCGACCAATCACATTACATTTCTTTCTAGGAGTCCAAAGTTTGTGTTTTTTATCCCACACAAAATGTTCTGGAAATTTTTGTATAGTAATGTTTTAGCCTTTTCGTTCCTCACATTCATTTCAAAATATTCAATTAACATTGTTTTACATGTATCATCCCTTGTAATTACTTTTGTGAGGTCATCTGATTTTTTATACGTAATGAACTGATTATTTTTAAGATGCAATTGCAATGAGATAACTGAAGGATAAATTTCACACAAGATAAAACCATATATTCTCCACATTGCTTCGGGAGGAGAGATCCACCTAGCAGACTGAAACTTTTGAATTTCATCAAAATCAGATATTTGATCATTATGATTCACAACAAAACTAATTCGATCATGTCCTTTGTAAACATATTTATACAGGTATTTAACAGCTTTAATAGTTGAACAAATTTCTACATTAATATGTCAATCAAATTTTGCTAATAAATAAGGATTATATGGCACAACCCATCTATTATCTAAATATTGGCCTTTGACCTTAACATTTTTATTATCATCACGGCGTCTATATTTAGGGTAAGAATCTTCACCAAAAGATGTTTCTGAAGCATAAACTTTCGGATAATAACTTTTACACTTTCCATTTTTTCCCATGCAAACATTTTTAGGATTTAAAATACAACAAGGACCGTGCATCATGTGTTTTAGAACAACAGAGTAAAGATATATACATATTCTCATTGGGAATTTCAGTGCAAACAATCTTATCAAAATATTCTGGAGAAATGATTTTTGAGCTTGATTTCAAAATTATTACGAAGTGAGCATGTGGAAGTCCTCTTTTTTGAAATTCTATCACATATATATAAGCAGCAACAAGTCCAAATATATATTTTTTTAAATAAATCAATTTTCAGCTCCTCTAATTTGGCTCTAAATATTCGAGTAACTAAGTCTGGTCTATTTTGAACCTCATCATTATTTCCTAGTTCTTGTTTTATTTCAAGCCAATTTGGGTTGCATGTTATTGTTAAAAATACATTTGGTTTCCCAAATCTTTGAACTAATGCCATAGCATCCATATATCTTTTTTGCATATCCCTAGGACCACCAGTAAAAGATGAGGGTAAAATAATTCTTCGATCTATTTTGTGACCTCTATTTTCACCAATTTCAATGTTATCAATTATCCCTTGGTAAAGTTCAACACGAATATCTGCTTGTTTATTACGAAAGTAATCTAATCTAGAAGTCTCAAGTTTGACATACATATCAACTACATATTGTTGTAAGAGTCGACCAGAATGTAACAAAATAGATTTATGTGAAGATCTTTTTTGTAATTTATAGCAATAATATTCACGGCAAGAGACCTGTTGTCTTTTCCTCTTCTTTTGTAAAACTGAAAAACAGAAAAAAAAAAAAATATATATATATATATATATTAAAAATTAAAGACATATAAAGCTAATATAAATAACCAATTAAATAAACATCAAGTTACTTACCTTGTGTCTCGTTCTCTATTAACTGTGTGACAGAGACAACTTGATGTGTGTCAATTAAATCTTCATTTTCTAAAGAAGATTGACTTTTGTGTTTGTTTACTCTTTTGATACCCTCATGCCAACCACTGTCACCATGTGGAAATAGTAGTGGGTATTGAAGAGGATCATAGCACCCAAAATAATATTGGACTCGATGTGCATCACCAGAATGACAATATACAGTTATATCGCGAGCCCTATCATTTGCAGAAGGGTCGTCATCTACCCAAAATGCAGCAATTTGGGATGATGAAGGTGTATTATAAACTCTTTGATCAAGTCCAGAGTCACATTTTATTTGAATATTATGGTTGGTTAAGTTAGCAACATTACTTAAACTTCGAAAAAACTTAGAATAAGGATTAATTTTGAGTTATCAATGATCTTTTGCAGGATTGATGGAGTTAATTTGTTTGAAACTTTTAAATGATTCTCTAATTCATGTTCAGTATCATAAAAATACAATTGCAAGTAAAAAGGACAACTATCCAATGGAAGCAATTCATTTACGTAATGATAAACTTGTCCTTGAATCCTAAAGGTGTATACACCTTTGTTTCTTTTGCATAAATCCTTGTCATATTTGACACCAAAAGATGTAAAAGCAAAATTCGAATTGTAAGTTCAAATGTATGTTTTGAATTCTAATGATTCAGCTGATTTTGACGTAAATAGCTCATACATTTCCTCAGGTGGCTCATTTATTTTTAATCTAATTTCCCCATTTGCACAACAAAAGGTGTTAGTTTCATTTGAAAATTTCTTTGCTCCATAATAAGTACATATTGTTGGCAATGGTAAAATATAAGCATTTATTGGTATATTTTCCAAGTCGAATGTTGTACTGCATCAGTCACATTTTGTCAAGTTTGTCTCTAAAATGATTGTCCCTGTAAGTTTTAGATTACCACTTCAAAGTTCTAATTCATTATTTTGATCATTAAACCCTACTAAAACTTTACAATAGCAATTAAAGAACAATAAAAAATAATAAGAAATGGAAAAATTGTTCTGCTAGTATTGATAACTGCTTACCTGTTTTATTAGTGATCTCATATTCATTCTCATCATGTGCTTCAGAAGTATTCGATCCACTTCCTATGACATTTTGCTGATCTGCAACTTGCAGTGAATCACACTTTTATTTACAATAAGGGAAAAATGTATAATTAGTATATATTTTATTGAAAATGAAAGACTAAATTCTCGTTTGTCAATTTTGTACTATACAAAAAGGTTATGTTATTGTTTTTTATGGGGGGAAAAAAAATCAAAGCATATATATGTACCTTCTTCATTTCCAAGAGCTTCATGTATAGGTACATATATCTTCAAGCGTAATTTGTAAACATTTTGCATTGGTTTTCCTTCGAATTCGATTACTTTCATTGTAACGCCCCAAATGCTATCTAACTTTAACGTTAGAAAATTAACATTAGGATTAACATAGATATGTGATGAGATAGCAATTTCTTCATTCTAATGTTATGTTGAGTTATTTTTCACAGATGACGCGACGAGGACTCGATGTGCTAGAACAAGTTCATGCCAAATTGATGAATTTTTTTATGATGACTTGATAATTTTGTGTGATGGTTTATATATATATATATATATGGTATGTAGTATTTGTGATGATGTTAATGTTTAAAAAAAAAAAAGGGGAAAGTATGTTATCCGAAAAAGGCATATTTTATATGATGTTAATTTCTGTAACGACCCCTCACGGACCGTTACAGTTGACTTCTTATTTAATCATTCATCTCTTATAAAATTGCGGAAAAGATTAAGCTTAAAATAAAAATCTTTATATAACGGAAAACTTTACTTAGATAATTTTAGAAAACTCTAGAATTTTTTTTTAAAAAAAACTATATCAAAATAAACTTCATAATTAATATATATATATATTTTAAAAACTGAATTCATGAAATAAAATTTAAGTCCATATGAGACCTTCAATCAAATAATAATAAATTAAAGTCTCAAAACTTCATTTGAAATTATAAATGTCCATCTCAAGATCGTTCCTCCCGTTTTCCTATCATATATCGTCCCGCTATCCGCTCCAAGCTCCTCCAACACTACATCTTACCCTTTCCTTTATCTGCAACATGAATTAACTTATATAAGCAAGGGTTTAGTAAGACACTTAAATCTCACAATTGTAAATAAACATTTTTCTTTTATCATCATAAATATAAACATCATTTAAAACTTTTTACTTTTAAAACCGTCATATATTGGGCCCGGCGTTGTACCATCATAGCGCGCTAGTCACGGAAGGGTTGGGATAGCAAATCCCAACCCAACGGTGACAAAAGTCCGCTCACCGGACAACATCATCATCAAGGGTGTACAACGCCATTTTAAAACATAAAAATACATATACATACCATATATATACTTTTCATCAAAACGTTTCATCAAAACGTCATCATAGGAGAAGTATTATTTAAGAACATCATAACATCATCATCAACATCAAAATATATACTTCTCAAATCTTTAATTCATGTTGCAGGTGAGAGTGTACTTACATAAACGCCTTACTCAACCTTTTTGAATTTTCCGATGGTGACGCGCAATTGAGGTCTCGGGTGCTCGTCTTTAGAACCGTTCATGTCATGAATAATAAATATAATAAAATCAACAAAAGCTCATAATAATTCATCAAACACATCCATCATATCATAGCAGCACCTACAAGGCCTATTTCATCATTTAATTACATCAAAACACAAAAATTGAACAATTTCATGAAATTTCAAATTTTGATAGAATCTGCCAATCAGACCTTTGTCCCTTCAAAAATTCATAAAAATTCATACAGAGCTCCAAATGATCTGAAACTAATTTTAAATGAAAGTAGACATCCATATCTTTCTAATGATATCTAATTCATAAAAAATGAAGACCGTTTGGACCCTCAAAAATAGTTTTGAAATTGATTTCTAAACTTTTTCTGAAACTGGCAGCCGGACCTTTACCGGTTTGAAAAATCACAAAAATTTACAGATATCTCCAAATGATATAAAACTGATTCCAAATGAAAATAGACATCTATAGCTTTCTAACAATATCAAATTTGTTAAAAACAGAGACCGTTTGCATTCTCATAAACAGTTTTGAAATCTGATTATTAAAATTTTACCGAACTTGGCAGTCCGACCTCTGCCTATTTGAAAAATCATAAAATTTCACAAATAACTCCAAAAGTATGAAACTGATTTCAAACGAAAATAAACATCTAGGGCTTTCCAACAATATCAAATTTGTTAAAAACGGAGACCGTTTAGATTCCCAAAATCAGTTTTGAAATTTGATCATTAAAATTTTACCGAACTTGGCAGTCCGACCTCTGCCTATTTGAAAAATCATAAAATTTCACAAATAACTCCAAAAGATATGAAACTGATTTCAAATGAAAATAGATATCTAGGGCTTTCCAACAATATCAAATTTGTTAAAAACGGAGACCGTTTGGATTCCCAAAAACAGTTTCGAAACTTATCACAAAATCTGAAAATCCCAGTAACAGTGGTCAAATCCGAAAATCATTAAAAGTATATATAAAAATATCATCACAATGTATATGATTCATACACACACACAAAACAGCCCTAAGACATCTTTCTAACACATAAAAATCATTCAATCTCCAAAGAATCCCAAACTAAAACCAACAACAAACTCATCATCATCATAAAGCTATACCGAAACATACCTTGAAATTCTTTGATTTTCGGTCTTGGAAGAATTTGGAGGTTTGGCGGAATTTTTTTTTTTTTTTTTGTGTTTGTGCGTGAGAGAGAGAGACAGAGAGAGAGAGACAAAGAGGATGGGTTGTGCGTGAGGGAGAAAGAATCAAAACAAGAAACCCTATAAATCAAGAGCTATTAATTTCAATTAAAATTTGGAATTAATGAAATATAAATTGTCAAACCTTTTTTTTTTTTTTCGGCTGCAATAACTTCCCCTCCTTTTTTTTTTTTTAAATCGCACATACCACATATAAACACACACAAATATATATGCATATAATATTATATATAATTGACTAATCAAATAACTTAACATATATATACTTATATATATAAAGGCAAATATATACAGTACAATCTGTATATACATATATAAAGTAAAATATACTTATAACATATAGTGTATACATATAAACATATAATATAACCGTATACAAAATATGGTGTATATATATATATATGTTTTATATAACTTACAAAAATAAATGCAACAATTTCTTTATTACATATATTTTTAAGCTATCACACAAAATTATCAAATCATCATAAAAAAATTCATCAATTTGGCATGAACATTGTTCTAGCACATCGAGTCCTCGTCGCGTCACCTGTGAAAAATAACTCAACATAACATTAGAATGAAGAAATTGCTATCTCATCACATATCTATGTTAATTCTAATGTTAATTTTCTAACGTTAAAGTTAGATAGCATTTGTGGCGTTACAATCCCTCTTACCTTATAAAAGTTTCATCCTCGAAACTTAGAATAATTCCGGATAATTCGTTCTCATAACGTCTTCTCGCTCCCATGTAGCTTCCTCCATATTGTGATTATGCCAAAGAACTTTCACTAAGGGAATCTCTTTGTTTCTCAAGGTCTTCGTCTTTCGATCAAGAATTTCAATTGGTTTCTCTTCGTAACTCATATCCTCTTGAATCTGAATCGATTGCGGTTGGATGACGTGAGATGGATCCGGTACATACTTCTTCAACATCGAGACATGAAATACATTGTGGATGGATGTCATCTCCTGCGGTAAATCTAACTTGTAAGCCACATTGCCGATACGCTCAATCACCATATATGGTCCCACATACCTGGGACTAAGCTTGCCTTTCTTCCCAAATCGCATCACACCCTTCATCGGGGCGACCTTGATAAACACCAAGTCTCCAACCTCAAACTCTAAAGGCCTTCGACGCACATCTGCATAGCTTTTCTGTCTACTTTGAGCTGTGGCAATCCGCTGCTGAATTACCTTCAATGCTTCGATCGTCTTATTGAAGAAGTCAGTTTTCTCCTTAAGTTCCGACTCCGCTAGCTTCTTCTCCCCAGCCTCATGCCAATAAATTGGGGACCTACAACGTCTTCTGTAAAGTGCCTCATAGGGAGCCATCCCAATCGTCGCTTGATAACTATTGTTATAAGCGAACTTAGCCAACGGTAAAAACCTACACCAACTCCCTTTGAAGTCCAAGACACAAGCTCGAAGCATATCCTCAAGTGTTTGATTAGTCCTCTCCGTCTGACCGTCTGTTTGCGGATGAAAAGCTGTGCTAAATTTCAACTTCGTACCCATAGCCGCTTGAACGCTCTTCCAGAAATGAGAGGTGAACCTACTATCTCGATCCGAAATAATAGATCTGGGAACACCATGAAGCCTCACGACCTCCTTCACATATAATTCTGCCAACTGTTCCATCGAGAACGTCAATCGTATAGGAAGAAAATGTGCTGACTTGGTCAATCTGTCAATGACCACCCATATAGCATCATATCCATTCGTAGTCCTTGGCAATCCAGTAATAAAGTCCATCGCAATGTCTTCCCATTTCCATTCCGGTATCTGAATTGACTGGAGCACCCCTCCTGGCTTTTGGTGCTCAGCCTTAACTTGTTGGCACGTCAAGCAATGCTTCACATAGTGTGCTACATCCTTCTTCATTCCGAACCACCAGAAACTATTCTTAAGATCCATGTACATTTTGGTTGCACCAGGATGAAGCGTATACGGGGTATTGTGCGCCTCTTCAAGAATCTTTTTCCTCAACTCCTCGTCTTTAGGAACACATAACCGTTCCTTAAGCTTCAGCACTCCATCATCAGACACACTAAATCCTTCACACTTCCCTTCGAGCATTTCCTTTTTAATTCTCACAAGGCTTGGATCAAGGTCTTGTTTGCTCCGAATGTCATCTAAAATAGTTGGAGACAAGGTCATTGCAGAAAGTTGTCCAACTATTAATTCCAACCCAAAATCAAAAATCTCCTTTTGAAGGGGCTTGGACATCGCATTCAAGGACATTAACGTGGCTGGGGTCTTCCGACTCAATGCATCAGCTACCCTATTTGCCTTCCCGGGGTGGTATAGGATTTCACAGTCGTAATCCTTAACTAGCTCAAGCCACATCCTTTGCCTCATATTCAAATCCTTCTGCGTGAAGAAGTACTTCAAACTTTGGTGATCAGTGAATATTTGACATCGGACTCCATACAAATAATGCCTCCATATTTTCAATGCAAAAACAACGGCAGCCAACTCTAGGTCATGGGTGGGATAGTTCTTCTCATAGTCCTTCAATTGCCTTGAAGCATAGGCAATTACCTTCCCATTCTGCATCAAGACTGCACCAAGCCCCATTTTAGAAGCATCACTGTAAATTACGAACCCTTCATCCCCATCCGGAATCGTCAAGATTGGAGCACTTGTGAGTCGTCTCTTCAGCTCTTGAAAGCTCTTTTCGCAGTCCTCTGTCCATTCGAACTTCTTTCTTTTTCGAGTAAGTGTCGTAAGCGGCATAGCAAGTTTTGAGAATTAGCTACAAATTTTCTGTAATATCCCGCTAAACCAAGGAAACTTCTGATCTCACTTGCGTTGGTTGGTCTCTTCCAATTACTAACGGCCTCAACCTTCGCGGGATCCACCATTACGCCATCTTTAGAAATCACATGACCAAGGAATGCCACACGATCCAACCAAAACTCGCACTTAGAGAATTTGGCATACAACTGGTGTTGTTTCAATGTCTGCAAAACTGTCCTTATATACTTCTCATGTTGGTCTCGAGTCTTTGAATAAATGAGAATGTCATCGATAAAGACTATCACAAACTTATCCAGAAACTCCTTAAACACTCTATTCATCAGGTCCATGAAAGCAGCAGGGGCATTGATCAACCCAAATGGCATGACCACAAACTCATAATGACCGTATCGAGTTCTGAAGGCTGACTTGGGAATATCTCCTTCCTTGATCTTCAGCTGGTGGTATCCAGATCGTAAATCAATCTTCGAAAACATAGTCGCACCTTGCAGTTGGTCGAATAAATCATCAATTCTCGGCAATGGGTACTTGTTCCTTATGGTCACCTTGTTTAACTCTCTATAGTCAATGCAGAGTCTCATTGTCCCATCCTTCTTCTTCACAAATAAAACCGGAGCTCCCCATGGTGAATGACTAGGGCGAATGAAACCCTTGTTCAACAGCTCTTGAAGTTGCTCATGTAATTCCTTCAATTCAGCAGGTGCCATACGATAAGGTGCCTTGGAGATTGGTCCAGTGCCCGGTGCTAACTCAATCTCGAACTCGATTTCTCTACCTGGCGGCAAGCCTGGCAAGTCTTCTGGAAACACATCAATAAAATCTCGTACGACAGGTACATCTTCAAGTTTCAATTTATCTTCTTTCTTCTTATCTACGATACTGGCTAAGAAACCGTTACAGCCATTGGCTAGCATCTTTCGAGCCTTCATTGCTGATAGGAACAACTTCGTCTTCTTCTTCGCATCACCAATGAATTCAAACCGATCATCTCCTTCGGGATCAAACACGACCTTACGTCTTCGGCATTCAATAGACGCGTTATACTTTCCCAAGAAATCCATACCTAAAATTAGGTCATAGTCAAACATCTCGAGCACTATCAGATTACTATAGAACTCTCTATCAACAAATCTCATCGGCACTGCTCGTAGCCAATGAGTAGACATCATCACTTCCCCAGAGGGTAGTGTCGTAGTGAATCCCTGACTCAAGATATCCTTATCTATTCCTAGTCTCTTAACAAAAGTAGAAGACACAGAGGAGTGTGAGGCTCCTGTGTCGAAAAGAACATTAGCATACTGATTATAGACAAGTATCTGACCTGTGACAACAGTAGAAGTCTCAGCAGCTGCTTCTTCTTTGGTCATGGTGAAAATTCTGGCATTGGTGGTAAGTGGAGGAGCCTCGAGTCGTCCCTGGGAAATATGAGGTCCATCAAGAGCGGCCTGCATACTGTGGAGCTGAGCTAGTGGGTTTCTCTGTTGTCTTTGCTGGAAGGGCTGGTAAGTCTTGTTCGGACAATCCTTGGAAAGATGACCCTCGCGTCCACAACCATAACATAGATTGGTGCCCATACGGCACTCCCCCAAATGTAGCTTTCCACACTTAGAACAAGGTGGAATGTTCCTAGCTTGCTTAGCTGGTTGGCCCCCTCTTTGATGGTTGTTGTGGTTCCTCTGATTGGAAAAGTTCCCCTTCCTCTTGTTATTGTTCCACTGACCTCCTTGTGACTTGCCTTGATTTCCGAAGTTTCCACGATTCTGATTGTTGTTGTTGTTCTTAAGGACTTCGTTCTGACGAGGCTGGCTTTCCTTTTGCTTATTCAGATGATATTCCGCACGAAGGGCACACTTGACACATTCAGCTGTGGTGGTTGGTGGAGCAGTTCCGCTATCAACAACCACTGCAATCTCGGGTTTCAGCATCCCGATCATTCTCCGCAACCGTTCTTGTTCATTTGGCACCATGTGGGGACAAAGGCGTGCTAGTTGGTTGAACCGCTTAACAGCTTCTGTCACCGATAGATTTCCTTGACGAAAGTTATTAAACTCGTCATAGTGTTCCCTGGTCACAGACATGTTGAAATATTGCTCGTTAAATTCTTGGACAAAGTCTTCCCATATCATCTGACTTATGTCCCTGCTCAGCTCTATTCCTTCCCACCAGATTCTAGCATCATCCATCAAACAGTAGGAAGCACACTTCACTTTCTCATTATCGGTTAAATCCATGAAATTAAGTACTAACTCGATCGACTTCAACCATCCTTGAGCTATCAAAGGGTCAGTTGAACCATTGAATTCCTTAGGCTTCATCCTCTTGAATCGCAGATACAGGGGCTCATGATTTGTTGCTGCTTGAACTCCTCTATTTTGCACTGGCTGTGCAGCCGGTGGATCAATGGGGACTTCCACTCTGTTAGCATTAGCTTGCAAGTTGTTAATAAGAGCCTGTTGCTGCTGAACTTGCCTCTGAAGTTGAGCCACAATTTCTACTAAATTAGGCTCTGCCACCGCTTCATTTTCAACTTGTCCACGACCTCTTCGTTGGTCTTGACGCAACTGCTCCATAACTTCTGCCAAGTTAGGTTCCGCAGCAACCTCATCTTCGACATGTACTTGACCATTACCACGTCCTCGAACTGCACGTCCTCGAGCTGCACGTCCTCGTCCGCGTACCATCTTATGTTAGTCGCCTGTTAGTAGCAAAATTGTCAATAAGAGACTTTTTTTTTTTTTTTTTTTTTGAATATCGAGTCAGGATTCAAACTTTCCATAAATAGAACATCACCTCTCAACTCTTACATTTCTATTTAAGGAAACTAGTTAATTACTTACTTTAAGAAGTTTGAAGTGGATACGTGGCGATGCATGATAGGAAATAGGAAACCGCTCTGATACCATATCTGTAACGACCCCTCACGGACCGTTACAGTTGACTTCTTATTTAATCATTCATCTCTTATAAAATTGCGGAAAAGATTAAGCTTAAAATAAAAATCTTTATATAACGGAAAACTTTACTTAGATAATTTTAGAAAACTCTAGAATTTTTTTTTTTTAAAACTATATCAAAATAAACTTCATAATTAATATATATATATATATTTAAAAACTGAATTCATGAAATAAAATTTAAGTCCATATGAGACCTTCAATCAAATAATAATAAATTAAAGTCTCAAAACTTTCATTTGAAATTATAAATGTCCATCTCAAGATCGTTCCTCCCATTTTCCTATCATATATCGTCCCGCTATCCGCTTCAAGCTTCTCCAGCACTACATCTTACCCTTTCTTTATCTGCAACATGAATTAACTTATATAAGCAAGGGCTTAGTAAGACACTTAAATCTCACAATTGTAAATAAACATTTTTCTTTTATCATCATAAATATAAACATCATTTAAAAACTTTTTACTTTTAAAACCGTCATATATTGGGCCCGGCGTTGTACCATCATAGCGCGCTAGTCACGGAAGGGTTGGGGTAGCAAATCCCAACCCAACGGTGACAAAAGTCCGCTCACCGGACAACATCATCATCAAGGGTGTACAACGCCATTTTAAAACATAAAAATACATATACATACCATATATATACTTTTCATCAAAACGTTTCATCAAAACGTCATCATAGGAGAAGTATTATTTAAGAACATCATAACATCATCATCAACATCAAAATATATACTTCTCAAATCTTTAATTCATGTTGCAGGTGAGAGTGTACTTACATAAACGCCTTACTCAACCTTTTTGAATTTTCCGATGGTGACGCGCAATTGAGGTCTCGGGTGGTCGCCTTTAGAACCGTTCATGCCATGAATAATAAATATAATAAAATCAACAAAAGCTCATAATAATTCATCAAACACATCCATCATATCATAGCAGCACCTACAAGGCCTATTTCATCATTTAATTACATCAAAACACAAAAATTGAACAATTTCATGAAATTTCAAATTTTGATAGAATCTGCCAATCAGACCTTTGTCCCTTCAAAAATTCATAAAAATTCATACAGAGCTCCAAATGATCTGAAACTAATTTTAAATGAAAGTAGACATCCATATCTTTCTAATGGTATCTAATTCATAAAAAATGAAGACCGTTTGGACCCTCAAAAATAGTTTTGAAATTGATTTCTAAACTTTTTCTGAAACTGGCAGTCGGACCTTTACTGGTTTGAAAAATCACAAAATTTACAGATATCTCCAAATGATATAAAAATGATTCCAAATGAAAATAGACATCTATAGCTTTCTAACAATATCAAATTTGTTAAAAACGGAGACCGTTTTCATTCTCATAAACAGTTTTGAAATCTGATCATTAAAATTTTACCGAACTTGGCAGTCCGACCTCTGCCTATTTGAAAAATCATAAAATTTCACAAATAACTCGAAAAGATATGAAACTGATTTCAAACGAAAATAAACATCTAGGGCTTTCCAAAAATATCAAATTTGTTAAAAACGGTGACCGTTTAGATTCCCAAAATCAGTTTTGCATTCTGATCATTAAAATTTTACCGAACTTGGCAGTCCGACCTCTGCCTATTTGAAAAATCATAAAATTTTACAAATAACTCCAAAAGATATGAAACTGATTTCAAATGAAAATAGACATCTAGGGCTTTCCAACAATATCAAATTTGTTAAAAACGGAGACCGTTTGGATTCCCAAAAACAGTTTCGAAACTTATCACAAAATCTGAAAATCCCAGTAACAGTGGTCAAATCCGAAAATCATTAAAAGTATATATAAAAATATCATCACAATGTATATGATTCATACATACACACAAAACAGCCCTAAGACATCTTTCTAACACATAAAAATCATTCAATCTCCAAAGAATCCCAAACTAAAACCAACAACAAACTCATCATCATCATAAAGCTATACCGAAACATACCTTGAAATTCTTTGATTTTCGGTCTTGGAAGAATTTGGAGGTTTGGCGGAATTTTTTTTTTTTTTTTTTTTTTTTTTGTGTTTGTGCGTGAGAGAGAGAGACAGAGAGAGAGAGACAAAGAGGATGGGTTGTGCGTGAGGGAGAAAGAATCAAAACAAGAAACCCTATAAATCAAGAGCTATTAATTTCAATTAAAATTTGGAATTAATGAAATATAAATTGTCAAACCTTTTTTTTTTTTTCGGCTGCAATAACTTGCCCTCCTTTTTTTTTTTTTTTTTTTAAATCGCACATACCACATATAAACACACACAAATATATATGCTTATAATATTATATATAATTGACTAATCAAATAACTTAACATATATATACTTATATATATAAAGGCAAATATATACAGTACAATCTGTATATACATATATAAAGTAAAATATACTTATAACATATAGTGTATACATATAAACATATAATATAACCGTATACAAAATATGGTATATATATATATATATGTTTTATATAACTTACAAAAATAAATGCAACAATTTCTTTATTACATATA
This sequence comes from Ficus carica, assembly GCA_009761775.1. NCBI lineage: Eukaryota > Viridiplantae > Streptophyta > Magnoliopsida > Rosales > Moraceae > Ficus > Ficus carica. The sequence continues at coordinate 2,717,622 of CM019742.1, read as the reverse complement.
TTTTTAAGCTATTACACAAAATTATCAAATCATCATAAAAAAATTCATCAATTTGGCATGAACATTGTTCTAGCACATCGAGTCCTCGTCGCGTCACCTATGAAAAATAACTCAACATAACATTAGAATGAAGAAATTGCTATCTCATCACATATCTATGTTAATTCTAATGTTAATTTTCTAACGTTAAAGTTAGATAGCATTTGTGGCGTTACAATTTCCAACTCAATTATAAATCTTTGAATGTCGAAAATTATATTTTAATTTAAATAAACTTATAGAGCTTTTTATAAGCTTTCCAACGCCTACTCATTTGTGCAAATCCGATATCAGAGGAAGAAGTTATGACTAGTATACTATCCGGATATGTACTAGTAACCAACCAGTTTACCATGTGCAATTTTAAGTGTGAAAATTCTAAAAGTTAACCTAGTTGTTTCCTTTTCCTCCCACACGTTTTCAGACCTTAATGACAGCTATTCCACAGCAATTCAAAGACAATTAAACCAAAGAATTTAATCTCAATTAATTCCAAAATTTATTTGGAATTAAATTACTTACAAATTTGGTTATAATTTTGAATGTTTTTCTTTTTACATGCTCTCTCTCTCTCTCTCCTTTCCCTAGCCTCATTTTCCCTTCTTTCCCATTCTTGTTGTCTGCTCTCTCAGCCCTCTCCCACGCACAAACACAGAGGAAAAAAAAAAAAACAAGAAGAGAATCCGCCAAACCTCTAAATTCTTCCAAACCGAAAATCAAAGGATTTCAAGGTAAGTTTCGGTATTGTTTAATGATGAGAATGATTTTGTTATTTATTTTAGTTTGAGATTCTTTGAGGGATTGGATGATTTTCTTGATGAGTGTCTTTATGTGAGTTTGAAAAGAGGATGAGAAATATTTATCGAATGATGATCGAAGGATGGCGATAAGGTTGATTTTGTGAAAAAGGCGAAATTAGGGTTTTTGATTTCTTGATGTATGATTTCATTGATATGATGATTGAATAATTTTATGTGTTAGAAACATGTCTTACGGCTGTTTTGTGGGGGTGTGTGTGTGTATGAATCATATACATTGTGATGATATTTTTTTTTTATACTTTTAATGATTTTCGGATTTGATCACTGCTTCCGGAATTTCCAGATTTTAAGATAAGAATTCCAAACGGTTTTTAAAGGATGCAAATGGTCTCTGTTTTTAACAAATTTGATATTGTTGGAAAGCCCTAGATGTCTATTTTTGTTTGAAATAAGTTTCATATACTTTGGAGTTATGTGTGAATTTTTATGATTTTTCAAATAGGCAGAGGTCAGACTGTCAAGTTTGGTAAAATTTTAATAATCAGATTTCAAAACTATTTTTGAAAATTCAAACGGTCTCCGTTTTTAATAAATTTAATATTATTAAAAATCTGTAGATGTCTATTTTCATTTGGAATCAGTTTTATATCATTTGGAGATATCTATAAATTTTTGTGATTTTTCAAACCGGCAAAGGTCCGGCTGCCAGTTTCGATAAAAATTTAGAAATCAATTTCAAAACTATTTTTGAGGGTCCAAACGGTCTTCATTTTTTACAAATTAGGTACCATTAGAAAGATCTGGATGTCTAATTTCATTTAAAATTATTATTAGATCATTTGGAGCTCTGTATGAATTTTTATTAATTTTTGAAGAGACAAAGGTCTGACTGGCAGATTATATCAAAATTTGAAATTTCATGAAATTGTTCAATTTTTGTATTTTGATGTAATGAAATGATGAAATTGGCCTTGTAGGTGCTGCTATGATATGATGGATGCGTTTGATGAATTATTATGAGCTTTTGTTGATTTTGTTATATTTATCATTCATGGCATGAACGGTTCTAAAGACGAGCACCCGAGACCTCAATCGCGCGTCACCATCGGAAAATTCAAAAAGGTTAAGTAAGGCGTTTAGGTAAGTACACTCTCACTTGAAACATGAATTAAAGATTTGAGAAGTATATGTTTTGATGTTGATGATGATGTTATGATGTTCTTAAATAATACTTCTCCTATGATGACGTTTTGATGAAAGTATATATATGGTATGTATACGTATTTTATGTTTTAAAATGACGTTGTACACCCTTAATGATGATGATGATGTTGATGTTGTCCGGTGAGCGGACTTTTGTCACCGTTGGTTTGGGATTTGCTACCCCAACCCTTCCGTGACTAGCGCGTTATGATGGTACAACGCCGGGCCCAATATATGACGGTTTTAAAAGTAAAAAGTTTTTAAATGATGTTTATATTTATGATGATAAAAGAAAAATGTTTATTTACATTTGTGAGATTTAAGTGTCTTACTAAGCCCTTGCTTATATAAGTTAATTCATGTTGCTGATAAAAGAAAGGGTAAGATATAGTGTTGGAGGAGCTTGGAACGGAAGCGGGACGATATGTGATAGGAAAATGGGAGGAACGATCATAAGATGGACATTTTTTATTTCAAATGAAGTTTTGAGATTTTAATTTATTATTATTTGATTGGATGTTTCATAAGGACTTAAATTTTATTTCATGAGTTGGATTTTAAAAAAATATATATATACTTATATTAATTATGAAGTATAATTTTGATATAGTTTAAAAAAAAAATTCTAGAGTTTTCTAGAATTATCTAAGTAAAGTTTTCCGTTTTATAAAGATTTTTATTTTAAGTTTAATCTTTTCCGCAATTTTATAAGAGATGAATGATTAAATAAGAAGTCAACTGTAACGGTCCGTGAGGGGTCGTTACAGATATGGTATCAGAGCGGTTTCCTATTTCCTATCATGCATCGCCACGTATCCACTTCAAACTTCTTCAAGTAAGTAATTAACTAGTTTCCTTAAATAGAAATGTAAGAGTTGTGAGGTGATGTTCTATTTATGGAAAGTTTGAATCCTGACTCGATATTAAAAAAAAAAAAAAAAAAAGGTCTCTTATTGACAATTTTGCTACTAACAGACAACTAACATAAGATGGTACGCGGACGAGGACGTGCAGCTCGAGGACGTGCAGTTCGAGGACGTGGTAATGGTCGAGTGCATGTCGAAGATGAGGTTGCTGCGGAACCTAACTTGGCAGAAGTTATGGAGCAATTGCGTCAAGACCAACGAAGAGGTCGTGGACAAGTTGAAAATGAAGCGGTGGCAGAGCCTAATTTAGTAAAAATTGTGGCTCAACTTCAGAGGCAAGTTCAGCAGCAACAGGCTCTTATTAACAACTTGCAAGCTAATGCCAACAGAGTGGAAGTTCCCATTGATCCACCGGCTGCACAGCCAGTGCAAAATAGAGGAGTTCAAGCAGCAACAAATCATGAGCCCCTGTATCTGCGATTCAAGAGGATGAAGCCTAAGGAATTCAATGGTTCAACTGACCCTTTGGTAGCTCAAGGATGGTTGAAGTCGATCGAGTTAGTGCTTAATTTCATGGATTTAACCGATAATGAGAAAGTGAAGTGTGCTTCCTACTGTTTGATGGATGATGCTAGAATCTGGTGGGAAGGAATAGAGCTGAGCATGGACATAAATCAGATGACATGGGAAGACTTTGTCCAAGAATTTAACGAGCAATATTTCAACATGTCTGTGACCAGGGAACACTATGACGAGTTTAATAACTTTCGTCAAGGAAATCTATCGGTGACAGAAGCTGTTAAGCGGTTCAACCAACTAGCACGCCTTTGTCCCCACATGGTGCCAAATGAACAAGAACGGTTGAGGAGAATGATCGGGATGCTGAAACCCGAGATTGCAGTGATTGTTGATAGCGGGACTGCTCCACCGACCACCACAGCTGAATGTGTCAAGTGTGCCATTCGTGCGGAATATCATCTGAATAAGCAAAAGAAAGCCAGCCTCGTCAGAACGAAGTCCCTAAGAACAACAACAACAATCAGAACCGTGGAAACTTCAGAAATCAAGGCAAGTCACAAGGAGGTCAGTGGAATAATAACAAGAGGAAGGGGAACTTTTCCAATCAGAGGAACCACAACAACCGTCAAGGAGGGGGCCAACCAGCTAAGCAAGTTAGGAACATTCCACTTGTTCTAAGTGTGGAAAGCTACATTTGGGGGAGTGCCGTATGGGCACAAATCTATGTTATGGTTGTGGACGCGAGGGTCATCTTTCCAAGGATTGTCCGAACAAGACTTACCAGCCCTTCCAGCAAAGATAACAGAGAAACCCACCAGCTCAGCTCCACAGTATGCAAGCCGCTCTTGATGGACGTCATATTTCCCAGGGACGACTTGAGGCTCCTCCACTTACCACCAATGCCAGAATTTTCACCATGACCAAAGAAGAAGCAGCTGCTGAGACTTCTACTGTTGTCACAGGTCAGATACTTGTCAATAATCAGTATGCTAATGTTCTTTTCGACACAGGAGCCTCACACTCCTTTGTGTCTTCTATTTTTGCTAAAAGACTAGGCATAGATAAGGATATCTTGAGTCAGGGATTCACTACGACACTACCCTCTGGGGAAGTGATGATGTCTACTCATTGGCTACGAGCAGTGCCGATGAGAATTGTTGATAGAGAGCTCTACAGTAATCTGATAGTGCTCGAGATGTTTGACTATGACCTAATTTTAGGTATAGATTTCTTGGGAAAGTATAACGCGTCTATTGAATGCCGAAGACGTAAAGTCGTGTTTAATCCCGAAGGAGATGATTGGTTTGAATTCATTGGTGATGCGAAGAAAAGGGCGAAGTTGTTCCTGTCAGCAATGAAGGCTCGAAAGATGCTAGCCAATGGCTGTAACGGTTTCTTAGCCAGCATCGTAGATAAGAAGAAAGAAGACAATTTGAAACTTGAAGATGTACCTGTCGTACGAGATTTTGGTGATGTGTTTCCAGAGGACTTGCCAGGTTTGCCGCCAGATAGAGAAATCGAGTTCGAGATTGAGTTAGCACTGGGCCAATCTCCAAGGCACCTTATCTTATGGCACCTGCTGAATTGAAGGAATTACATGAGCAACTTCAAGAGCTGTTGAACAAGGGTTTCATTCGCCCTAGTCATTCACCGTGGGGAGCTCCGGTTTTATTTGTGAAGAAGAAGGTTGGGACAATGAGACTCTGCATCGACTATAGAGAACTAAACAAGGTGACCATAAGGAACAAGTACCCATGACCTAGAGTTGGCTGCCGTTGTTTTGCATTGAAAATATGGAGGCATTATTTGTATGGAGTCCGATGCCAAATATTCACCGACAACCAAAGTTTGAAGTACTTCTTCACGCAGAAAGATTTGAATATGAGGCAAAGGAGGTGGCTTGAGCTAGTAAAGGATTACGACTGTGAAATACTATACCACCCGGGGAAGGCAAATAGGGTAGCTGATGCGTTGAGTCGGAAGACCCCAGCCACGTTAATGTCCTTGAATGTGATGTCCAAGCCCCTTCAAAAGGAGATTTTTTATTTTGGATTGGAATTAATAGTTGGGCAACTTTCTACAATGACCTTGTCTCCAACTATTTTAGATGACATTCGAAGCAAACAAGACCTTGATCCAAGCCTTGTGAGAATTAAAAAGGAAATGCTCGAAGGGAAGTGTGAAGGATTTAGTGTGTCTGATGATGGAGTGCTGAAGCTTAAGGAACGGTTATGTGTTCCTAAAGACGAGGAGTTGAGGAAAAAGATTCTTGAAGAGGCGCACAATACCCCGTATACGCTTCATCCTGGTGCAACCAAAATGTACATGGATCTTAAGAATAGTTTCTGGTGGTTCGGAATGAAGAAGGATGTAGCACACTATGTGAAGCATTGCTTGACGTGCCAACAAGTTAAGGCTGAGCACCAAAAGCCAGGAGGGGTGCTCCAGTCAATTCAGATACCAGAATGGAAATGGGAAGACATTGCGATAGACTTTATTAGTGGACTGCCAAGGACTACAAATGGATATGATGCTATATGGGTGGTCATTGACAGATTGACCAAGTCAGCACATTTTCTTCCTATACGATTGACATCCTCGATGGAACAGTTGGCAGAATTATATGTGAAGGAGGTCATGAGGCTTCATGGTGTTCCCAGATCTATTATTTCGGATCGAGATAGTAGGTTCACCTCTCATTTCTGGAAGAGCGTTCAAGCGGCTATGGTGTAACGACCCCTCACGGACCATTACAGTTGACTTCTTATTTAATCATTCATCTCTTATAAAATTGCGGAAAAGATTAAGCTTAAAATAAAAATCTTTATATAACGGAAAACTTTACTTAGATAATTTTAGAAAACTTTAGAATTTTTTTAAAAAAAAAAAACTATATCAAAATAAACTTCATAATTAATATATATATATATATTTTAAAAACTGAATTCATGAAATAAAAATTAAGTCCATATGAGACCTTCAATCAAATAATAATAAATTAAAGTCTCAAAACTTCATTTGAAATTATAAATGTTCATCTCAAGATCGTTCCTCCCGTTTTCCTATCATATATCATCCCGCTATCCGCTCCAAGCTCCTCCAGCACTACATCTTACCCTTTCCTTTATCTGCAACATGAATTAACTTATATAAGCAAAGGCTTAGTAAGACACTTAAATCTCACAAATGAAAATAAGCATTTTTCTTTTATCATCATAAATATAAACATCATTTAAAAACTTTTTATTTTTAAACCGTCATATATTGGGCCCGGCGTTGTACCATCATAGCGCGCTAGTCACGGAAGGGTTGGGGTAGCAAATCCCAAACCAACGGTGACAAAAGTCCGCTCACCGGACAACATCATCATCATCATCATCAAGGGTGTACAACGCCATTTTAAAACATAAAATACGTATACATACCACATATATACTTTTCATCAAAACGTCATCATAGGAGAAGTATTATTTAAGAACATCATAACATCATCATCCACATCAAAACATATACTTCTCAAATCTTTAATTCATGTTACAGGTGAGAGTGTACTTACCTAAACGCCTTACTTAACCTTTTTGAATTTTCCGATGGTGACGCGCGATTGAGGTCTCGGGTGCTCGTCTTTAGAACCGTTCATGCCATGAATGATAAATATAACAAAATCAACAAAAGCTCATAATAATTCATCAAACGCATCCATCATATCATAGCAGCACCTACAAGGCCTATTTCATCATTTAATTACATCAAAACACAAAAATTGAACAATTTCATGAAATTTCAAATTTTGATATAATCTGCCAGTCAGACCTTTATCCCTTCAAAAATTAATAAAAATTCATACAGAGCTCCAAATGATCTGAAAATAATTTTAAATGAAAGTAGACATCCAGATCTTTCTAATGGTACCTAATTTGTAAAAAATGAAGATCGTTTGGACCCTCAAAAATAGTTTTGAAATTGATTTCTAAACTTTTATCGAAACTGGCAGCCGGACCTTTGCCGGTTTGAAAAATCACAAAAATTTATAGATATCTCCAAATGATATAAAACTGATTCCAAATGAAAATAAACATCTACAGATTTTTAACAATATCAAATTTATTAAAAAATGAAGTCCGTTTGGATTTTCAAAAACAATTTTGATATCTGATTATTAAAATTTTACCGAATTTGGCAGTCTGACCTCTACCTATTTGAAAAATCATAAAAGTTCACACATAACTCCAAATGATATGAAATATATTTCAAACGAAAGTAGACATCTAGGGCTTTCCAACAATATCAAATTTGTTAAAAACAGAGACCATTTGCACCCTTTAAAACCGTTTGGAATTCTTATCTTAAAATCTGGAAATTCATGAGTTGGGTTTTAAAAATATATATATATACTTATATTAATTATGAAGTATAATTTTGATATAGTTTAAAAAAAAATTTCTAGAGTTTTCTAGAATTATCTAAGTAAAGTTTTCCGTTATATAAATATTTTTATTTTAAGCTTAATCTTTTCCGCAATTTTATAAGAGATGAATGATTAAATAAGAAGTCAACTATAACGGTCCGTGAGGGGTCGTTACATTCATTCACTCTTTTCTTTGCATACAACTCCCTTCGACGTTGGTTTCGAAATTCCCTATTTTCCTCATTCAAATCTCTACGACGTTTATTTGTTGAATCTTTATTGCCTTGATTTACTCTATTTGGCCCCAAAACATCAGTTGCAATGAAGTTCTCATCCATCGTATCTTGAATTACACTAAACAAAAATCAAAACATTGCAATAAGAAAAAAATGGTTGGAAAAAGAAAACCCTAAATTTCCAACAAAAACCAAAAAAAAAAAAATCAGAAAATAAGACCCCAAAAAAAAAAAGCTTGGTTGAGGAGAACCCACGTCCGACCGGGAGTCACCGGCAACGGCAAGAGGTAGAGAGAGTAAGAAGATAAGAAGATTAAGGGGAAAAAAAAACAAAAAATTTAAAAAGAAGCAAATTTATCCAAATTTCTACTTCAAAAATCAGAAAGGAAAAAAAAAAAAACTAATAAGTCTCCGTATAAAGGAGTAACCTTGTGCGGAAGCTTGTTCGTTGGAAAGAAAGAAATCGGTGGAGCTCCGATTAGGATTGCCAACGATCTTGGACCTATTTGGTTGAAACCTTTCCATTTTGACTCGTGAAAAAGATCATAGAAAAATGATAGTCAAGAAAGAAGCCTCAAAGGTGAAAGCTTTGAGGTCGGAAAATGGAGAAAAATCGAAACTTGAAAATATAGAGATAGAGAGAAAGCAAAAGGGAGCAGTAGAAAACTTAGAGAGAGAAACAAGAGAGAGAGATAAATACAGAGGAGCAACACATAAATTAGTGAGAGAAAAAAAAACCCCAAACTCCCAAATTGAAAAAGCCCAAATTTAAAGAAGAAAACCCTAAATTTCCAACAAAAAACCACACAAAAAAAAAAATCAGAAAATAAGACCAAAAAAAAAAAAAAATGCTTGGTCGAGGAGAACCCACGTCCGACCGGGAGTCACCGGCAATGGCAAGAGGTAGAGAGAGAGAGAGAGACGAGTCTCACCAGAATCAAGAATAATCTCGTTAGGAGGAGCTCCGGTTTCCCCAAAATCAGCAAATGATGAGGGAGACGTCAAAAAGTCCCCAGCAAGTAAATCTCAATGACAAATCTATGAGAGATGATGATGGAGTATAGAGGTTGGAGAGAAACGAACAGAGGAAAAGGAAGGGAAAAGCACCAAAAGATTGGAGATGGAAAATACAACCTTGAGAAAGAAAGCAAAGAGAATGGTGATCAGAAAAGCGGAGGGCTGAGAAAGGAAGAAGCATGATTGAAGAAAACAAAAACAACACACAAAAACACACCGTTTTTTACTACGAAAAATGAACAGTAGAATTTTTTCTACTCTTATAATATAGTTAGATATAATTGGCGAACATATGTAATTATCTTGTAGAATAGATAAACAAAACAAAAATACATGAAGTGTGATGGCACCACATGGTGTCTCACGAGTAGCGCTGAATGCATTGCAAAAATATATTTGTGCTTTTAATATTAGAGATATAGATATATATTATGATGCAATCCACGTGCGCTTTATACACAAGCAAGTTAAGCATATTTTTATGAATCGGTCGATTTTATAACAATTCCCCACCTTTTTTTTTTTTTTTTTTTGGTGTCGTAAATTATCATATGAAGCAAAGAAAGAAAGATGAAAAGAGAAAAATAGATTCGAAAGCCTCCTTTAAGTTTAAGGAGGTGTATGTTATAGAAAATTAAGTAAGAAAAGAATAATTATCATAAGATAAGGTAGAATGGAACGTAAAGATATTTAACGTTAGATGTGTTTTCACAGACTAAGAAGAAAGAATTCATTAGTAAGGATGAGCACTATGAATAGGCTCTCATATATATATATATATATATATATATAAGTTACAATATACAAAATCATGTAAATTTCCTAATACTTCTAAATCTACTAAAAGATGAGACTATTCTAAATTACAATAATTACAAATAAATGAAAATTTACTATTAAAGATAATTACATATAAAATATATAAATTTCCCTATTGTTAATACTAACTTCCTTAATATGTTCTCGCAAGATGGAGCTTGAGTAGGAGATCCAATCTTGAACTATAATTAAAGATACCTGAATGAATAAGTTATTTTTCTCTGTTTTTTTTTTTTTTTCTTGAACTTCTTAAAAATAAAAACAAAAGATTTCGGGGCACAAGAGCGAGAAAAGGGACGACAAGCATCGAGAGAGGGCACTTGCACGCAGGAGGATGGTAATCTGCAAAAGAGGAGGGAGATGACAACATGCACTTGGGTGTAAGGATGACAAGTCAAGGATAAAGGGCACATAGACGTTGGGATGTCAATCGTCAAGAGAAAAAGGGAGTAAGGCACAAGGAATATCAAACTCGTTTGAGTGTAATCCTAGGACCATAAAAAAAAAAAAATAACATAAGTAATAAAAGAGAGAAAAAGAACAAAGAATTAATTAGTAAGTAACACTATGAGTGAGCTCTCATATAACTGCAAGTTACAATATACATAACTGGATAAGTTACTTAATACTTATAAATCTACTAAAAGAGAGACTATTTTAAATTACAGTAATTATAAGTAAATGAAAAGTTCTTAATAAAGATAATTACACACAAATATATAACTTTTGCTGGTGTTAATACTGTTAGCAAAATATGAAAAATAGAACAACGAACAAATGTCAGAATGAACAAACATGATATCCGTTAGCAACAAAATTACATAATAATACAAGATAACATAAATTGTCGAAGAACACCGAGGCCCGTGTGTCACGCGGTTTCCTTATAACAGATTCGTCTCCTCACCGTCAGTGCTCGAGGATCAATCAGCGTCTGCTTCCCAGGATACATCGGTTTACAAGCAGTAAAAGTGCACCACGTTACAGCTTCTGGCGAACTTGAAAAATGCCGGAACTCTATTACTTAAGACACCTAGACTCGGATCACTAAGAAAGGAAAATAAAAGTTTGTATTTTCGTGTGTTCTCTTTCGACTAAGAATGGATGCCAGTTTATAGGCATTCATGTGAGGAATCAACCGGTCAGCCATTTACAATGGCATAACTAGCCAAAACCAGTCAAACGTTTCAGCCATTTACAATGGCTTTAACTTTCTAGAAGCCAAACACATTGGCTGTTACCAGTTGTCACAAATGTTTTCATGCTATTGGAATTAATCATGGTAATATTCCTATTAATTAGAAACATTTTCCAAGGCTTAAAGGTTAGCAACAGTAACCTCCATGGAGTAATTGCAGTCAATTACGAATTTAAGTTGGAAAAAAAAAATTAAAACCCAATTTAAAACTGTGCAGCAAAATGAAGCCTGCACGGAGTGGGTAATGCAGTGCGACATCTTTCCCATGTGGGACAAGAGTTTCCTCACTTCCTTTCTCTAGTTTTTCCAACTTCATTGGTGCAATTTTATGAGTCAATTTCTCATTCATCATTTCATCATTTTGAGCGTATTAAAATTTGATTTTGATTTTCTTGCGGAGAAGAACACGAATTAACCATGAACTAACACGAAGTAGGTCCCGCTCAATCCAAGCATGAAAATGACCATTAAAATGGTTTTTACAAGCCATTTTTCCAACAAATACTAACTTCCCTACCCCTAGGAAAAAAAAATTCTCTAATATATTTAATATTTAGTACTGATCAAGCAAACTAACTTCGTGACCTTTACTGTAAAAATATTTCTAAGCGTTAGATTCTTTTTGGAATTTCCAACTGTATAAATAATATATATTTAACTTGCGTTTGGTTGGTTGGTTAGAGATAAAATTTTTAAGTTGGAATTAGTTAATTTTTAAAAAATTAGTTATAATTTTTATTGACTTTTTTAAAAAAGACAAAAATTTAGACGAAAAAGTACAATTTAGTTGGAGTTGAGTTGAAACGTCAAACAACTCCTTAATTATTCAAAAAACATGTGAATGTTTTCGTTAAAAAAAAATAAAAAAAAAATAAAAAATATAAAAAAAAAAAAAGAAGAAGAAGAAGAAGAAGAATTTAGAGTTTCTTGACAAAAATTTTTCATTAATTAAATTGTATTTACTGTTTTTGCCTATATATACATATGTTTGTTGAGTTTATAACTCCATATAGGAATCACCCAACGGGTTCACTTAATGGATGGAAAATAAATTTTTGCTACAAGCCAACGCCAAAGGAGAGATTCTACTTCATTTGGCGGCGAGGTACGGCAATGAGTGAATGGTGGAGCTACTCATCACGCAAGCGAAAACATTACCCGGCGACCTCTCGAGGACGCCGGGATGTTGCCAAAGATATGATGAGGACGAGCAACAAAGAAAAGGACACGGCCTTACACGAGGCCGTGCGCTTTAACCACCTCGGCGTCGTTAAGATTTTGTCGAAAGTGGACCCAATGAAGCAGGCGCGAGACTCCGCTTTACTTGGCTGCCAAGAGAGGATACCGCGCATGGTGACTGCAATACTTGACAACTACTCCTCGCCGGCTTATGGCGGCCCCAATGGCAGAACTGCTCTCCATGCGGCCACACTGGCGGGAGACGAACGTATTATATATAGGAAAATTATGCTGGGTGGCCTTTCTTTATTACCCAGTATAATAGTTGATTAAAACCTTTTTTTATTTATTTAGCAAAATGGTTGTATGTTGTTCTTTTTTTAATTTGGTTAATCGATGATTAACTATTAAAAATTTACGTTATAATCAATTATTGATTGATCAAATTAAAAATATTATGTGGTCAATCATTTATTAATATTTAAGAAAATTGATTGATCATTGTAGAACAAAGGCCTTTTTAATTAATTTTTATAAACTTCGGTTATTTGTCAAAAAAATTCTTTATAAAATACTTTTTAACTTTAAATCCCCTGTATATGTACTCAACAAATATTATCATGGATAAATTGTTTTAGTGAACATTATGTTTTTATCAAATTACTTATGAATTCCGTTAAAAATTTAATGGAAAGAGCTACACTAGCATCATTTTAATAATTTAGGATCATTTAAGCTATGAAAAAAAAAAAAAAAAACAAAAGCTGCACAAACTTTTTAGGAACTAATTGAGAAATTTACTCTATTATCATATACCTACCTTCTTTTTTCGAGAAACTCTTTTTGATCTTTTAGTGACTTTTTTTGTTACAATAGAAACTCATTTTATTGATTTTGGATTTCTGTTGCTTCTTGATAATGAAACAAGTATTCTTAATTGATTTTTTTTTTTAATATAAAAGAAGAACTAACTATCCAAATAAGCTAAGTTGACAAGCTATTGCTCTATATGAAGCATAGAGCCAAGCTACAATCGATTGCTTTTTCACTCTTCCACATGAAAAGATTTATTTATTTTTTTAACTTTAAGAAAGAAAAGATTATAAATTACATGAATAGTTTTTTTTTTTTTTTTTTTAGTTTAAACAGGTAGATTATAAATTGATATTTTTGGTTTGTTTTAGTAAAGATGTAGTATTAATTTTATCCTCTAGAAAATTATTAATTATAAATATATTCTTAGATAACCAGTTTTTATAATTAAATACGGGTAATATTGTCAAAATAAAATAATTATACTCCAGTTCATAGTAATTCAAATATATCAATCAAACAAAGGCATCATTTTTCTTTTTCATTTAATCACATTACCATTCTCACTCATATTCCATCATTCCAACCAAATGCACCCTCAAATCTAGCACGAAAAGTGAAACAACACCGAATAGTTGCTTGCTCCTCTACAAAAGCTTATTATCGTTGTCGCTGCCGGAGTTAGCTTGCTTTGCTCATTGCTCATTGAACTTGGTATCGTTTCTACGAGTCAACCAGTTATTTACAGTGACAGTATTGGTGCCACTTATTTATATTCCAACCCAATTTTCCATTGTCGCATGATGCGGCATTTTATTTTTTATTTTGTTCGGGACAAAGTTTAAAGTGTTACATGGGGTGTAGCTCATGTGTCTTTCTTGTGTGAACTTTTTGATCGGCCTTGATCGAAGCACTGTCTCAAACTCGGTTTTTCTTCTTCGATCCAAGATTGGTGTCTTGTATACGAGCACCATCTTGCGAGGAGGAGTGAAGCCACCCATAATCGAGTGGGAAGTTCTGCCCTTTGGGAAATTTTCTTTTCTTATCTGCTCTCTCTCTTCAATTTTAGCTTTAAAGAACTTGACGTTTTTCTCATTTTGCCCTGTTAAAAGTTTATTAAGTCTCCCTAAAAACTTTATTCTTTAATGTACGCCCCCACTAAAACAATAGGATGGCTTCTACTGTAGCTTGTGAGGGAATAGTAGAGAAGTTTACTTCAGAGTCTGCTTATTTATATCTATTTCCAATTGCGAATTCATTGATCTTAAAAAGAAATCAAGAAATGTAGGATATTATTATAGCAGATAAAAAATGGAAAGGCTTAAGCAAAATTATTCACAAATTTTTCTTCCTCGTCTACGTTTACTGTCTTCCAAACACTTGTAGTTGTTCAATTAATGAATCTGTTCAAACGTGTTGGTTAATTTTCAGAAATTATGGAAAAGATTTTGGGAAAAATGGAACATATTCTAGCCAAACAAGGAGACAACAATAGTTGGACTCCCCTACACTTGTCAGCAGCAAAATGTCGATGATACGGTTGTTGCTGAGATTCGATAGGCATACAGCATACGTTCAAAATGAAAATGGCTTCACAGCCCTTCATATCACGGCGTATCATGATTACGATGAGATGTTGAATGAGATTTTGGAATGCTGTGTCGATTGTTGTAAGTTGGTTGACAAAAGAGGGTGGAACACTCTTCACCATGCTGTAAAACGCAATTCAGATAAAACAATAAAACTTCTATTGAGCTATCCTCCACTCCGTTACCTCTTGAATGATAAGGATGAGAACGGAAACACACCTTTCTCACTTGGCGGCTTTGTCCGGCGACTTGTTTACTCTGCCGTATCTCATCTTCCACCGTGGTGTGGATCGGATGGCATTCAACAAAGAAAACCAAAATGCACACGACCTTGCTTCCGAAAGAGTTGTAGAAAAGGTATCCCTCTCTCCTATCTATATAGCTTCTTTGAGGGGGTTTATTACCCAAAAAAAAAAAAAAAATCTATAAACTGCTTTACTGTTGTCATAATCATGTTGTTAGTTGCGGACTATAGAATTTTTTTAGTAGGGACATTATGCAAAAAATAAATAAAAATAAAAATAACAAGTATACATAAGAGATGGTTTTAGATCATGTTCTTTTAAACGGAAGTCTTGAATAATTTTATCTTTCAAAGTAATGAAACCTTTTTTTTTTTTTTTTTAATTTTTTTTTAACTCTCGCTTGTCTCATGGAAAATATTGCAGCATAGCATTATGAATAACTTGCGTATAGGAGGTGTTAAAGAGGGCGTACGAGTAATTACGATTCAATGTAACGAAGACAGTGTTGTTGACGAAAACCGAAAGGAATTTGATGATGAATCAGATTCTCAAGTCAATAAAGGCAAAGAAGCTAGTTTGATAGTGGCCACGTTGATTGCCACTGTAACATTCACTGCCGGTTTTACCATGCCTGGGGGCTACATTAGCGATGCTGGCCCCTTACAAGGCGCTGCAATTCTAAGGAAAAGATCGGCATTCAAGGCGTTTATGATATCCAGTACGATAGCCATGCTGCTCTCTTGCTCTGCTGTCTTTATCCACATCTACATCCCAATGCAACAGGATAAGTCACAGATGATCTCCCTCTTCTCTACAGCTTTCATTTTAACTCCGTTCGCCATAGTAGCAATGGTGGTTGCATTCATCACAGGCACCTATGCAGCGTTAGCAGACTCCGTGCCGCTTGCTATTTTCACTTGTGTTATCGGCTCATCTTTCTTTGTTCTCTCTCACCTGACGTTCAGAAGGCTATGATTCGAATGCAGGTAATTTAGTTGCTGATTTTTCTTCTGATCAAAGGCTAACTGCCATGAACAACTGAACTAAGATATTTGATAATAATAGTTGGTGTTTTAACTAGACTAGTCTGAATAATACTTCTATTTAGGTTACAGCCTATTTATTTTTTCTTTTGCTTCAAAGACACAGCATTTTCATGTTGTGTTTAGCCAAGCTTCCTCCTCGATCTTTAATACCGATAATTAGCCCCCGAACATGTCAATAAGGTGCAAGATGACTCGAATTGATAAACGCCGGTTAAATTGTGACGAAACAAAGGATGCTAATTGTTAAAATCAAAAGCTTTATATGCAGCAATTTATCAAAGCACAAAAAATTAAAGGATAAAGCGACCTAACCCTAAAGACATAGACACATAAGGCGCATACGAATATTTTTGTCATCCATAAAACCACCACATTGCTGTAGTTCAACAAAAGAATAAGGCCAATTAGCAAAATTGTAATTAAAAGGACAATTTGTCAAAGCACGAAAACTTTTAAGGGTACAAGTACAACCACGATGCTTGTGGATAATCAATGTCTCCCTGCTGATCCTCCGTCGAGAGCTCGGGCTCACTACTCCCTTGACTATGGAGCTTTCAATCTTACAACCTGAATTCTGCCCCGAACGAACTTCGAGTTTAATTAGTTGGCCAGACAACGGACTCTTAATCAGGGGACTGATCTCAAACATGGGGCAACAGGAAGATCCTTTCTTTAGCTTGGCCACCTTTTATCTCTTTTTTAGTAGAAAGTGGAAACCTCTCTCTCTTTTTAAATTTGGTTTAATAAATTTATTTAATTTGGTTTAATAAAATTAATATAACAACAATTAGTGAATTTAAATTTAATGTTAATTTGTGCTTGGAATAAATCTCCAAGCATCTCACCGAACACGAATTTTCACTTCACAGTTTAAGATTTCCTGAAGCGTTGATGAGTGAGAAATTTAACATTAGTAAAAAGAATATGACGATAGTTTAAGTTGTTGGACAGAACGTGATAACCATAAATGATTTACAAAAACTAAAGAGCAATGGAAAATTTAAATTACATTTTTCTCTATTCTCGCCAAACTCAAAACCGAAGTTGTTTTTTTTTTTTTGTTTTTTCGTTTTGCAAACACAAATGAACAAAATTGATACTGCACATGAACAAATTATAACAAGAATGATAAGAGAGCTACAATATGACCTCACCAGAACAAAACACAACAAAAACTCACACGATGTGGCGTAATGTGATACAGAGACATTGCCGAAAATACAATCTCTGTCAGATTGCGCTTCTGCCAATTTCGAGAAAAGATCGTTGATTGCATACATGAAAGCAACCACATGCAGAATGATGCAAGACTCTGTTCTCACTCAAATCCCAGAACACTAACGAGATAAAATCTCAGTTACGCGATCTTGTGCATCAGCAGGAATCTCCCTTCCCGGAACTTGGACCTTCAGAAGATTAGCATACCTGGAAAAACAGAATTCAACACGTTATTTAAACAACAAAACAATTTCCTCCGACTGAAGAGATTCAGATAAAAAAGTTGTGTTGACTCACTCAGCCGCTGTGAACAAGTGCTCATGCTCTGTTACGAACGCAAGCATGGCCTGCAAAGGGGAGCTTAAGATTGACATCTGAAGCTGGAAAAAATATAACAATAACACAAATGGAAGTCGTGAGTTCCAGTTACTTGCCTCATATGGCATGTTCAGAAGTTCGTAGTAAGTTCGAACGTGGTCTAATCTCTGCTGTACCGCTTCACTGTTTATTGATGGTATTGCTGCTAGCGCCTGCAGCAGAGAAAATGACCATAAAACATGACATCCTTGACACTTCTAAAACCAAAAGAAGAATAAAAAAGCTTAATATCAAAGATTTGGTGCAAGTAAATATTTACAACTCGACCCCGCTAAAATTAAACCACCCACTATAAAATAGTTCTGTGTGCCAACTGGGCTACTTAGGTAGTTCCGTATACCAAACTGGAGCTCCATTTGGCAGCTTTGTCAAGGATATGAAATATTAGCATCTTAGATGGTAGATTTATATAAGTTGAGCAGGTTCTACATATCCGTTAGCAGCTTTTGAGTGTACCAGGTTATCCTCTCGCTATCTCGAATTGTGCCCATATAACAACCCACCTCCAAAGATACTAGCTCACAGTAGGGTTACCAAGTCTTGCTTTCAATTATATTGGGATGGCAGGAATGAAAGGTAGGAATTAGCAAATTTTCCCTGAATAAGTAGTTAACCGATGATGATACAAGGTATAGGGAGATGGAATTAAATCTACCTGTTCCAACGCAATTGAATTTCGGCATATTTGCTGAACCCCGAAAAGATTGATGGATTTCATATCAGCCAAAGCCTAGTTAGAAAATAGATCTCGCTTGTTAGCAGCGAAGAGGAATAGATTAAGTGCAGACAAAATTTAAGTGACTATAATCTGAAAATTACGCAATAAAAATAAGAATGACAAAACGAAAAATGTGAATCCAAATTTGACGAGAAAAATGAAATGCCGACCCACCTTCATGGATGCATTTGTTGCAATGCTGCAAATTCCCCCAAATATGTAGTTCCGTTTTACTCCCGCAACGAAAGGTGCCATTTCCTCGTCCCTACGCATTATCTATGGCAAGAATATGATAGTGAGAATTATGTCTACAAGAATTCTATACCTGTGAAATGACTTGTAGAGAAATTGAAGTAAAGAGCATTATACATTCAAAACCATCCTCAAACAATCATCCTTTGATTACCAAAAATAAAAAAGGTTTGCATAATATATGCATGATATATGTAGGGCTCCTAAAGTACCTTTTTTTTTTTATTCCTTAGAATATCTCATTATCGTTAATGGAGTAATATTGGTGTTTTCAATCAGGAGTTGAATATACTAACTTGTGCAGTAAGTGAAATAATGAAGTCATCTGGTTCTTCTGCGTCTTGGTCCTCCAGATACTCTCTAGTTGTCATTTCCTGTCCAAATAATCAAGGTAAGAAAGTTGTCGCCGCTTTCAGCAAAGGAAATATACACACCACTCTGACATAAGACAAAATGTGTTTTATTTTTATACCGAGACAAAATGTGTATTATCATGTCCAACATACCTGCATGTGGAAAATTGTCTCAAGTTGCATCTCAACACGTAAAACTTTAAGGCAATCAATTGCCAATTTCCTATACTCGTCTGCAAATGATGCCAGATCCCTAGAAGGTGTAGTGCTTGATCGAGAATTTTTCTTCTTGACACTCTCTTCTACTAGATTGGGAACTTTTGTGGTTGTCCGTCCAAGCCTGTTAAATGCATGGCCATTGTGCTCCATTAGATTACTAATAAGTTATTTGCCAGATAAGATTTGCACAACTTGCTTTAATATGTGTGAAAGTTTGCCAGCGAAGTTTGAACGCCAATAAGTAGATAAAAACTTGAAACCGTCCTTGAAGATACTAGTAAGTCTATGTTTGAATACTTTGCTGACACTAATGCACTCACAAGCAAAACATAGCATGCCAGAAAAACAACAAAGATCCGTTGTCTCAAATGTAACATGTAAACAAATTTTGACGATATAATTATAAGTAGAATTCTAATTGCTAATGGGAACAGATGCCATCATTTTCATTTGGGAAGAACAATTTGGCACCTTGAACAGCTGCACTTCGTAGGAACTCAAGGATAACCTACTGCACTGCAATAAATTTTATTCTTTGTCGTAATAGAAGTACCTCTTATTCTCTAATATTCTTGTAAATCTCCGATATTTGGTAAGTTGAATGTGTGTTGCAAGAAAAAACTATTATAAGCTGTCCACGGATCATTGGTAAAAAGCTACATTGTGATTTCTGGACATCCCATGAGTGATAGAACAAACGTCCGAAAACATTACGCGTTCACCCACAAAACGAAAGTTGCAGAGATTTCTGGACCAAATAATTACATTGCACTACAGAGAGAAGACTATTCGTTGTTCCCACAATGACTATGGGTAGGATCTTGGAAATGGAGCCAAAATAATCATGGCAGAATACGAGACAAACTACTAGCATCTGTAAAACTTAGTCTGCGATATCAAACACCTCTATGTTCTTGCTCAAACTAAGCCATCTTTATTTGCATATGCATAAGTTCTCACACAAATGAAGCTTTTACAGAGGAAAATTAAAAGAAAAGTTAAGAGGCTCAACTAGATGAGAGAAATTACCTTTCCATTGAGTCTGCAACATACTCTAATGAATCACTAAGGGATGCAAGCAAAATAAGTTTGTTATCATCTCGAATTAGATTCTCCTGCATGATGCAGTAACGAAAAAGAACCAAAAATAAATAAACAAATAAATAAATGTTAATGCATAGCTTAATATCTATATGGTAAGTATTTCAATTTAGCAAAATTAGCAAGGCTCCAGGAGAGGTTCTTAAGAAGAAAATTAACATCCACTGTAAAAAAGAACAAATAAAAACGTTGTGTAGACCCAATGCTCACGTGTACTAAACTTGAAATTTCTTTTAGCAATAAAAATACCTGCTTAATAGGCCGCAAATTCAATAATAAATCGCATAGTTCTGATTCAACCTCAACTGTTTCAGCATCTGTGGGGAGATCATTAATGTTTGAGTGGCCAGCTGCATTTGGTAAGCATGCACTTGCTGGGTCAAGTCGCATCAATTTCTCAATATCATGCCTCCCAATAAGCATGTAACTCTGCTTTTCAAGAACTGCCTGAAAAAGAGGTGAAATCACCCAAAATAAAGAGTCAATGAATGATAGAAAAACGTATTGACGCTGACATGTACGTTGCATTAAAGATCAAGGTTCAACTAAATTTTTATTGCATCAAGTAACAGATTAAATTTCTGGTAACCTTTTGTTTCCTAAACACGGAAAACTTGTTTCATAGTCTTGCATTATGTGTTGACTTCACATTTACGAACCACACATGAATATATGTATTTAAGCCAATTGATCAAAAGAAACACTATGATCACATTACGGTTAAATTGTACATCCCCCTGGGAAGAGGATATAAATCACATAGCAACAAAAGTAAAACAAAACTTAAATATTTCAACAAGTGCTAGAGAGTACAAACTAAATAATAAATGTAAAGCAAAGAAGAAATAATAAAATAAACAGGAAGTTCACGAAACAACACGTGTTCACAGAAAGAGTAAAGAGAAACATCCTTGCCTCCATGTATGACGTCCGACATCTTTCATATGTTCGCTCCAGAAAAGTTTGCACATACGTCACAAGATCACCAGCAAATTTAGGCATTGCTTGAGCCCAACCAAGCACCTAGTTTGAAAAATTGCTTAGATTAGACAGGTTAAAGAAAATTCTTTCAGAAAATAGAACTTGATTATAAATTTAAAGAATAGTCCAAAAAATGTGCAGGGGAGATAAAACGCCTCATGACTAATACTAATCAATTTAACTCGAAACAAGTCAAAAGAGGAAATTCTAATTAAGAAGCAAAAGCAAAAACTTACCTCCTTTGCTAAGAAGTCGATTGCTAGAAGTCCCTGTAAGACAGGACGTCCCTTCTCAACTGACGGAGTGTAGGTTGCAGCAGTATGTGCTCGTGGCCGGAATGCAGCTGGACCTAAAAGAATGCCAACAAAAATCAAATTAGATTACCTGTACAATAGGATACAAGGAAGGAAAATTGAAAGAATCAATTCCCTGTATTTCTAATCTAAACAATTGTCTTTAGTCTCTTTTACAACTACGCTTCAAATGGCAATTAATCCCTTACATTATGTTTGGTAGCAAGAGAGAAAAAAGTAAGTAGATAAAAGAAGGGAGAGAGAAGATACAAGAGATACAATAGGAATGGTAAAAAGGATATTGGTTTTCCTTTGTGTCGTTTGGTAGATGAGAAGGAAAGAAAATGAGGTTGATACAGTTACTACTTTATTTGCCTACTTAAAATACATTAAAGAAAAAATTAATCTGGTAATCCTTATTTGGTTTCAAGTTTTCCACTTAAAAATCCATCAAACAATAGAAAGATTAAAATTGGTAGGACCCACTACAACTTTAATCCACCTCATTTTCATTTCCCTCTTTTCATTCTTCCCAAACAAGTTATTCTAGCCTTCTCCATCCAATAATCCCTCATTTGAAAATTCATTTTATCGAGTTATTTGATAAATTAGGTTAGATGGTTTAATTTACAACCAATTACTATAGTTCCTTACAAAATAATAATACCAATAATAATAATAACGCTATAGTTGTATTATATAGTTATAGAACTTGCTTGATATAGCTTGCTGTACGCTTTTTCTGTAGTCTACGAACATTGTTGGTAAAAAGTGGTCCTTTACAAAGTTCTCCACAAATGCTAGTAAGCCATCATTCCTGCAATGTCCGAATTTGAATGGTAAAAATTTACAGGCCATATAAGCAACAAACAGAGAGAGAGAGTGAAATGCTCTCCTTTAATACTTTCCCAGCTATGCAACAAAGGAGAAAACAATGTGAACTATAAAGGGGGAAAAAAACAATTGTATATTAACACAAAGCAAAAAGAGAGAGTAGTTTTGAGCTTACCCTAGCTGGGAATACTTCTTTGGGAGCAACGAAGCAACTTTATCCGTGAACTGCAGCACATAAAATCAGAAAATACAAAATAAATAAATAAATAAGATCCATCTACAATCTATGTCAAGCGTGGAAAGAACAGCCTTAAACCTGGATAACTGGCCGGTATATAGATGCTGCAAGATATATGCCTTGCTCAGGCAGAACAGCTGCAGAACCATAACCTTCTTGTAACACGTTTGGACCTCGCCTACTCCAGCCTTGCCGAATCAGATCAACCCCTGTAGAATGGACAATGAGAAGCACCATAAACAATAATGTTAAAAAAAAAAAAAAAAACCCTACTGAAAATGTTAGCAGCATTAACAATAGCAAACAGTATGGGCGCAAACAAGCCAAGTGAGTAAAGCCTAGGGTTGTTCAGCTCAACATTTAAGTTTTCATCTAGGTCAAGGTCTTATTTCTATATAAGTTTTAACCAAGAAAAAAAGAAGCTTTGCTTTAGAAATGGTAAGAAAACGACAATTCCAGAGAACAAGGGATCCTCTATAGTCTACCCAAAAAATGAAAAGGTACAAACAAACGTTAACTAAATTTTCCAACCAAAACCTTGAAGACCAAATCAAATCACGTTGAAAACAGAAAATCAGAAAGGAAAAAAATCCACTAAAACAAAGACAACTTTTTTATGGAATCGATGACATGTTGTAGTTTTACAGGAGAGATCAAAGAAGCTTACCCTCACTGGGAATTGATATAGTTGCATCCATAAAGCGGAAAGCAAAGGTAAGGCCTTCTTCTGCTCCATCCCTGTAATAATTAGCATCAAAATATATGATTCTGAAGCAAAAGTGGGGCGGTCATGCACCCCAAATATGGTAATTTATAAACAAACAGAGCGAGCGAGACAGACAAGGTGTTCTAAATGGGTCAGTTGAAAGGAACTTTACATACCTCTTCTCTTTGGAAGGAACCTTGCTTGCAAGTCTAGCTGTTTGTACAGCAGCATCAGCAGATGCAGCTTCAGGAGTAGCTCGCAGAATCTCACAAATGAGTTGTTGGCACTCACTCTTTAGCACATTTTATTTGAACCCAAAAAAAACGTTGATAAGAGGTTTATATATACTATACATGTTTAATTCTTCATGAATAAACCTCTGAGAAATTGAAAATTACTTTCAAGCAATTGATTTCCAAAAGATTATAGATTGATCACCTGCAACACTGTCAAGGAAAATCCAAGGCTGTAGCCTCCAGTAACTTGAGATGCTTCAGAATCAGGATTCCAGTTTGCATCGATTGGCAAAGACTTTGGTGCATCAAATTGGGTAGATTTTGATTCAAAAATTTCCCCAACAACAACATGATTCTCTGAACATACATACCACGGAAATTAGTGCCAACATCTAAAAACCAATAGAAAGGAAAAAGGAAAAGGACGTAGTTCCTCTGACCAAATATTCGAATGACTGTGTCCAGAATTGAATCCAGAAGTTCTTTTGCTGTGGCCTGTGCTTTCCCTAGGGGAGCCATCACAGGTGAGACAGGGCTTACTGCCACTAAAGCCCCAGCAAGAGACATCCCATTTTGACGTTTCAGCTTTGCCAAATGATAACTTTCTAACTGGCCCTTCGTGAAATGTACACCAGGTGTGGCAGTTTGGGCAGTCTGGCCAACACCACATCTCGAGGAATTAACAAGTTCTGCAAGTGCTTTAATCTTGGATGTAATAGTCTCATGAATTGTAGGTCGAAGCCTTTGGCTGTGGGGAGGAATAATAAACAAAGAAATTGATATAAGTTCAAAATATAGGAAGCAGTTATTGCAAACTTATATTTTAGCCATTTTGCTTAAATAAAGTTTACAACCCAAAAATGACTAAAATACAGTTCCAAGGAAAAAAAAACATAACAAATCTACTTATCCCAGTATCGATGTGTCGTCACCTGATGTGCTAGATTCGATTAGACTGGATTATGACATTGGACCAACATAATGGACCAATATTTAATGGTCAAATAATGTGGTGATGCATCTTCCAACAGGGACACATTTTACAACTCAAAATTATTCACCTGAACAAGTCTTTTGGCATCACCAAGAGGCAAGATCAACTAAGTTTCTTTTATTTTCACTGTTGAAGGGTAAGAGCAACTCCCAGCCCAAAGGTTATGATCTCAAAAAATAAACCTAACAAAGAGTAAACTGCAAAAGCACTATTCTCCAACTAATGGGAGAGTTCACACATTTCCACTTTTTTGTGTGTTTGTGTGTGTCAGATGGGGATCCTTTTCAGAAAGGGCCATTTAGAATTCAGTAATGATGATCTCATCTAGACAAACCTAACTCCACAGTTTGGAGTACTGGCCCCTTTTTTTTTCCCTCTTTTAAAAATCATTCTTTCAAATCCAAGCTGCAAGCGGAAACAAAACAGTGATAC
Organism: Ficus carica; assembly: GCA_009761775.1. Taxonomy (NCBI): domain Eukaryota; kingdom Viridiplantae; phylum Streptophyta; class Magnoliopsida; order Rosales; family Moraceae; genus Ficus; species Ficus carica. The sequence goes on along the minus strand of CM019742.1, from coordinate 2,692,731 downwards.
ATTAGATGGCTAACCAGATCATAGCACCAGCGGCGGCAACTTTGCCAAGTATGGAAAGGCACTCCACCATGGTCTGCAGGTACTTTACGTGAAGTGGGGCATCACTTTTTTTAATTGCTTCCTAGACCAAAGAATAATCACGAAAATTAAAATCTAGAAGATGAGCTATTCATAAGAAAGCTAATATGAGACATGATAAGGACAAAACTGCATACAAGAAATTCATCTGGAGTGGAATTTGAAAGCCATGTTGGCATCTGACGAGGAACAGTTTTGATATCTTTTGAATAACCCTCATTTCCATTTACCCTTAGGGAAGTTGCATGTCCATCTGAGGCAACTTCATCATGTAGTTCTGAAGCACCCTCCTCGTCATGGCCATCAAAAGATGAACTAAACGCAACAAGAGACATGTAAAAAAAATTTCGCAAGAAAACTTCCTTCTATTGATAATTAAATCAAAGACAAAGGAAAGAGGATAAGGTATCCTCAATATAAAGATATGCATATAAGAAAAGCATAATTAGGCTCTCGAAGTTTGTAAGATAAGCTGTAAGAGATAAGAAGTATATGTCAAGATTCCTCCCACATCGGTGCTTGTCAACTATGTTAATATAGACTATCTTAGTTTTCTGGTGAAGAATCGAAATCCATTTGAGAGGAGATCTCGTTGCAACATTCTACAATGGAAGTGAAAGGAATGGAAAGGAAAAGTAATGATAGAAATTCGTAACACCTGTTAGAAATGACCACTGATTAACTAAAGAGAAATTAGTTGCTAACTTGCATGATAATAATGCAAATGACTAGTTGTAAAACAGGAGGTAAGCAACTGCAGTATTAAATATTATTAATTTTGTCTGCCTACTAAACTTAAGGATCATTAAAATTGGGATGAAAAGGGCATTTAGAAGCATCAGGAAGTTACAAAAGGTTTTCCAAACTCACCCCCCATCAATAGATGCTGCCCGAAATGATCCATCCCCATGGACGCCACTTTGACTGTCACCCTTTAATAACCTGGTTCTTCGAGATAGACTTTGCGTATTATTCATAGAAAATGCAACAGCTGTGGTGGTTGGTACCTCATCATCCTTTTCATGGATGCTCGAGGAACCTGAGCTGCAGAAAGAATCATCTCAGGACAACTGACTAACAATTTAGATATATATATATATATATATGTATATATATATTTATAGATATATTTTTCTACCAAATTAATCAATTAAAAAACTCTCAGGGAGATCAACTGGATCTCAAAAAGTAATGTTCTTTCAGTAAAATTAATTTAAAAAGACAACGAGCATGTTAATAATGTGACGCTAAAAGTTATGAACAATTGTAGCTATTATGAGTGTCAATAAAACTAGCTTTAGATTTACAATATTGACTCGAGTACTGTAGATTTGCTGAACTTCCAAACAGCATGAGTCTTCCTATCAGCCCCCATAAAAGAGACAATATGTATGTGATGAACAGAACCACCAAGAGACTCATAGGGTACTGTTTCTTGGCCTAAAAGTTAACGATTAACATGAGACCAGCGTATATTCACTTCCATCCAAGCACACAAAATAAATGTTACTTTTGAAAATGGAAAGTTGGTACCTATATTCGCCCTTGTTGTAAAGATGTGCATGCAAGTCCTCTAAAACTTTATAAAATAAAACTCCTCTCAACTTCGTCAACTCAGTGCGAACATCTTGAAGTGCACCAACCTGGTACATAATAGCAAGAATTACTTTGTTTCATGTCATGCATATCACTTAAAGAAATATTATCCACTGTATAAAGGCGCCAATTAGAAAAACAACCTAAACCAAAAATAATTGTTGTATTAGAATTCAAGAACTTTCTATGAAGCCTCACATTTATGCTCTCAAGAAAACATCATAGGGCATGTTTAGCATAGCTTCCTAGAAGCTGTTTTTGGCTTCCTAGGTCCAAAAGCAGCTTCTGGAAGTGTTTGGATAATCTGTCAGAAGAGCTTAGGATGATCTATCAGAAAATTTTCAGTCTCCAGAAGAGCTTCCTGTCAAAGCCAAAAAATGTGACTTCTGGCAAAAGCTCTTCTGAGTAGACTTTAAAACTTATAACAAAATTTAAATTAGACATTATAAACTTCATTTAGCATTTTTAGTACTTATTAGAATACTTTAAAGATCATTTTAATCTCAAAAGCTCTTTGATTCCAAACACTTACTGAGAAGTAACAGCTTTTGCTTCTCTTTTTCTATTGGCTAGAAGCAAAAGCAAAAACTCTGCCAAACGAGCCCATAGTAGAAGGAACATGTGAGATCTCCAATAGTTGACATTGCATTAAATTGAACATCACTTAGTGATAAGAGTTTGACAACATTGATTGCAGCAAATTAAATAAGAAAATTGGTATGCTTCAACATGATTTTTATTCATCTGTTCGGATGTAATTCTATGGAATCCATTTTTTATCCAAAATATGGAACTAAAAAAGAAAAGAGTTGGAAAACCTACAGTCTGAAGTCCTTCTCGCTCAAGCATCAATGAGGATTGAACATGCACTTGAACTGCAGCATAATACTGCTTCGCAGCAATGAGTTTCTCAATGCGAGCTGGAACCTGGGGGACATTTTGACCAGAAATGATGATAGGTTTACAGACTTGTTAGATACCAATATAAGTAAATATAATCCGGAATATTTTAACCACTAATTAAGTGCATACTCTAGTCAAAGAAAAATAAAAACATATTAAGCATGCTCCCATCCATTGGTGCAAGAGTGCTGCACACACAATGTATACAGCAAAAATACGAGAGTGATGGTGTAAACTGTAACGTCGTAAGCATATAAACAGATTCACTCCATTCTTACATGTACTTATGTATAGATAAAGCTATGTGACTTTAACTCGATCACAAATTGTGCTATGTGACTTTAACTTGATCACAAATTGTACAGAGCACAATAGTGCAGGCACACCAAGGTTAATATGGACAAGAGTTTAAATATTGTGACGAGAGAAAATACATCTAATCTAGAAGCAAGAATAAAAGTAGACAAACCTTCGCTATACCCTCAATTTGATCTAAAAGGGAAATTATATGCCGCAACGTAACAGACCGATACCATAACTGATGAAGTTGCTTATTACGAGCACTAAGGCGCTTCTTAGCCTCGGCCAAATCAACCTTTAAGACAGAAATACTTTCTGTAGATTCGCTGAACAAACGCAAGATCTGAAAGGAATTAAATAGATATTGAACACATCAAAACATAAGAACCAGCCGTTGTTTTATAGAGGGGGGAAGAGGCAGCCTCTAAAGCTGAAGAAAAAATACTCAGAAAAGACAGGCAGATAAACGTCAACTATAGTAATCATTGAGAATCATCGATAGACCTGGGAATAATTTTGAATTGCTTTGTTGAAGCCACTGTGATAAGCATGTACTACTTCATCCACAACCTCTTCAACAACATCGCTTTGCTCCTTCAGAAACTGAACTTCAGCCTCGCGATCTTTTGATGTCAAAATATGGACAACATGAGGTAATGAATCAAAACGTGCGGCAGCCCAGCTCTCATCTATCCGTGAAAGCTCTTCCCTCAGATACTGCATGTTGTCAACAGGATTCGGAGCGTTTAGTTAAGTTACTAAGATTTGAATAATGCATTAACCGAGCTTTTTTAGTTAATCTATATTTTCTACCCTGTTTTGAAAATAACCATTTCATTATCGAGTTCTACAATATACGAAGATCTAAACAATTGAAATGCTTGTGTTCCCCCGAGCGCCATGCACGTATTCAATTTCTTATCAAAATTGCAAATGGAGACAACAGAATTAGCTAATTCAACTTACCGCTTTATCAGGAGCGACGGGCAATCCATCAAAAAGACCCATCCCGAGCCTTTCTCCTCAGCTTATGCTGCAGTGAAATTTACAAGTGTAACTCAACAATCTTTGATCCAACAGAGAGAAACACCTAATCGAATAATAAAAGCAAACAAAAAGAAAGATCATAATTTACTAAACAGTAGCTATTAAAAAAATTCAAAATCCTGGGAAAAATACTGATTAGCCATTTCCCGTACTAATAATAAAAAGATTTCAACTTTTATCCTGCTCAAAACCAAAGAAAATATAGTAACAATAATAACAACATGATAACGAAATTCCCATTTCCTTTCTTCAACCCAAGAAATCTGGCCAGAAAACATACCATGAATTTAAAAAAAAAATTAAAAACAAGCTAATTTCGAAGAAATCCACAACATTTCCGGTAATTATACAAAGCAAACAGAGGGAAAAAAAATCCAGAAAACAATACTTCTAGATCCAGCGCGCGAAGCTCCAGAAAACATAGAAAAGCTCCTGAAAATCTCCGCAATTAAGCAACCAAAACGCTGAAAACGACAAAAAAAAAAAAAAACAAATAATCGAGAATTGCCGAGGAAGAAAGCGAAATCAGCAGCAGAAAACAATGGAGGAGAGAGAAGAACAGAAATGAGAGAGAGAGATTACAAGAAACCGAAGCGTTTGAGAGGATTTGGAGATTGAGAAAGCGAATTGAGAGAGGAATTGGCAATCGGGAGAAGAAAGCGCATTGGAGATGGAATTTGCTGAAGAAGAAGAAGAAGAAGAAGCAGAAGCTTTGCCTATGCTTTGTCGCTGAATCGTTTATTATTTTTATTATTTTATATTTTCTTTTATGAAGAAATCATTTCTCTTAGTAAAAGTAACAGGGAGGGGGAGAGAAATATTGTCCACATGGTACGCGTCTCTAATTATTCTAGATACTATAAAGAATTTGTCAATTTTTTTTTTTTTTTTTTTTTTAAGTAAAGATTTTGTCAAATTTTGTATAGGCCTTTTTTTGTAAATATTTTATTTCGACAGTTTTTTGTTATTCTTTATTTCGAGATAGGACTTAGTGATCGGTTTGCATCATAGTTTATATCTAAAGTTTTTTTAAATGTTATCATCAAATTAAATACATAAATTTAACAATCTGTTTGAATTATTACCTTGAATATCAATTATTTCATTTCGATATAATGTATGTTTGGTTGATAATAAAACATTTAAGTGATTTCATTATTCAGTTAGACATTATCATCAAATTAAATGAATAAATTCAAATGTTACTTTTAAGTTTTAACAAAAACTTTACAATAAAATGCAACATATGATCTAAATGGGACATCAAATATATAATTTGATTGTGTATTCGAATCGAAGATATGTTTGAATAGTTTTTCTTAAAGGTAAGATTTAAATAGTGTAATTGTAGAAAAATATGTACGGTAAAAATTTCTAAAAGTGAAAATTCTAATAGATTTGTGTTAGAATAACAATGAATGAAGCCAATTTTTGGGTGGCCCAACACTCGCCATCCCATAGGTGTCACAATCCGATGACTTTGTCTCTTGTAGATGGACCGTGCGGCACGTGCCTTGACCTTCAAGGCTAGCAAGTTGCCTGCAAGGCAACAAACCCAATATGTGAGCCATATTGCTAGCACAAAGCACGTAACAGTCAATCACAACAGCATATTTGACGATACAAGTATTCGATAAGCGGCAACAACCAAGCACATAGCAACGAGGCAACAAAACAAGGCATCAACTAGATAAGATAAATGCAACACGACTTAAAACGTGCTACTTGTTTCATTGATAAGAGCGAGGGAGTACATGGCTAAGGCTCCTATCGCACAGGTATCCAAGTTTCCTTGGCTAAGGCTCCTATCGCACAGGTAGCTAAGTTTCCTGGCTTCCTAATTGACTACTCTCCGTAAAGAGTTTTCTGAGATCTTTTTCAATGTACCTACGGGCCTGTTTCACATAGTTTTCGTTTTTGCTTCGAGCTAGTAGAAGAAAAAAAGTAAAAGTTATGATTTCTCAGTAAATGTTTGGAACCAAAGAGTTTCTGAGGTCAAAATGATTCTAAAGTATTCTAATAAGTACTAAAAATGTTAAATAAAAATTTATATTATCTAATTTAAATTTTGTTACAAGTTTTAAAGTCTACTCGGAAGAGTTTTTGTCAGAAATCACATTTTTTTACTTTAACAGAAAGCAATTTTGAAGACTGGAAGCTCTTATGACAGATTATCCAAAAATTTCTATAAGTTGTTTTTGAACCTGGAAAGCAAAATGCAATTTCTAAAATGTGAGAAGGTATCGCTCTCATATTAAAAAGAAAAGATGCAAGGCAAGCGTAACTAATGACCTTAGACAAACTTGTTTGTACAAAACAAGAGTGCAGACTCAAAATTGAGATTTCTTTGTGATTGGTTTGTTTGTTTTTTTAATTAAGATGTGAAGTCTATACATATGAATTTTTCGTGTGTTTAGAGAACTCAAAATTGAGATTTTTAATTTTTAACAGTCGTTCTTATTATATTATACATATACTAAAAGGGTGGAGTGGATTACTGTTCTATGAACAGTAAATTTACGGTAATGCCCTCTTAAATTAGTCTGCTGCCCTCTCACGCACAGGAAAATGCCGCTTCTACCCTCTTCATAGTGTTTTTCCTGTTTTGCCCTCCAAGTTGTGTCCACCGGTTGTTTTTTGCACAGTGGTTTGTCATTTTTGCCCCCAAAACCTTAAGGTTGTTGTTGCCTTTGCCCTAGCCGCCTGCCTTTCCCATTTATTGCATATTATCTTCACTATTCATCTTCTTCTTTCTCTTTCTCGCTCTCTCGGTTCCCCTCTTTTTTTTGTTCTTAATTTTTTGGGTTTTTGGTGTTCGGCTTGCTCTGGCCGTCGTTCTCCTCTCGCTTTTGGGTGTATGTTTTTTATGTTTTTTGTTTTTTTGTTTGATTTTTGTATTTTGTTTTGGGGTTTTTTTTTTTTTTTTTTCTCGGATTCGTTATTTTTGTCTCCTTCAACTTCTTCTTTTTTGATCTTTTCTCATTTTCGAGTATGTGTATCAAATGTTGATCGCGGAATTTTTTTTTTTGGGTTGGGAAGATAAATAAATTTTTTCAAAGTCATACGTTTTGATTTTACAGTGTTTTTTTTTTTTTGGGTATTTTTGAGTTAGGTTGTATAATATTTTTTTGTTCTTTATTGTTTATGCATTTTTGTTTTATAAGTGTAGCATTTTCTTTGTATTGTTTTTGAAACTCTGTTTTCGGTTCCTCTCATGTTTTCGGCTGGTCTTTTGTCCTTTTTTGTTGTTTTTCCATTTTTGATTTTGTCGATCTACTGTTTATGAGTTTGGTTTTTATTTTTCTGAGGGTATGAATAATTTTTTTTCAACTCTAAGTTTTGATTTAGGGTTTTTTTTTGGTATTTCCGAGTTACATTGTGTAATATTTTTTTCGTTATCTACTGTCCATGCATTTTTGTTTTAAATAAAAGTTGAGCATTTTATTTTTATTGTGTTGTTGGAATTTTTTTGTTCATCTCTATTGTTGTTATTTGTGATTTGATATTTTTTGGGGTTTTTTGGTTTTTTTTTTTTTTGGTTCCACCGGTGTATGTATGTAAGAAAAGAAAGGAATTTCTTAGTTTTGTTTTCTTTGTTTCAGTTTTTTAAGTATTTAAAGTTGATTTTTCTTTCTCACATTGTTTGGATTTATATTTTTTGAATTCTGGGTTTTGATATTTTGTTCTTCTTTCCTTTTTTATACATATTGTTTATTATTTTTATGAACTGTTGATTGTTCATTTTTTGTCACTGGGATGTAAAATTTTTTTCTCCTTAATCTTGATTCTCGACTGTCTTTATTTATTAGTCATTTAGGTTTTATATAATTATGTTATTTTTTGGTTGTTGTTCAGTTTTTGTTTTACAGGTTGAAGTTTTGATTTTTATTATTTGCTTCCACCTTTTTTTCCTGTCGTTTGTCATTTTTCTAGTAAACTTTATATGTCGTTTTTTTGTTATTCAGATTTAAGATTAATCTCTTTTTTTTCCTATTATTGTTATTTTACTTTTTTCTCAGAATTTTTTTCCCTCAATCACTGAATAGAAATTGTTTCTTTAAATTTTTTCCTTCCCCATTATGGTTATTTACATGCTTTAATGTACTATACAGTTAAATGCAAAGAATGAAATAAAAGATTTAGGTATGTTTTCCTTTTTTCCCTATTTATCTTAGTATTTTTTTCCTCTCTTTTTTTTCCTCATAATTAATTGATTTTCAGTTTTTAATTTTTGTAGATTGGAGTTACAAAGCTATTCAAATCACTGAGGCGGAATACAAAGGAAAATATTGAAGATTTTGTTTATGTAATGTTTGTATTTCTCAATTTTCCCGGTTTTTCCCCTCGGCTAATAGTTGTTTCCTGGATTTTGATATTCAAGTTTTTTTGGGTTTTTGATATTTTTTGTGTTTTTGATATTTTTTGTGTTTTTGTCTCTTCTCTATTTGTTGGTCTCGAATTTTTTTTAAAATTTTCGAATTTGCATTTTTTTTTTCTGATTTCTTACTTTTGTTCCTTCCCCTGGTTTTTCTGTTGATCTTTCATCATTTTTTAGCATGTGTATCTCATGTTCATTGGTAAACTTTTTTTTTTTTTGGCTTCTCGGTTTTTCATATCTTATTTTCTATTTTTTTTCGTTTCTGTCTCTTATTGTTTTGTTAATGTCTGATCATTTTTTAGTATATGCATGTAATGTAATGTTGATTGGATTTTTTTCTTTCGTTCGAATATGACAAATAGAAAATTTAGGTATGTTTATGTTTTTGTTATATTTATTTTACTAATTTTTTGTTTCCTTTTTTTCTTTTTTCATATATACTACTTAATTTGCAGTTTTTGATTTCTGCTCTTTTTTTGTGAAGATTGCATGGACAATGCTATGGACATAGCTGCTTGGGAATATGGAGCAAGAGATTCAAAATTTTGTTATTGTAATGTTTGTATTTATTTAGTTTTTGTTGTTTTTCCCCTCGGCTAATGGTCTCCTGATTTTGCATGCAAATTTTTTGCCGTTTCTGATTTTTTCTCATATTTGATCCTTCCATTTTATGATTTACTTAGGATTGAATGGATTGTTAGATTTTCTGGTTACTGAATTTTCTAAGCTATTCATGTAGTTTCTAGATTTTGATGTTATTTGTTGTTTTTGCTGATCTGTCATTAGCATTTAATGCTTCCTTATCAATTTGGTTTGCTTGGAATGTTGCTATTTGTTTTACATCTGTTATTTACAGACTAATAATCATTTTAACTCAGATTTTTTATTTGTTTAGATCTGCCATTAATATTTTACATTTTTGTTATTTTTGTGATTTATTGTAAATTAGTCTATTTTTGTCTTGATATGTATGCAAAATTTATTGCATCTCTTTTTGACCGACCTTTTGTATAAAAGTTTTTGGAAATTTTTTTTTTCCCGTATTTCCTCTTATAAATACTTTTCTGCTTATTTATTAGTTGATTCCCATATGTTACCATTATTGTCTCTTTAATAGCTTCTTAATTGCTCTTCTCTGAATCTTCCTGTATCTTGCTTAATTGTTACCCGAATCCATCTGTTCTACTCTTTCCTGAAAATAATCATCTTGACGTCTTTATTTCTGTGCAAAAGTGATGTTTATAATCAGGTACTATTCATATTCATCTCTTTTAATTGGAATTTATTGTTCCTTTATTATATAAGTATTATTTGTTTTATAATTATTCTTATTAGTATTATAATGATCCTATAGGAGAAATAGTTTTGTTATTGTATTTAGTTTTTTTTTTTTTTTTTTTTTTTTTTTCGTTTCTACCTCATCTCTTCTTTTTCCGTCTCTGACTATAATATTAATCTTAGTTTTTTGTAATATTTTTTTCATTATTATTCTTATTATATGTTAGATGATTATATTATATGATTTACAATTTTTTTTAAATGTTTTTGATTGTGACTGTAGTTGTGATGAATGTTTGGGTTTTATTTTCTCCCGTCCCTTTTCTGTCTTTCTTTTCTTTCCTTAATCCTTTACATGTTTTTTTACCAAATTTTTTACCACAAACTATAACATGCTATAATGATCTCTATTTATGTATAATATAATCCATATACCAAATATATTACTTGATTTGGTATGTGTTGCTGACTTTAATATTATTCAAACTGTATGTTGAATGATTAATATTTGTTATTTGATAATCTTCATTGTTGCTGTAAATATTTGGGAATTATAATCTCTATCTTTTTCTGATAATAAAATCATATTGAATATATTACTGTTTCACTTAATTTCTTGAGTTTTTAGTATTTTCTTAATTTTTGTACATTTGCAGTTTTGTATTGTAACTATTTTCCGTCTCCTCTTATTCTTTTTAATTTTGTTTTCCAGAGTTCAATTTTTAGCTCTCTTTTCTGTTTTTACCGATTATTCCATCTTTTACTGTCTTTACTACTTAGCGTTTTTTTACTTTTTTTTTTTTTTTTTTGGGTTATCTTCCTTTTCTGTTTAAGAATTTTTTTCATAATATAGATATATTCCCAAATATGTCACATGGTAGCTATTGAAGACAAAGTTGAATAACATTTTAGTTATTCTTCATGAATAATATATGAGATCTGAGCTTAGTATAATTAATCTTAATTTTCTTCTGTTTTGTTTTTTTTTTTCAAAACAGTATCCATAAACTTTTTTAATATTTTATATAATATGAATATGTTGAATTACTTATTTAGATTAGTATGTATATATTGATTCTGTATTGATTATGTATTTTGAATGTTCATTTATGGTTTCTATTATGTTGCCATGTTATTATATTTTTTGTTCATTATTTTGTTCTACTGATTTCACCCAACTTTTTCCCACCATTTTCATTAGCAGAGGGGGTGTTTTTTTTTTTTTTTTTGGCAGATTGTAAATTATTTAGATTTAATAGGAGAATTTATGTGTATAAATGTCTTTATACTTATAAATGTTTGGAATTTTTAATCTATACTTTAATTTTTTGAATTTTCTAATTTTTGTAATTTTTATTCTATGATTTACTTTTTTATACTATGTTGTATTGTAGTACGATAATAAGTTTTACCTTAGAAGATTTATCATATTTCTTAAATAGTTTTGACAAATTATTCACATAGACAATTTCATAATCATGTAACAACGTAAAATTGCATCAAAATATTAGTAACAGCAAAAAAAAATAACTATATAAAAAACTTAATAACTATTCGACTATATGAATAATGAATAATTTAAACTACTAAACTGAAGAATAATATAAATTTGAATGTAAATATTCTAATATTGTAATAACAAATACTGAAAAAATATACTTATTATAATAATATTATTCATCTTAATTAATTATTTTTATTGTATAATATTCAATTATTTTCTTTTATTTTTTCCTTTGCATTCCTGATTCCTGTGCATAGCACGGGTATTTACCTAGTAAATATACTAAAAGGATGTATTTTTTCACTGTTTTTTCTACAGTAATCTACAGTAACTTTTGGTTTTTTTTTCGTTGTTTTTTTTACAGTAATCTACAGTAACTTTTACTCTCTTTTTTTTCTACAATTTAATGATTTTTTTGCCCTTCATCACTAATTATTTTTTCCTTTGCTACAGTGTTATGCTAGTTTTACCATTTTTTTTTTGGTCAATTGGCAATTTTGCCATTGGTTTTTAGTTACTTTTACTGTTTGATACAGTGAGAGGACAACTTTGTCCTTTTAAAATTATTAATGGACAATTTTACCCTTCCTTTGTAGTTGCTTTTTTCCTTTGCTCAGTATTATTCCGGTTTTATCCTTTCTTTGTTTAGTCAATTGGCAATTTTGCCATTGAGCTTTAGTTTCTTTTACAGCTTGCTACAGTGTTGAGACAACTTTGTTCTTCTAAAATTATTTATGGATGATTTTACCCTTCTTTTGTAGTTGCTTTTTTTGATAGCTACAATACCTAAATATTGTTACCCTTTTAATGTGCATTTTTGATTTTATCCATTGAATATGTGTTAAAGTGTAATGTTTATATGTATATAATCTAACTGAAATTTATTTATTTATTTATTTATTTTTTGTAAAAAATAATAAATAAAAAAATAATAGAATCTGTTTTTGATTTTGTTGTTTTTCTTTAATATTTTTTTCCTTTAGTTTTTTTTTTTTTTTTGCTTTCTAAGATTTAAATTTTAAAATTTAGTTCTTTATTCATCTTTTCTTCGTATTTTTGTTATTTTATAATTTTTAATGAATTTTGTTTCCACATTTCCGATTTTCAAATTTTTTTATTCTCTTTTTCCGATTTGTGTTTGGTTTTTTCGGCTTTTTCAGTTGTTGGGTTTTGTTTTTTCAGATGTTATAGTTAATTTTTGTGTTTTGCATGTATATAATCTAATTGAAATTTATTTATTTATTTTTTTGTAAAAAATAGTAAATAAAAAAATTATAAAATCTGTTTTTGATTTTGTTGTTTTTCTCCAATATTTTTTTCCCCTATTGAGTTTTTTTCTCCTTTTGTTTTTTTCTTATTTTTTTAATTATCGTGATCATTTTTATTTTTTTTATCTTTGTCTATGCATCACCGGAAAATTTTTTTTATATTATTATTATTATTATTATTATTATTTTACATTTTTATGATTGAGAGAGATTCTGAAAAAAAAAAATTAAAGATAAAAAAGATTGAGCAAAATATAGGTATGGTCTACTTTCTTTTGTTTTGTTTTTTATTTTTATAAGTTATTTCTAGCTTTTTTTTCCCCTTAGATTTATATATTTTGTTTTTCGCTTTTTGATTTATGGTAATTTGTTTTTCTAGATTACAGCGATAATGGTTTGGAATGAGAATACAAAGAAAACTATTGAAGACTTTTTTTTTTTTTTGTTTATAATTTTGAAAACTTATTGTAATTATATTATTTATCATAATCAACTGTAATTATTAAATATTGTTTAATTTTCTTATTTATTTATCTATTTATTTTCTTCTTCTATGCAACGTATGTGCATTAAATTAATGTTAAACTAAATAAGATTATTTTGTTAATTTTAATTTTTGAGGTTGTTGTTTTGATAAATATTTCTATTTGTGCTAATCTCTAACTAAAGTTATGAAATACAAAGTTTATATTTTTGATTCATTAATTAGAGATGGAATTTTTAAGTTAGAATAGGTTGAGTTTTAAAAAATTAGGCTTCGTTTGCTTCACCATCTCAACTTAAATTAAACTGTACTTTTTTTATCATGTTTTTTGTCTTTTCTGAAAAAGTTTTTTGTTTTTTCTGAAAAAGTCAACAAAATTTACTATGTAAACTTAAAAATCTCAACTCAACTCAAACTGAACTGGTGCACCAAACGAACCCTTAATTATAAATCTTTTTTAGACAAAAAAAAATGAGATAGTTGAAGTTGAACTTAAATAGTAAACATAACCAAATGATAAAATAAAAATAAAAAAAATTCATCAAAAAGAAAAAAGAGAAAAAAAATACCAAGCTGACAAATTTACCAGGCAAGCATTTTCTCGGCAACCAAACAGTTCCTTTTCCTTCCTGATCGTCGCGGTCTCTCACCTTTCCGTCGACCAACACCACACCACCTGTGCGGAGACGATGGACCCGCCAGATGATATCGCCGATCAATTTTCTCTCTTCCCTCCCATCCCATTCACCCTCTACGAACCCCATCAAATCCCCAATCCCGAACCTTTTCCTGTTCTTCTCCCTAACGCTAACCCTAACCCTAACCAGAATTCGGATCCGACGCCAATCCCGAGCTCCAGCCACTTTCTCTCGTTCTCGATTCCCAAGAAGCGACGACGAGGCAGGCCTCAGCGCAGTTCGACGTCGTTCAACATTGCTCACTTCCCCAATGGGAATTTAAACCCTAACGGTAATGATTTCGCATCCACTTCTTCAGGTTCAATTTCAGTCAATTCAATCAGAAACAATGTAGGAAACGCTAGTTCTTTACCGCGCGCTGCGGCCGATACTTCTGACGAGATCATCGTGATCAACAGAGAATCCACGGCCGAAGCCGTGCTTGCGCTTACTGCTGGTTTCCCGGCCGATTCCCTAACGGACGAGGAAGTCGATGCCGGGGTTCTCCCTGTGATCGGAGGGATTGAACAGGTCAATTACATTCTAATTCGGAACCACATTATCGCAAAATGGCGTGAAAATGTGTCGAATTGGGTTACGAAGGAGATGTTTGTTGATACTATACCTAAACATTGTCACACACTTTTAGACTCTGCTTACAATTATCTTGTTTCTCGTGGATTTATTAATTTTGGGGTTGCTCCGGCTATCAAAGAAAAAATTCTTTCCGAACCCAATAAGCCGAATGTGGTTGTGATCGGCGCTGGCCTTGCGGGTCTAGCTGCTGCGAGGCAAATGATGCGTTTTGGGTTTAAAGTGACTGTTTTGGAGGGAAGGAAGCGTGCAGGTGGGCGGGTTTATACGAAGAAAATGGAGGGAGGAAATAGGGTATGCGCAGCAGCAGATTTAGGAGGAAGTGTTTTGACAGGTACATTAGGAAATCCTCTTGGGATTGTTGCAAGGCAATTGAGTTTAACGATGCTTCATAAGGTGAGAGATAAGTGCCCATTGTATAGTTCGGATGGGAAGCCTGTTGATCACGACATGGATATGAAGGTGGAAACTGATTTTAACCGTCTTTTGGATAAAGCGAGTAGACTCAGGCAGTTGATGGGGGATGTATCGGTTGATGTTTCTCTTGGTGCGGCCTTGGAAACGTTCAGACAGGTTTATGGGGATGATGTGAATGCCGAGGAGATGAAGTTGTTCAATTGGCATCTTGCAAATTTAGAATACGCAAATGCAGGCTTAATATCAAAGCTTTCACTTGCGTTTTGGGACCAAGATGACCCATATGATATGGGAGGGGATCATTGCTTCTTGCCCGGTGGGAATGGAAGGCTGGTTCAGGCATTGGCAGAGAATGTCCCAATTTTGTATGAGAAAACTGTGAACACAATTAGGTACAGCAACCATGGAGTGCAGGTAGTAGCGGGGAACCAGGTTTTTGAGTGTGATATGGCGTTGTGCACTGTGCCTCTTGGGGTTTTGAAGAGTGGATCCATAAAATTTATTCCAGAGTTGCCTCAAAGAAAGCTTGATGGCATAAAGAGATTAGGATTTGGATTGCTGAATAAGGTTGCAATGCTTTTTCCTCATGCGTTTTGGGGGACAGATCTGGATACCTTTGGACACCTTTCTGATGATCCCAGCCGTCGAGGAGAATTCTTTCTGTTTTACAGTTACGCTACGGTTGCTGGCGGTCCTCTTTTGATTGCTTTAGTGGCAGGGGAGGCTGCACATAAGTTTGAGAGCATGCCTCCTACTGATGCAGTAACTCTTGTTCTTCAAATTCTCAAGGGTAATATACTTTATGCATTTGAAAAATCATTTTGACAGTGGCATATTTTCATTTTTATAAAAATATTAGAAATCAAAACTTCTAAGTTCTAATTGTCTATATAAACCATAAACTGCTCTGAAGTTTGTCTTAAACATGACTTGTCTGGAGGAAATATTTCGGTACTGTTGGTGTTGGATGTTTTTATGTCTCAAACTTACACGCTATGTTTAGCTGATTATTATTACTGAGTACAACGCACTGGCCCGTAAAATACAGGTATATATGAACCACAAGGAATAAATGTCCCAGAGCCTATCCAAACTGTATGTACCAGGTGGGGAAGTGATCCTTTTAGCCTAGGTTCTTATTCTAATGTTGGAGTGGGGGCATCAGGAGACGACTATGATATTTTAGCCGAAAGTGTTGGGGATGGGAGACTATTCTTTGCAGGGGAGGCCACTACAAGGCGTTACCCTGCAACCATGCATGGGGCTTTTCTTACTGGGCTCAGGGAAGCTGCAAATATGGCTCATTATGCTAATGCTCGGTCATTGAAGATAAAAGTTGGAAGGAGTCCATCAAAGAATGCCCACTCCTGTGCTTCTCTTCTTGCAGATTTGTTTAGGGAGCCTGATTTAGAATTCGGGAGCTTTTCTGTTATTTTTGGTCGGAAAAATGCTGATCCAAAGTCGACGGCAATTTTAAGAGTGACATTTCATGAACCGCGAAAGAAGAGTCATGAAGGTTCAAAACCTGATCAACAGCATTCAAATAAGTTACTTTTTCAGCAGCTTCAGTCACACTTCAATCAGCAGCAACAGCTGCATGTTTACACTTTGTTATCAAGGCAACAGGCACTTGAGCTGAGAGAAGTTAGAGGGGGCGATGAGATGAGGTTAAATTATCTATGTGAAAAACTTGGAGTGAAATTGGTGGGAAGAAAAGGTCTGGGGTCAACTGCTGATTCGGTTATTGCTGCCATAAAAGCTCAGAGAGGCAATCGGAAACACACTTCAACTTCTCTGGCTTCAAAGACAGGTGAGTCTTGGAATAGAACTTAATTGATATGCTATCTTCCGTTCTTGTTGTAGAACTTGTGCATTATTCTCTTCAATTATATGCATATCATTTAACATTGGATTACATTCAACATTGCTTCCTGTAGGTACGTCCAAGCTGAAAACTGGCTCTTTAAAACGGAAGTTGATCAGGTATAAGCTGCAAATTTACTGTTCAAATGTCTTAAATATCTTTATTTGGATGTTAAATTATTACTTATAATTGCTGTAACTCTAAATTTTCAGGAGGGCTAAAGTGGTGAGCAAGAGCAATGAGTCGGCCCCTCCTCCCAATTCAAATTTGGTAAATGGAAAAGTATCCGAGGAAGCTAGA
The DNA here is from genome assembly GCA_009761775.1 of Ficus carica. NCBI lineage: Eukaryota > Viridiplantae > Streptophyta > Magnoliopsida > Rosales > Moraceae > Ficus > Ficus carica. The sequence goes on along the minus strand of CM019742.1, from coordinate 2,676,043 downwards.
ACCTTGCATCAAGCATCTTCTAATACACCGGGGTCAGGTAAACAATTAATTATTTTCTACCATTTACTGCTTTATGTACCTCAGACTGTTGGCCCTCTAGTGGAAGTGGTTTTCAGTTCCATTCTCATTCTGTCTACAAAGGCACATGAGGCAAATGATCATTTGTTTTTTCCTCTCAAATTGTTAGTTAGCCTTTTTCAAGCTATTTCATTGTTGAATAGGTAATCATTTGTGCTGAAATCTCTTGAGGGGGGAAAAAAAAAAAAAATCGTACTTGGAGTTTTAGAGGATATGCTCGATATTTGCTCCGTAAAAGTTGGTGTCAAAGTTTTCCAACTAGTAATTATGGTTTAATTTTGTATGTTCTCAGGGCAAAATCACGGTGACATGTCAAGGCAATGAATGCATCACATCTTATCCTAAAGAGGTGAGGCCACATTAAACTGACTGTGAAATTTGTTCTTGGAGATTACTATGTTTTACGCGGCTTTTCGGTTTATTATGCTGTCGAGGTACTTTTATAATTATATACGGGGCCGGGTTGATGGCCATGAAGGATTTGAAGAGATCAAGTTCTCATTCGTCTGGAGGATGATTAGAAAGCTGTTTTGTAGGATAGATTCTTGTATGTTTAGGTTCCTCTTATTAATAACACTTGTGCAAGAATTTTAGGCATTGTCATATCCCGTTGTAAATATAATCAAAAATTAAGTGTTTTTTTGCTAATAAATTTTCTTTTCTTCTAAAAATGTACAACCAGAGATGATTGGAAATCTTTTATCATCCTTATTCTTTATCAAAAGCATTCTAGCTTAGACCTTTATGGTTGGTAATTTCTCCATATTTTTGTTGCTTTCGCCTTTTCTTTTCTCTAGAGACTAGAATGAAAAATGAAAATGATTGACGGAGTTAAAGAAAGTATTACCAATAAATTTGCGATCAGACTAATAATATTTTCTTTATCCATACTTTTTCTTTTCTAATTTATGTTTCACTTTGGATTGTATGGTCATTTTAAGTGCAAATTCGTTTGATCAGCTTCACACTGGTTATCTTCTTCAGACCCGCTTTCTTACAGGAGCACTGTACTGCTGATATTTGTTGTCTACTTTGGTCGGTTACAAGTTTACTTAGCCTAGTTAACAGCAAATTTCTCCGAATCATTGTTTTCGAACCGGCTATATTAGCAGGAGTTGGTTAGCATGGTCCCATGGGTCCTGCTCAATGGTAAGGCTTCAAATAGGATCCTAGTAACTCTCAACACTTGAACGGGTACAGACGTGTTGTTCTCCTTCCAGGTATTCATTTTCTTCACCAAGTGTACAGATACAGGTGTAAGATATTAAGCAGAAAAATATTTGGAACAACTCTTCTGGCGCTTCATCAAGGGAGATTATAACATGATGTTACAGGACGACTCTCGCTTACCTTCGGCTTTGAGCCATGATGCAACTTGGCATGGCTACAAATCAATGATATTCTCAAATCTTCTGTAATAGAGAATTTGTAAAGACTTGTAAATCGTGAAATGAAAAGATTGTCATTTCGTCTGTAGAATGAACAAAAAAATTTCGGCCGTATTTGCCTAGAAAGCATCTCATGTATCGATGTTGTAATTATTACTGGAGAGGATTGGTTGGTGACTTGGAAATTTATTCCTTCGGCTATTCCTGCTCTGATTTTCATACATGCTTTTCTTCGGTACTAGAATTTTCATGGCATCGTTCCGTGCTCTTATGCTCTGTACCCACTGCTACATATGTTCATATGTTTCACACACCTGCTAATATGCGAGCTCATGGAAAAGTTCCTTCCAAGTAAGCATGAGGTAGTTTTCTGTGAGGAGAAAATTGCAGAGCATCTCCATCCATAGCCCCTCTCAACAAGCTCGATTTCCCTTGATTGCGAAGAACCATGGAATGAAAACTCATATCCGAATAACTTGTGAGATTTTTTCATGATTGGGTACTGAAAACTCATATCCAAATAACTTGTGAGATTTTTTCATGATTCGGTACAAAGTAAGATCTACTAACCGGGAAGTAGATGAAACCTACAGCATAGGACTTGAATTTGATAATGAAATATCTTTTTCGGACCGAATTTATAGATTCGATTTTGCTCGTGAACTCTTGAATGGAGTTCAACACACCAAGCATGCTAGCAAAGACATAATAATACTGTAATTAGGAGATACACAGCCAAGGGAAAAGCATTTCGAGTATCATTAAGCATGTCAAGGCTAGAAGAACCATTCTAAATGGAAGGCACCTTTTATCCCTAGTTTAATTACAATTATTGAAACACCAATCACGCCGTTAACTTCCCCGAAAAAAGGGGTAAACAAAATCAACCACATTGTTACAACAGGTCACATGTTACACAAAAAACATCACGAGCAGATATTTTTTAACAGATATTTTTATTACACAAAAAGGGGTAATAAACATCGGTATACACAGGCTAACGCCTTCAGTGTCTCCATGTTGTCCAAGTTAAATTGCTCCTGAATCCCTTCCACCTCCATGATTATTCAGATTGCCGTTATCTTCTAACCATTCCTTTAGTTTGGCTTCTTTATCTGCCTTGAACTCGTCATAGTTCCCCAATGCTGGTATTGAACTGCGGGATGGCGAACTAGTGTCTATCAGTTCTTCTTGTGGTTCACCTGTAATCTGGCTTGACACGGGCAGTTCAGTTTCCAAATCTGGCACAGACGAACTAGTGCTCGCCGCAGATGCAAGTGACAACGGTCGCTCGGGATAGTACAGCAGCTTCTCATCCTTTGTTTGAACGACTTCTCTAGAATCAAGTTGTGGCCATTTAAAATTACTGGCCTTCTGTTTTGCCGACTTAAACACGGTTGACAAGTAGCCACCCTTTTCAGTGTCATGATGACCATAAACTGCAGGACGAACCCAATTGGATGGTCCCCAAGAGCTTGTTCTTTCCCTTCGGAGACCTGATCTCGAGTCATGAATTAACCCTCTTTTTGGTTGTTTCGTAGACATGATCAACAAAGATTTCTTTATGTCCCTAATCATCTCATCCGCGATGGGGAATCCACACTCTTTCATTGAACTTACCATGGTTATTGAATCCTCAGAATCTTCGGTGTGCATTGTTGTTTCATGAGACTTTTCCACGACATTATTCCTAAGACGAATGACATTTGGCACTGCATTCTGAGCGTGCTGCTGAACATAGAAAAGCCCTATTGAGGGTTCATTTGCCACATACTTAATCATCTCTGCCAAGCACTCTGTTATATCCAAAAAGCCGTCAAAAGCTGAGAATTCATGCATCATTCGAGGACAAGATGCAGTTCATCTCTGGTTTTCGTCAAGAATTACAAAAGCAAATGCATCAAAGTGTGAACAAAGTATAAAATAAAGCACGATGGGGAATAGAAAGGTTGAAGATTCACATATTTGAACATGAACTACAAGCTACACGCATCTACCCTAATTATTGGTAGGATTTAATTTATTTTGTATCTCATCATCGATTTCGAAAATAGCTTTGATGTAGCGTATGAGTGTCAATCAAGAAAACACACGGAGAAAGGCTGAAGCAAAGATGATACTCTTGAGTTGTTTTAGTCGTAGTAAACCTTCGAACCAGCCAAAATATAACAAATCATGAAGAGATGGTCTTCGTATAACCAATCAAATAGCGTGATTGGCTTTTAAACAAAAACCGGGTCAGAATTAGCAAAATTATTTCGGGTTTAAGCTCAAGTAAACAAATTTTTAGCTTAAAAAGCAAATTCTTTTAAATGGAGACGAGTTTCGGATTTATGCTCATTATACTATTTTCTTCAAAGCTTCCACTTAAGTTTCTACGAAACTGACTTTAATTCGAACCAAATCAATCCCTAGTTTCACATCAAATTTTGTTTTTTTCTAATAGGAAAACAATCTTATATTGATAAATGAATAAATATTGAACAGATAAAAAATCAAACTACTCTATCAGAAATTCTAACTAAAGCAAATCGCATATTCTCAGATTATTCAATGAAATTCGAGTACAAATCTAACAACAACAAAAAAAACACATTCTCCTAATTCACAAGTTAAAAATCATCACTTCACACAAACAAAATCAGACAAATCTTATCAAGATCATATTTAAAAAATAATAATAAAACCAACAAAATGATCACATATTCCTATATTAATAAAGTTTAAAAATACGAAAATCCAACGAAAAAAAATAAAAAACAATACCATTTTCGGATGGGTTCAGAGGCGATGGACGGGCTCACGGTGGGGGGATCGGCGGACCATGGGGGGCCGAAGACGGGCAGGGATAAACAGGTGCGGGTTCGGCGTTGCAGGTTCCGATGCGCGACGCAGGGGACTTCGACGACTCGGCGGCGCAGCGACTTCAGATTCGCGGAGGAAAGGTCTGGTTGGGGTGTGGTAGTGGCTGCTTGGACGTATTTACCTAATTAAGGGATGAATTTTTATTTTGAATAAAAAAGGATTAGTGATGTCTTCGATCTTGGGAAAACACATACAACATGTGGATCTAGGATTCGATCTTTGGATATTAGAAATAAGAGTATTTATAGGCAATTCTGAATCACTATGTCATCACTATTAGTGGTGTATTCAAATTTTTTAAAAGATGATAATTTGATATCTATTATTTTAATTTTGATAATTAAATTCTTAAACTCTCGAAAAAACTTAACAATTAAGTTATTTTTGTATTATTATATTAAAATTAGGGTAAAATACTAGATTGATCACTAAACTTTTATGTTTGTATAATTATGGTCCATGTTATTTTTTTCATAGCTCGAGTGATATTAAATTATTAAAAATATTGCTACATTATTCTTTTTCATTAATTTTCGGATGAATCCTTTTGTGATCATCAATTTTTGACCAAATTAATGAAAATGACCATTTTAGTAATATTTTAATAGCTTAGGATCATTTGAGCTGTGAAAATAAAAAATAAAAATCAAAGTTACATAAACTTAAAAATTTAGTGACTAAACAAGCAATTTATCCTTAGAATTACACCTCTTATAAGAAGATGAATAGTTATTAAGGTTATTAAAGTTACTTTACCCATCTTTTGCTTGGTCAAAATTTTCTCTTAATTTTCCTTTTAAAAGTGGAAGGGGTTAAAATTGATGAGTTGGTGAATTTACAACTTTCATTCTATTTCATTTCGATCAAACAATTTAAAATTCCATTTTTCTCTTTAAAAATTTCCTTCCCTTCCTCTTCTACTCTACCAAAATTTATGAACTCTCCTTATGCTACTCAAAGTCCTCACTTCCAGTCGATGTGGAACTCGTCAAGTGACTATCAGTTTTTTTGTTATACACAAGTAAGAACACACACACATTTCTCACGGGGTATATTGACCATAACGGCATTCAGAAAGAGGAATCAAGATGACATATAAGTGGACCATATTAAGTTATAACTTTCAGGTAATTGTTTACTAAAAGGGAACTTATGTATACTTATATGCCATCGGTTAAAATATGCTTACTCCATTGTAAAAGTTTTTTTTTTGAAAGATAAGTTATCTAATTATTACTTTGCTAGTCCTTAAGAATGACATTTTCTTTTTCTTTACCCCATTTTTTTTTCTTTCTTTTATTTTTTCCCGAAATGTTCTCTCACCCCATTTTTGTATCAAAAAAGAGTAAGATGTGATAGAGTCTAATTTAGAAACATTACCGGTAGAGCTCGTTTAATTTAACCATTCAAAGAATTTTAACAGCTCAGATATTGCTTGTATATAATAATTAAAATGTCCAATAACTCATAATATTATATACTAAAAAATAAGAAAAAGAAAATTTAAAAAAAGCACCGGTGACCCACTCCCCCCCCCCAACCCCCGAGCCCAACGATGGAACCTAGCCCAGAAATCGGAACCCGCCCCCTCGGCGATCTTCATCGAACCCCCCCTCCCCCCTCCCTCCCTCCCTCCCGACCCCCATGACGAGCCCCCTCCCCCCTCCCCCCTCCCTCCCTCCCGGCCCCCACGACGAGCCCCCACCCCCCCCTTGATGTTGAGCCTGTGGTCCCAGCGACGGAAACACCCCCACCCCACCGCACCCCACCCCACCCAAACCTTCCACCAGTGAAGGTTGGTTTTTTCTTTTATATATAGTTTTTTTTTTAATTTATTAGGGCCTGTTTGGTGCACAAGTTCAGTTTGAGTTGAGTTAAAATTTTTAAGTTTGAATAGTAATTTTTGTTGACTTTTTCAAAAAAGACAAAAAACTTTTGGGGAAAAGGCGAAAAACATGATGAAAAAAATACAGTTTAGTTTAAGTTGAACTTATCAACCAAACGGATCCTTAGTCATATAATATTTTAAGGAATGTGCATCATAATTATTACACATAAATAATATTTTAATAATCTAATTATATCTAAATGATTTAAAAATGTGTTATATGATAGGATTCTATAGAAGGGTACATACTTCCAAAAATCCAAAAATTCAATTGAATCGCAGGTTTGTTTGCCTCCATTTCCATTTTACCCAAACACACAGACCAAGCCAATGGTGAAGAAGAAGAAGAACAACCTTACCGATAGCGACGACGACGACGACACCTTCTACTACCGCTTCGCCTCCGCCTCCGCCTCCTATGCCGGAGCCGGCCCCGGCGCCACCACCTCCGTCTCCAAGAAACCTTCAGCCGGAAAACCCGGCGGAAGCGGCGGCGGATCCGGAACCCTAGCGCCGTCAAAATCGACGCTGTACGTGTCGAACATCGACTACACGCTCACAAACTCCGACCTCCACACGCTCTTCTCCACCTTCGGCAAGATCGCGCGCGTGACAGTCCTCAAGGACCGCCACACGCGCCTCAGCCGCGGCGTGGCGTTCGTTCAGTTCGTCTCCCGGGACGACGCCGTCTCCGCCGCCGCGCAGATGCACGGCAAGATCCTCAACGGCCGAACCCTGACGGCTTCGATCGCCTCCGACAACGGCCGCGCGGCGGAGTTCATCAGGAAGCGAGTGTACAGGGACAAGAGCCGGTGCTACGAGTGCGGAGCGGAGGGACACCTGTCGTACGAGTGTCCGAAGAACCAGTTGGGGCCGAGGGAGCGGCCGCCGCCGAAGAGAGAGAGAGCGAGAGGGAATAATTGGAGGAGAGATAATGGTGATTGTGATGGCCATGGCGATGGCGATGAGGAGATTAGATCGGACGGCGGGGAAGGGTTTGAGGAAGAGAATTGGGCGTCGGTGGTGGACGGAGGCGCCGACGAGAGGCTATTGAAAGGCCGCGGCGATGGCGGCGAATCGGAGAAGAAGCGGATGAAGAAAGCGAGTTACTTCAGTGACGAGAGCGGCGACGACGACGACGACTGATTGAATTTTGAGCTTCTCAAGGTAACTGGAACAGAATTTCTTCACTCCATTTTTTATCTTGAGATATTCCAGTTTGAGCTTTGCTATGAAGACCTTTAATGTAGCAATTAAGTTAGCTTATATATATACAGGGATATATATTTCCTATGAATATATCCAAACTAAATTCTAGTTTAGGATTAGCAAAGAGAAATTTGTGGAGATGTTTTTTGTATGTGTCTAGTTTCAATACCTTTTTTATTATTTTTATTTTTATTTTATAATTAAGTGCACACAAAATAGTCAGCTGTTTTTGTCTCTCTGGTTCTCCGACCAGACCTATATTTGTCTGAAGAATACAATCTGCTTGTGATAAAACTTCGTACGAGTTTTGTGTACTTTTATCTTCAACAATGGTCTGGCATTCAATGTGGGTTGAAGCATATGTTTGCACCGCTAAGCGGATCTCGCTAGCTGGATTTTAGTTGACTAGAACAGAATATTTGATCGCAATGAGTTAGTTTATTTCTAGATATCACAATCTGCAGGAAACTTTATTTATGTTTTTCAATTCCAAATCAAGGCCTAAATTAGATTTTTACTACTATGGGTGTGGAATGTTTGAGTCCCAAGAATGTAGATTAGCTATCCCTGTTTGCCGCTCTGTTTTAGACCCACCTTTCAAACTTTTTTCTACAGTATTTTTTCTCATAAAAATTTGGATTTACTGTTGAATTATGGATTTGAACCTGAATTTATGTTTTTATATGTTCAAATGTTTAGTGGCTCACTGCAACAACTAGTAATAGGCTTATTTTATATGATCATTCGATACCATAACAAATATATATTTTCATTAAAATCAGTTCATGTCGGCACTCCCAGAAATGACACTAATACTCAGAGCATAAATTCTCAATTCTTCTGCGTGTGAATTCTGCATACGGATGCGTCTTGCTCATTCATTTTGAAGTCTGCATGAAAATCACATGTTAGATTATGATAATTTATGCAAACACAAATACTTGAGTAGGGAACAAAGCATACTCACTAGCATTTCATGGTCTCCCATAATCTCTTCTATTAGTTCTTGTAGAGGTTTATCTGCACTATTTGGAACAAGCGCCGCAAACACAGCTGGTTCTGGTCCTGTAAGACAAGAAAATTCAATCATAAATCAAAGCATGTTGGACTTGTATTTTCATCACGGAACATCATGGATATATGCCTCTGCAACAACCTTGGATAACCCCGAAAATGACAGTTCTATGTATCCTACTATATCATTTAAAAGTTTAGTTTAAACCCTTGAGCATCTCTACCTAATTTTTAATACCTATAGGATCTTTATATCCTTCAGGTCAAACCATTTCGATATTTGAATATGAACCTAAAATCGGTTTAATACTTCATTCGGGGATTTGATGTTTCTGTAAATTTACGTTCGGAGTTTGTTCGAGTGAGACTTTAATCGTCTATTTCAAGCTCTGCTCCCATGTCAAAGATTTCATAAACAATCCAAGATACTGGTGAGTTCTAAATTGTATGCCTGTTGCGTGAATCATTTTTTACCCCTTGTTCCTCAAAAATTTGATCACAACAAAGACCATAGTAGTCAAGGGATTCAAACGATAATTTTAGCAAATTTCATATCATAAAAACGGCGATGCATAGTATTGAGTAGAAATTCATCAACAATTTTTTTAAAAAAGGATAAGGAATCGCACGATACCAGTCTCCGGAAAAGCATCAATGAACATCATCATCTCCTCCCCTGTAAGACCGGATAAGAAACAGATTCGTGGCAATGACTTTGCAATCTGCAGAGCAAAACATAAAAAAAAAAATGAAGACAGATGCATGATAACAACTCAAGCTCAAAACCCGGCTTTAGTCTCCAATCCAGAATCTCCTGAAACTATTCTTGTATTGCTGAAATGCATTTTCTGCATCTTCTATTAACCAATTTGCGTGATTTTTTTTTTTTCTTTAGAAAAGTTTTAAAGAAAAACTGAAATTTTGATTGTTCGGTTCACTGAGACAGAGAATATCCTACGGAATGTCACCGTACAAGCTCGCCAAATGCATATGAAATTATTGTTATCCAAGTCAATATTCAAAACCATTGCCTGATCAAGAACAGATTTTGAACATAAATCAATCAACGCTAGTAAGGCCTAGAGTTCTACCTTCACTCTTTCCAAATTGGGTTGCTTTGTGTTGATTGCCTCCCACAGTGAACGAGTAACCATCTCCTCCGTACATAAGATTATCTAAAATAATGACATTTACAAAATAAAATTAAATAAAATAAAAATGATCGGTAATACTTTTAAGAAAGTAAACATAGGTTATCCTAATCATGTGTTGATAATCAAGCAATGCCATTTTTTTTATAATTACCCCTTAGTTTGAAATATGAATATCAAGGGAAATCATAACTTTTAAAGTACCAACAAAAAGTCGAAAAAGTCGTAAAGAGTGGGGAGATGAATATAAGCCCCCTTGCATTGCTTTCTATTAACTTCTTTTGGCTTCATTGACCGTGTGGAACTTAATTATTACCATGATGCAGTGACAACAAGCATATTGATAATTCGAAACAACATTACAATAAGCATTTTGCTAAATTCTTTTCAAATTTATCTTTTTGCAATCCTAAAGTCGCACGAGGAATTTTTTATTTTTTATTTTTAAAGTAAAGACGCACGAGGATGAATACTGGTATTTAGTTCCCATTTTGAACTTCTTTGGACAAACTTGACTACGAGAATTTGAATTAATCGTAGGTACCTGTAAGAATTCACCATCCAACTCTTTCAAAAACTGTTTTATCTGCAGCACACCACAAGATATGTGCATAACTATGAGATGAGAGAACTATTTTTAACAATTTTTATGGGATATATAACCAATTCTCTACTAAAGGTCTATTTAGAAAATCAATGGTAAAATTGTAAGACCAAGAAAAATTCACATCCTGCAACAACAAGAAATCTGATATAAACTATATATCCAACCAAAACCAGTAACTGAAAAACTTTATTATATGTCACCTTCACAATTTCCTCCAATTCAAACCCCAACAATAACAAAGCCTGAAAAACAAGAGTTTAATATCTTGACCATCAGTATCATTGAGAATATTGGAAGATACTAAGAAATTAAAAAAAAAAAAAAAAGTTAAGGATTCTTCTCGTTTATGCCGCTCAACTTTAGAGTCATTTTAATTATTTTCTTGAAACTTTAAAAACTCTCACTAATTAACCTCTTGAATTTTAAATTAGTCATCTTTAACCCCTTGTTAGAATTCCATTAAAAACAGACTGAAAAAGAGAGTGTCAAATGCAGTCATATGATCTTTTTCTGTTTGTTTTGAACGGAAACTCTAATAAAAGGAGTTAAGTGGGAGTTTTAATAACTCAATGAACATAATGGAAATAACCCAAAAGTTCGGGAATCACAGGTGAGTTTGATCCAAAATTTAAAGGAGGGAACCTTTTGTTTGCCAAAATTTAAATCATGAACACAAAACTGTTTGCCAGAATACTGGTTCATTTTTATTTATTTATTTATTTATTATTATTATTATTAAATTTTTTTTTATTTTTTATTTATTTTTTATTTTTTATGTTTTGCAATCAAATTGGAGAGTGAAACTAACCAGAACTTACAGGGGGACCAAATTGCGGCTCATCGGCTTCTAACGGAACAAACTTCGAATCTTCGGCTAATTCGTCAGGGACTTCAGTAACATGATGAGGAAAATCATAAGTAAAAGATTTTTTAACACTCATTTCAATGAAAACCCATCTCAAAAATGTTCACTTTGGGAGTGAAATTGAAGTTAAAAAAATGATTAAAAAACCAAGAAGTTCAAAAGGGTAAAAGCTTAATTACCTTTGGAAGATGTTCTAGGAAGGTGCTTGAGCTTCAAGTGATGAGCAATGTTTGGTGAGGCAGAAAAAAGAGTAGAAAGATGTGAAGCTGAAAAAGGAGATGGAGAGAGATGAGAAGGTAAGGGAAGTGAACGAGAGTTGAGAGTTTGGTTTGGAGAGAAGCCCAGAGTAAAAGCCATGAATGTTAACTCTGCTCTATCCTTTGACTCAACATGAACGGGATAAAGTTATATGAAGTACTGGTTCTTCGACGACGTTTTTTCGCCAATTATTTTGGATTATATTCCTATTTCTGCACCGTTACACTTAGAATTTTTACCGTATAATTATAATTTATACCTTGATTTTTTAATTTTGATAATTTGTATTCTGAATTTTGAAATTGTAATAATTTATCTATATTGATAATAATGTTTTTTTTTTAAGGAAATTGACATATAATTTATACATGAGTTGCTTATTAGTTACATTGAATGATTTTAATCTTTTTTTTAAACAAATTTATTAAGATCTTTAATTAAGTAATATAAAACTATAAAACTTCGTTATAACTTTGTTTTAGATATAACGAGTTTAATATCCGTGCATTGCACGGGGAAGGAAGAAAAAAAAACTGAGTAATATATGATAAAAACAGTTGGTTAAGATAAATATTATAATTATAATAAGTATAATTCTTCTCAAAATCTCTCCCAACAGTGAAGATATAAAATCAAAATGACAATAGTACTAACAATAATAAAAACGAAAACAAAAGCAAAATAGAAAAAAAAATTTCTGTAGTCATACTCATTTAAAGAAAAAAATTAAAACAAAAATAAAGGATAAAACAAAAAAAAAAAGAACAAAAATCTTTAGATTCAAAAGAACCAGAAAAAACTAACTCTAACAAAAAAAAATTATAAGGAAATAAAATATATATTTCATTTTCTCCTTTTTTTACTGTTTTTAAAAAAATAATTTTTTTATCAGGTTATATACATATAAAAACTTTAAAAAAATGATTTTTAAAATATAAAACAAAACAAACAAAAAAGACGGAAAAAAAAAAATTGCATGTAGAATCCTTAAAAAAAAAAGGGGTTTTTAAAAAATAGAACAAAAGAACAAAAAGACAAAAAAAAAAAAATCCAGAAAAAAAATCCGAAATAAAGATAAAAAATTTAAAGAAAAAAATTGTTTAAAAATAAAAAAAAGGCAAAGTGAGCGAAAACACAATATAACAATAGATCAGAATGTAATGTCTAAAATTTAGGGTAAAAAAAAAAGGCAAAAATAATATTAAGAAAAAAAAAAACAAACTCTAAATAGGGATAAAACCGGCAACACATTGTAGGAAAAAGAAAAGGAACTAAAAAAGAGGCGTAAAACGGTAATTATACTGTGTGGGCAGCCGGCAATTTCTGCATAATAGGGGTAAAAATGTCAACTCATTGTAGATGAAGGAAAACCAACTAAATCAGAGGGGCAAAAAATTCTCTGTATTGTAGACAAAACAGTAAAATATGTGAGGACAAAACCGTCCTTCCATTGTATATAAGCCAAAATCAGCACATATGATAGGGGTAAAATCGACAGTTTAATGTAGAAAAAGCAGCTACTGTGCATTACTGTAGCAAAGCAAAAAAAAAAAAAATCATTATTCATTAAACAGTTAAATATTACATCCATTTACTGTAGCAAAGTAGTAAAAAACAAAAACAAAAACAAAAATCACTATTCACTGAACATGCTACATCCCTTTGTAGCAAAGCAGAAAAAAAAAAAAAAAAAAAAAAAACAAAAATCACTATTCACTGAACAGTGAAAGGCTACACTCCTTTAGTATATTAAGTAATTTGGGTTTAAAGCGGTTAAAAAAACCTTTTATACTCTTAATTAACAATCTGATATAATTATACCCTCATTGATAATAATGTTGATTTTAACCAAAAGTTTACTTTGATTGTTAAATCCAAAATACAAGGTATTATGATAAACCAGAGGAAAAATCCAAAAAGTACCAAGGGCTAATTTGGGTTATTGTACAACAAAATAGAAGTAGAAGCTAAAAACAAAAATTATAAATCCTAATTTCTTTAAATAAATTTAACATTGCATCTTTTTTCCTGTTTTAAAAAAATTACATCGTATTTATTAGTTTAAATATAGTGAAAAAAGTTTTGAGCAAAAATTAGTTTTTTTGAAAGAAATATGAGATACTTTTTTTTAATTAGTTTAAATTGTGAAAATTCAAGTTCAAAGTGTTGGCTAAGCTAATATCTTGAACCTGAACCAAGCGTAATAGTGTTGGAAGTGGTATATGAAGCATAATGATATTAACTTGATCTGCATAGACGATAAGTTTTGTAAATTAAATGATGAGAAGGGGCTAACTAACATTAAAATGACTATGAACATCTTAATTAGATTGGAATTCCTTTAACGACACACCACACACCACATTAAGATTGGAATTCCTTTAACCACACACCACACACGACACACCACACACCCCGCATCACATTCCTCATTTTAATTTATTAAAATAAGGAACAAAAAAAAAAAAATGTTTTTACAAACAAAAGCTAAATCGAAGTATGCACATAGGTGTCAAAATAAACAAACTTACACGCTGATAAGATAGAACAGAAACAAATAAAAAAGACAATCCGTTAAGGGTTAAGGAAAAGTGTTCCAACTTTTTATTTTTGGGGTATACGCAGAGTGACACAGATTTTTTCCATGACACGGATTGACCACAAGGTCTTCAGAAAGAGGATCGTAATGGATTAATAAATGGATTTCACTAAATTATAACTTTCAAACAACAGCTGATTGAAAAAGAACATTGAAAAAGAACTGGTGGTGCTTACAAGTCACTTCTTGCACGTGACTACGAGTCACTTGTGTTCATGAATCTTGCATGGAGATTTTTAAGATTAGGTATAGCAAAATATCTCGTAAATAAAACACAACTTTGCTGAAGAGCTTTACTATTAATATTGATAGGGCTCTTCCAATCTAGATTCAAAGTACACAATAGATCAAATCAACATTTATCTCACTACTGGTCCTATCAACAAAGTATGAAAAATAAGTTGTTTCTTTTTTTTTTTTTTAAAGTTATTTCACTGTGTACCGTATCTCCTAAAAAGAAAATAGACACTTGCGACATGAAACGACTAACGACACAAAGTACATAGATTCCCATGCAGTTCATTGTGGGAATTTTATACAAACATAATGGTCTAGCAACTGTTTATCTCCCAGTCAGGCTTTCTGAAGCATAGGCCTGATATTAACAACATTTGAGAAACAGTAAAATCCATGCATAGGCCATTCTCTTACGTTAAGGCTGAACTCGTAAAAAACCGAGCATGGGAAAATGCACTGCCGAGACGAGATCACATCTGAGCAACCAATATTTCTGGTTCAGCTGCGGTTTCGGAAATTGTGCCCTGAGTCCACCTTTTCAACATCTCTAATGCAGCCTTCGGCTGGTCCATCGGAACCATGTGACCGGCATCGTGAACCTGATTGTTTTTTCATTTTCCCATAAAACTCAGTTTTGCTTATCTTTTAGCATCGATTATTAATGAAAGAAAGTAATACATGTATGTGTGTATGTATGTGCGTGTGCAAGAGAGAGATAGTACCTTAAGGAAACTGAGAGGTCCGTGGCTTTTCAGAACTCCTGCCTCTTTATCATCCACGGTGAAAGGAACTTCAGTAGAAGCTGTGAATTCTTTCTGACCAGACCATTTCATCGCGTGAACCCATCTTGAATTCCCTGGTCATATCGATTAATACCTGTAGGTAAATATCACATTTCATGACGAGAAACTACACAATAGTAGGCCTAAAAAGCTTACCAAGCCAGTTGCAGATCAGATCATACTCTCCGGCATATACCAGCAACTTCACTCATCTTCAAGAAGAGCAGGAATACCCACTTCGAGATTCCTCATCCAGTCCAACAGCATGGCCTGGTAAACCGTTTGGCTGCACGACACAAATTCTATGTCCCCAACTCCGAGAGTGGCCCTAACAGATTTCTGGTTCAAGAATTTCTCCAAATTTGAGAAGTCGTAGCAAAGGCTTCCCACACATTCCTTCCTGATGTCATAGTACTGCACACCAAAAAAGAATATTATTACACACAATTTCAAGAGTCGGGTCTCTTTCCCCAACGTTCAAAACAAAAAAGGAAATAAAAAAAAATGGTTCTCTTGAGATATTAGGGTCAAGACTTTTGCTTGAAATTGAAATAACAAACTCCTAACGAATCTGAGACAACTAGTCAACTACTAACAAGTAACTTATTACTAAGATAGAAAAGTAGAATCAAAAGGAAATGGGTCCTTACATTTATATTCCCAGCACGTGCTATGATGCTACTGAAAATGATATTGCAAACAAAATAAGATGCCATACACGAGACGGTACCATCAGTGCCTGAAAGACACATTGCACATATTATTACTAATAAATTACAAAAAGTGACAATACAAGTAATATAAGAAATAAATGAAAAATAAATAAATAAATATATTAATACAGGCCTATTCACATGAGGACATGAAGTTCTATCCAATAGATATTGAGGCCTTGAATAGGAGGGTTTTTCAAGGAAGAATAAAGATAATAATTTAAAAAAATAAATAAAGGTCTGAAAACCCAAAAGGAAATGACAATTTGTTCATGTTGCCTACCACAAAGCTTAATTGCCACTTCACAAGGACCAACCACCTTGTTGATACGATCATAATCGGACTTCTTTATTATGCCCATGTCCAATGCATAATCTGTGTAAGCTTTATACTGAATTGCAGGATCTGTAAGCCCATTTCCAATGGCGAATCCCTGTTCAAATCGTGTTTCACAAATTAAAGAATAGTTTTTGAAAAAACCAATAAAATTGATCAATTAAAACCACAAATATCGAAATATGAGTTAGACCTTCAAGTTTATATGAATTCCTTCTTTATCTTTGTTTCCTCGGTGAACTCGAGCAGCAAAAGCAGGTATGTAGTGCCCAGCATATGATTCTCCAGTTATATAAAAGTCATTTTTTGCTAAATTTGGATGCTCCGCAAAGAATGCCTGAAATATACAAAGAGCAGGTAAAGATATATCAATACTGGGGCAAATACACCAACACCTGTTAATCATTATACATTGGTTTTGTGATAGAGATTATTAATATGGTTTAAAATATTGTTTTTATTTATAACTGATTAATGTTATTAGGGTAGTTTCTGATTATCGACTTCCCTTATTTCGTCTTGGTTTAGTTTCCTAGTTTATTATTCGGTTTGCCTACTTTTTAATTTCAATTTAGAGAGTGGTTTAATAGTGAACACGTAGATTACTGGTCTTTTTCTTTTTTCCTCTCGAGTTCTTGTTCTCTCTCTAGAATCCTCTCTTTTCTTTGCTATGATTCTATTATCTTCTCTATCTTGCTTCTGTTCTTCTGCACATATTTTATCTCTTCTATCTTGGTCCTACGTCATTTTCTTTCTCAAATCTCAACGTGGAGTAAGAAAAGGTTTTGGCCTAGAATTGGAAAATTGAAACTACACTCCATGCTTCGTCCTTTTTTCTTTTAATATCTTTGGCCATTCACAAATTACTCTGCAGTTTAAGTGTAAGAATTCAAAAACAAATGAGTAGTTATAACTGGTATGAAAATTGGGGAAACATGCACATCATTTTAGAAATAAGCATAAGGAACTGAAAAATACACCTGTAAAAAGTCATACAGGTCATTACTGACACCATCTTCATTGTGACGAATGTCACGCTTGTCCGAACTGTAACTAAAACCAGTCCCAGTAGGTTGGTCAACATACAGAAGGTTAGACACCTGAAAGATAAAACCAAAAGGAAGATAAGCCCCTCTAGGGAACCAATAGAGGAAGAAGAAACGCGCTAGTAGAAAAAAAAATATAATAAATATAAATTTCATTTAAGGAAAGTACTAGAACAAAATAAGATCGATTAACTGCACAAGCTTTAAGTATCGTGTTAACCATTAGATAAAGGAAGGAGATCAAAAGAAGAAAAGGAAAACCTGATCCCAGCCGTACTGATTCCAAACAAGAGACATGTTGTCTGCGATATTGAAAGGACCATTTTCATAGAACACAGCCAACTCACTGCTGCACCCTGGACCTCCAGTCAGCCAGATGACAACAGGGTCCTTCTTATTGTTGCGTGACTCAAAGAAAAGATAGAACATCCTATAGTGCGACAAAAATACCAATGAGTATAATAGCAAAAACCCAGAAGCAGTGAAAAATTTGAGCCAACAATAAACAATGTTTCTCATGCACATGTTCAATCATATTATTCCATAACCCAGAAGCAGTGAAAAATTTGAGCCAACAATAAACTAGCAAATGGTTGGCAGTAAACTAAACTTTGCCATAAATTCCACTACTTCAACTTATCACACTCTAATTTGAAAATGCAACAGTAATATCCATTTTGAGTGGAAAATTCTATCACATGAGCCATAACCTAGATTCACAGAAAATGAGAGTCGAGTTCAACGTGAAAGCAAAGTTAAACATCATAAACCACCATGAAATATGTCCAGAACTAAACACTCAAGAAACCATTTAAAATCAGTGAGCAAATAAAATGAAACAAGTTGCAAGAACCTGAAAACCAATAATTACTGACAGGCGCATATGATTCAAGAGGAACACTAAATGCACTTGAGCGTGGCGTGAGTACAAGATCTCGGCCATTCCTTTTATGCGGGCCTCGTGCCGGATACATGTAGATCCCACAGCAACAACAAATGACCGAGATCTCACACTCTTGCCACTCGCAAGCGCATTTACCATCGTTTCTCATTATTCAATTCAAACAAGAAATCTAGTTTAAAAAAAAAAAAAACTAGTTTTCTTGTTTTATAGAATATCCTAATGTTCAGAAATTGCAACGGTAATAGCAAAATAAAAATAGGAGACAAAAATACAAGATTATCTACACATACGTATTTTTATCTATATATACATATATATGATTCAATCAAATACAGAACTAATGATTGTTGATGGTAAACTCATACACAATTCATGCTAATTCACTGACTGTGTTCTATTGCTGCTGGCAACATCAATACTAATTCATTGACTAGAAAATTCCATCGAAAAAGTTATAATTTCTAACATAGTTTCACAAACAAAAGGCTCAAAAAATTGCATTGAGGGAAAATCATACAGCATAAACCAGACCATGAAACCCTAAATCCATGTGATTGAATCTGAAGATCTGAAGCAAACCACTAAGAACTGAAAACAACAACGGGAAAAGAGAAGAAAGGAACAAAAAAAAAAAAAGAAACTGACTTCGCTGCATAAGAGTGCTCAATCTTGTAGTAACCGGCATGGTGGCCGAGGTCCTCGACGGAGACGCCGCCGGAGTCGGCGAGGTAGGGCATGGTGAAGCGCTTCTCGACGAGTCTCTTTGCCGGTTCCGCCAAGGAGAGAGAATCTCCGGCGACGGCGCCGTCGATGAGGTTGACATCGTGCTCGGGGAAGAGATTGAGGGATCTGATAAGCGCCTGGGCCTGCACAGACGGGAAGCTCGACCTCGCGAGACCGTCCGTCAAGCTCGCCGAGGAGAGAGGAGAGAGAAGCAGAAGAGAGAGAAAGAGGAAGGAGGAGAGAGAGAGAGATCGCTCCATTGTTGTGAAGAATCTGAGAGTTAGAGAGAGAGAGAGAGATGAAAATGGGAGAGGTATTTGTGAGGAAGAGAGAGAAAGTCTAGAGAGAGAAAGAACAGGTGGCAGCACCTAACGGTCAGCTGATGGAGGCGACGGGGCTGTTAGCTCTGGGATGTAACGGAGAGTGAAGACGAAGACGGAGGAATTATCACCTACTACGCAGTATTAAAAAATATTACATCACATCCGTATATCTGAGGATCCTACAAAAAGTCAATGATCAGAATCAGATCCCTGTGGAGCCCGTTTTGTTGAACGGTGGAAGATTGGGGTTATCGATGAAGCGGGTTGCGGGTCATTTGGGCCGGGAAAAGGGTGGTGATGGTGAGACGAGACGTGTAAGAAATTAGCGGGAATCAGAAAAAACCGAAAAGAGAAACGGAAATAGGCGCAAAAGGTAAAGAAAAAACTGCCTTAAAAAGAAGGAGAAAATGTGGGGTTTGTTGAATTATTATTATTTTTTGTTTTTTGTTTTTAGCTAAAATTAGGGGTTGGAATCACGTGTAAAGACCCCCACCGTTAAGAATGGCATTGTGCATGACAGTATCGTGGGACCTAACTCGATGAATAATATGTCATCGCTCTTTTTGTTCACACTTGTTGTATAGTACAAGTTTTGCGCCAATAAACAAGTAAAACAAAACAAAAAAATAAAATAATTTTTATAACTTCTACAAATTCTTCTTTAAAAATATATATTTTTTATTTAAATTTGACCCACACATGATGAGTTTAGAGGTATGGATAAAATATAATAAAATAATACATTTTGTCCCTTTAAAGAATATATATATATTAGTTGCACATGCGTAATAAATAAGTAAAAAAAAATATATATATATGACGTGATTATTATGTGATTATCACATGACAAAAAAGGAAGTTATGAAAATAACATGTATTCTGCTGCAAATCCTTGTATTTATATTCAATTTTTCTAAACTATATTAAGTTTTGTAGGTTATATGTTTTTCAAACAAAATTAATGATAGAAACTATATTTATATCTTATTGATAGATATTATTATTTTAGTCATTAGAATAACTTTATAACTGTATGATATATGATTAAAAACAGTTATATATCGTTTACTATAAGTTAAAAATGTGAGTAATCACATATTAAAATATTAAAAAGTTAATCTAACTGTTATTGATGATTGAAGTTTCGAAGTTTGCATATTTTGATGTAGTCAAATATGAAATCACCATTTATTCGTGCTTTGTGTTTTGGCTCCTGTTTAGAGCTCTTTTGTATGTCTACCTTTGTCTGTTTTTCTGGATTTTTCCCCGTTGGCTCTTGTTTCTTGTTTCTTTATTAAGATCATCTTCAGCCCCCAAAAAAAAAAAAAAACGCCGGAATTTATATTGAAAAAATAATAAAATTCATCTTATAATAAAGAGACTTGAAGTAAAATGAAGATCTTAATGAAATTATTATTGTTATTATTATCCCAACGAAGAGATTTAAAGATTTAGACGTGCAAGTTAAAGTTCATAATTAGGCCAAGCATGATATGAAAAGAGTTTGGTGGCATCAAAGTTAAGAAAAACTCTTGACACAATCACCTTGCTTGAACTGCATGGGTCCCGTGGTGAAGTCATTTCTGAGTATGAAGATTTCTAATTTTTTGCTTTTTTTGGTCATTAGAAAAAACTACTAAACAATAGTCAATGCTCACACCAATGAACGGCTGAGGATGAACACCCATGTTAGGACTAAAGACTACTAAACATGTTAAACCGTTTCATTGTTGTTTGGTAGGACAGAAAAGAGGGCGGAAATGGAATGATGACCGATTTCAAATCCCTTGACCAACCCCAATATTAAAATAGTGAATCCATACCCAACACAATAAAAAAGGCCCTCCCTCCCTCCCTCCCTCTCTCTCTCACAACCTAAATTTTTAAAACCATCACCCAATCCTTTCCTCCATTTTTCTCTCTTACCAAACAACCATAGATCCGAATATACTTCCACTAAACCCCTCCCCTCCTCTCCCTTTTTCCACTTTTCCTATCTTAATTCTGTGCTAGCTTTGTTTGATTTCATTCTATCCCTAATAGTTCACTAGATTATACTCTTAAGTATATACAAACAATTCCCCGCATAAAGAGGGAACAAAGTCAAAAAAGTTCACGATCTCACTTTAGCAAGCCTTGCCCTTAACTCTTCCATTTCTTCTTCATCATCTACGCCTTCTGCAATGGCTTCTTCCTGTAAGAGAGCGAAAAAGAAATGATATTCAGTTCCTTCCTTCTTGTAAAGATCACAAAAAGAAGTTAGAAAGAGTGTCGCGCACTTGTTTTGATGTGCTAGCACTTTGAGCAGGTAACTTCGCCCTCTCCTTCCTGATAGCTTCCGGAAGCTGTGCGGCCGTCTCGCCGGCTAATTCGTTAAGAACCTTCTCAACTTCCTCCTCAGTTTCCTCTTCTATATCTTCTGAATCCAATGCTGTATCAACAGCATCATTTACGATTTCTTCAATTACCCCCGCCTATATAACAAATAAGTGTATTACATATTTAACTCCCAATTGAGTAGTGCCATGCCAAAACCAGACATTGTTTGAAAAACGGGAGTCAACTGAAGGATGTGGCGGGATATAATTGGACAAAAAAGACAATATTCAGTTCACCAAGTAACTACTTGCTGCTTAAAGAAGAACAAACGCTGAGGGGCACCTAGAGGCACCGACTCCAGGTCTAATAGGGGATGGGCCCCCACACCATATTCCCTATTAGATGGGAAGCGGAGCTTTGGGAACAAAATGCCCCTAGCTTTGCTACTTAAAGACTATATAAGTAGCAGTTTAAATAAAGAAAAAAACCCCCAAATATACGAGCAACTTCAATCAACATCATTAGACTGTGTTGAAATAACCATGCATAAAGGACGCCAGAAAATGGAAAGAAACTACCTTGGTCATTTCTTTGCTAAACTCTTGCATAGTGACAGCCATTTCTGGAGCTTTCATTAGGTTATTTACAAGTTTCATCACTTCTGAGCTCTTGGATAGATGACCAATAGTGCGTGCGATAGCTGCAATGCCATAACAAAATCTTCACAATGTGAAACAGCAAACGGCAAGTTTACAAAGTTAATGGGATGAATTGAAGGAAAAAAAAGAAAAAGAAAAACCCCTCACAAATAAATGACCACCTAATACAGGACCGGCTAAAACATAAAGGCGTGAATAATTGGAGAACTTTGTGGTTGGCTAGGAAAAAAAATACCCTACCGATAGAATATAGCTATGAACTGTCAGATCACATAAGAGCCATGATAATTTTTACAGAAGTCGATAAGGATCTGACAGGTTAAGACAGTCATTCCGATAGTTTATTTTTTCACAACCTACCATATAACCCTCCAAGATAATTTCCTACATGACTTTCATCATCAAAAACTACAAATTTAACAGGTAAAAGTCATCAATCCAAAAGACAATGCAGGCCATCAAGTTTATGCATAACCAGTCCATAGTGATAGGCTTGATGAGTTACAAATGATGTCAGACGAGTCATACTATTGTGAGAATACTTGCTTGGATTATGAATGGAAAAAAAAAAAAGAAAAAAAAAAGAAGGAAGCAGAAGAAACATTCGAAACACCATACCAACACTTTCTCCAAGGTGCATTGATATTGAATTCAGTTGGGCCTTATTCTCATGAAGGCGGTTAACTGTTTTTCTTGACCTGACAATTTCCTTTGCAAGTGCCTGAATAAATTTCATAAAACAACTCAAACATAGCATTAAAGTAACATACCGTTACTCTATAACAAACAGCTACCAAGTAGCTAATACAAATTACTAACGACCCATTTTGCATAGCTTTTACCTTTGTTTTTAGTCAATGAAGAAAGGAAATAAAAAACAGCGACTTTTCATTCAGTGTTTGGAACCACAGTTTTTAAAAGGATTCCAAATGATTTTTAAAATTTTCTAATAAGCAATTAAAATGTTAGCATGAAGGTTTCAATATCTCGTTAAAATTCTGATATAATTTTCAAAGTTCATTCAGAAGAGTTTTTGTTGAGAAACCATTTTTTGTGACTTCGAATGAAAGCTTTTCTCGAGAACCAGAAGCCGAAAATAGCTTCTAGGAAGCCACGCCAAATATGCCCAAAACCAAAAATGCTCTAAGTTTTGTTCTATTTATCCTCTACTACTCAAGAGCATAACGGAGAACTTACTAGTTCAACACTAAAAGGGACCAAATTAAGATAAACTACAAATACTTTCTGAACAAGAGATCAACTCAAAGGCATAAATAAATAGTAAATGCTCTTCACTTTTTAAATAGCATTCTAGAAAGATTCAGCCAAAAAAAAAAAAAAGAAAAAAGAAAAAAGAAGCATTACTTTGGCAGAGCCCATGTCATTTCTTTTGGCAGACTCTCTAATGGCTTTCTCCACACCCTTCTCCTCCTTCTGAACATCTAGAAAAGCAAACCCCATTAACAGTTTTAGAACAAATTCATCTTAAAAAAAGGTGAAAATCAGACAAACCCATTTCACAAAACACGATTTTTCAGACAAAAGCACCGAAAGAAATCAGAAAAATGGAGAAAAAGAAGGAGGAGGAGGAGGACTTGCCTCTGATTTGGCGTTCGATGTTGCGGCATTCCTGACGGAGACGCCTCTGCCAGTCTCTCAACTGTTGCTGGGGATTTGGTTTTGGTTTTAACATGCTCTTCAGTTTCTCCATTTCTCTCTTCTTCTTCTTATTTTTTCTATTCAGAAAATGAAGACCTCTGAGAAGATGAAGCAAAGCTTTAACTTTAGGATCAAAGTGCGTATTTCTTTAATCTTTTCCACGTCTATGTATCTTTCCAGAATGCTTTTACCTTTTTCTTTTCTTTCTGAATTTTGTGTGTGAATGCGAACGAAGAGCACTAGAGCAGAGAAGAGTAGATGAAACGCGGGTTTCTGTACTTCAACGGTGACGTTTCAACGTTTGATCATTGGTGGTATTACTAAGAAAGAACTCCTCCTTTTTGCTTTTAAAACAAAAAACAAAACAAAACTTCTAAGAAAAATTTTCAAAATAGAACTTTTTTTTTTAATTCACCTAAGTCGGGATCATGACATGTGTCCATTAGGATCGTTAAGATTGAGATATACGAAACAAAGGACTCCGATTGATAAATAGTTATGACTGGGACTACTAATCAAAATGAGACGAGTTTGTTTTGGTCCCTAAACTATTAATTAAATTTTATGTTTATCCCTAAACTTTAAAACATCACATAATCATTTAAAAACATCAATAATCAAGAACATGTGTTAATTAATCCTTTTCTTTAGTATTTTATAATATAATCATTTCTTTAATATTTTTTTGCAACTTTTTCTTCATGAATATTAGATCAAATTTCGAACCATGACATCGATTTTGGAAACTAAGGGGATGTTTGGACAATAATCCAAACCTTAAAATTACAATAAAATTTTTGTCTTTTTCTCTCAGTTTTTTTCTTCACACAGTTTTGTAACTCAAACTTTAAAAGTCTATAACTTTGAATAGACAGGTCCAAATAAGATGATTTTTTTTAATTGCATAGAATTTCAAGACGAACGAAACAAGCTCCATATTGATTTTTTTCTGAACACATTTCAAGTTTTTACACTTTTTAACTTCAACAATTCAAACGCCTCGATTAACGTACAATCAATTCAAACCTAAATTTTACAATCCAAACCTTAGCACCAAACGCATACTAAATTTAATTGCAAGTTGCAGCGATCGGTTTCGATGATCTTAGCAAGTCAACTATAATGGTACCATTCGACATATAAAATGACACAACAAACCGAACCGAATCGAACTGATCCGTTTACAACCTAATGAGATTACTTGTTCGATTGAGCAATATTATTTTAGTAATATACCTACGGTTTACAAGAAGAAATTGCATCTGTTTTCTCAAAGGAACAAGTAGAAAACAAGAAATAGTTCATTCCCTGTATGATCATTTTCAAAAGTGCATGATATGCAAAGGGGAGGGAACAAAAAAAAAAAAGTTGCATCCTTTTGCCAAGTTAACTTCCACAACTTTAAAAGATCCAAATAAGTTTTCAGAAATAAATTATATGAATAAAACATTAAAGCTTCTTATTTGTAGCCTTCACAAGTCATGTAGTAACTAAATGGAAGAATGAGCTATAGGAGATTATGGACCCTAACTAGGTTTTCAAGATTTCTCCCCCTTTGACTCGGTCTGCGTTTCGCTACTTGGAACCATACGATGTCTGCTGCTGTCATCATCTCACTAAGGAAATACTATCGATGGCTATCTAGTCGAAAAGGTCGTCGTCATACCAGATGTCAACTAAAAAGTCCACCATTTCCTGCAAAAACCCGTAAGCAGCGGATATTTACACAACTAACAAAATTGCGGCAAGAAATCGTAAAATGTGACACCACAGAAAAATTGTAAAGTAGTGAGAATGTGCGACAATGTGTGCAATGACATAGAAACAAGAGTTGTGCAATGAAACTTAAAAGGGGCATTTGTTATCAAATGTTTAGCCTCATGGTAATTCCACATCCACCTCTAATATCGAGATCTTAAATTCAAATACCCCTACCTCGGATTCCAAAAAATGAAAACCGCCCCTCGTGCAAGAGCTTATTCTAATCTCTCCTCCTTACTTTGAAGCACATACTATGTTCGAGAGTGAAAATATGTGTACAATTATGCAAGTAATATTGTAAAACTTGGCTTGAGGAAGCTTACAGATAAAGGAATTGGCTCAGCAAAAGGCTCGTTAGTTGAGAGTAAATCCTCATATGCGGTTGTCCAGCTGCGAGAAACAAGTTTTGAATTATCAACCATAAATCATTTTAGTAGCTAAAACAGACAGAAATAGCCAAATCACGGTAAGTCGATGACAAACGATTGGGAAAATTTTCACATGCTTTTGTACGAAAGAGCCAACCATGAAAAATACAACCGATTTCTTTTGAGGAGATAAACTTTTTGTGGTGAGGATATACCTTATGACTGGATCCTTTTCCATTCTTTTTGCACGCTGAGATTGATCTCCAACCCACTTTTTTCTGTTCTCATGCCAAGCAATTGCAGCTGTGTGATATATAAGCCGGATTATTATTTGAACAAAAATAATGAATGAAGAGCAACTTAGGAAGTCCTACTCAGACCTCTTTATTTATTTATTTATTATTAAATAAAGAATGGAGCCTATCATTAGCCTCTAGAGGTGTGAGAAATCTGACATTATGATAATGAGCGGTTTGAGATTGTCTCGTTGACAGAATTATTACCTGTCTTACAAGATTTGAATATATATATTTTTTTTTTCTACAGTCTCGGATTCTAGTTAAGCTTTTTAAGTTTCTTACTATTCCCTATCAAAAAAAAGCTAGAAGAGCATGTGAAACATTTTCGGACTTTGATTGATAAATCGAACAGAAAACGGAAATCTTCTCTCCTGCTTCTCTCGCCTCTGCCTAAGTTCACAATGGTTCTCCTTTTTTGCTCGGCTTCTTACTACTCTCTCTCTCTCTCTCATGTATATCTTTGCAGGCTTTAACAACATAATTTCACTTATGAACATGTAATGATTGTTTATCAACATGTAAAACGAGCTGTTGCAGGAAGGTGACTCGGACATGCTTGGTGAAACTGTTCGGCACAATGCATCAGATTTTAGTTATTAGGCCAAGAAATACAAAGAACTGTTGTGACAGTTTGTTCTGTATCGTTTCATTTCCCTTTCTTTCTAATATCTCCCATCTTTTTTCCTAAACTTTCGTGACTCGTCTCGAAGTAATGTGATAATATGAAATGAAAGCAAATATTCTGTATGAACAATAAAACAGCATATGCAAGAATCATTCAGAATTAGGGGTCCAAGGTTGCAAGTTTTGATTTCAAGCAATTGACAATGGTATTTTTCTATTAAGATTAGCAAATGTAATTCTACTTCTTAGGCATCGGTATAATTTTATGACTACGATAATGATATAATCTAAACATGCTTACCGTAATTGATAAAGACAGGGGTCTTCGTCTCCTTTTCTGCAGTTTTCTTGCCTTGCTGATTAGCTGATTTCTTGTGTTCTGAAGGTTGTTTACATTCGGAAGGAGAGTTTCCAGCGTTCGCCTCCATCATCTCCAAAATGATTTACCATTCATTCCCTTCACAACACAATTAGTCAACAAGTATTTCCTTTCAGATGCACCTTCTAAAGCTTTTCCACCAGATATGGCCACCTGAATCCAACAAGGACCGCAAAAGAAGATATTACCATAAAAGCTTGGACTGTTGATAATTAAATGAAAAGAATCCAAAACCAAACAAGGAAATTATTAACGGTTACTCTATTGCACATGATATCCGTTTTTCTTATTTAATAAACACCAACGGCAAGTGGAAATTAGTCACAATAAAAGGCTAATTGTGTTGATGATTTCGTTGCGAAAGTGCTCATATATGTACTAAATTTTCATATGATCCCAGATTAGAAAAACAAAATGGACAACAAAATATCCGTTCTAAAACATAAATTGACTTTACTAGAATTGCGATTATGAATTATTTAAAGCATATCCAAACTTATTTCTTCAGGTTATTGCTAGCACTAGTGCAGGATCAACAGCACGTTCCGTAGGCACCTGCGCATCTCGAACTATTTGAATGCAGTTTATGAAACTTTCTTCAACTCGGAAAGATGATTCCACTACATATAAGGGAAAAGCTGAAGGAATTAAGAAAGTGGTATCCCCACCATCACACCTTTATTTCAAGAATCATCTTCAAAATAATCAAATATTTTTCTTTTGTTGTCTTTACAACCTTTTCTCCTATTACTTTTTTTTTTTTTTCCCCTCCTTTTACTTTTCCAAATCAATTCTCTAAATTAGTTTTCTAGCAAGAGACTGAACTCAATTACGCTCCCGACGTCAGCCAATTTCCAAATGAAATTCGGGTCTTTCGGCCAATTAGTAAATCCAAATCCAATTGGCAAAACTGAAATCATTACATAGGGTCAACCATAAAAACGTGCAATATCACAAACTTCTCTTTCAAAGAGACCTATATGTAGACTCTATAGATCATTCTATGGCTGAAAGTTGACATCCTTCAAAGAACAAAATCCCATGTTTTCATTTTAATAGTCTCCGTGCATATGCGATCCTAACTGCCTAAACCCATATTCCCTGAATAGCAACCCAGATTGCCTATGCACATTCCCATCCCAAGATAAACGACATCCGGTCCTCTTCTTTATAGAACTCTCACACACTGCATTAGTTTACTTTGAGCTTTATTTGTTTGCCAGGAACAGAATTCATCGAACCACGGCGTCATAAGATTCAATTGCCATGTTTATCGACTTCAAAACTAAACTTCAACTTTGATGCTCTTCATCTTCCATCTAACATTGGCACAAGGGACTAAAAGAGTGTCCACTTCGACAACCGAGCAGAATCTGTGGCCAAAAAGCCAAATTCAATTTCAAGAACCCATCTCCTAGTTTCTCACATTATCTAAATATCAACCCAAAAATAAAAAAGAAACTATAACCAAACAAAAAAATCAATAACAACAGTGGTTTACAACATTTCGGCCACAAATTGGAACAATAATCTCTTTCAATCTATCAACCATCAAGCTTTAAACTTGACCCGTTAAATGTTTGTTTCAGTAAATAAATTTCAAGAATTCACTTTTTGCTTCAAGATCCAGACTCTATTATCATTATCTTTTTCATATAAGTAAATGTTATTTCTTTTTTCTATAAAATAAACACCAAATCCTCTATAGATCCACCAGAACATACCAAAGCCTAAAAATAAATAAATAAATGAATTCATGAAAACAAATTTCAATATTTGCAATGCACTTGGAGCAAAAGAAACAAAACCCATTTCACATTACTAAGAAAACTTCACATTAAACATATATAAATGTGTGTGTGTGTGTGTATATATATAAGACGATCAAGACACAGAGAAAGAGACTGAAAAACAATTACAAAAAAACATCAAAGCAGAGAAAGGCCGTACCTTGATGAGTATGCATAACGAGAAGCATTTGGGGTTCTTTCTTTTTTCTTCTTGAAGAAGAGACGTCAATAATTGGAAACTTAAGGATTTGGGGAGAGCAGAAAATATACGAGGAAACAAAAATAAATAAATGCAAATTAAAAAAAGAAAATGTCGTTTTCTTTTGGGTATGATTTTCTTCCCCTTCTTTGCCTTGTTGGCGTCTCTGCTTCCCACAGTTTTCTCTGAATCTTTCTCTCTCTCTCTCTCTCTGTGTCTTGCTGACGAGGATGTGATTCGGAGTGGATAGACAATAGTTGTTTTAATGAGCTAAAATGACGATGATACTCTTCACCTACTGCCACACGACTGGGAAAATGGTAAGGGTATTTTGGTCATTTTATCAGCTTCATTTCGCTGAGGCAACATTAAATCCCCAAGTCGGATTCTGAAAAAAATTAATAATAATTAAATTAAGGGTGTGTTTGGTGAATGAGTTTGAGTTAAGATTTATGAGTTGAGTTGAGAGTTAAGTTAAGTTGAGTTTAAAAGTTGAGTGTTTGATAAAAAGTTTGAGATAAAAAGTTGATTTTGAGTTGATTGTTTGATGAAAAAGTTTGAGTTGAAAAGTTTAAGTTGAGTTGAGTGTTTGGTAAGAAAATTTGAGTTGAAAAATTTTATTAAAAAAAAAAGAAGAGGAACAGAAATCACCACATTACCAAGGCTGGAGGGAACAAAACGGAGGAGAGAGAAAGAGGCAGAGAAACGGACGAGAGAGAAAGAGAGGAGGAGTATGGAGGAGGAGGGAGGAGGGAGAAAGCGAGAGAAAGTGTAGTGACCAGTGTAGAGAGAGAAAGAGAAAATAATTTTATCAAATAAATAGAAATGGGAAAAGAGAGGCGGATGGTGCACAGTAATCTCATTTTGATTTACTGTGTAACGGGTCAGTTTAAAGTTGGAATGAAGATGGTGAGCCAAACGATTTCAGTTGCGTTTGAACTCAAAATTTTGAGTTCAAATGGAGAGCCAAACAGGATCTAAAAAAGGAATAACCTTAAATAAAGTTAAAAGAAAAATGTGGTCACTATTAATATTCCTTTTTGTCCATAGTTCTATTTCTTACCGAGCAAGCAAAATTTCCCTTTCTACTTTAATAATAATAATAATAAAAATAATAAATTTTTATTTCTCTTTGTCTACATGTGATATTTACACAAAATAAGTAAACACACATCCCACGAGACAAATTGTAAGCATAGATTCCACACCTAACCTGTAAAAAAAATAAAGAGTTAATCTCACCTCTAAATTAAAAAGGGGAAAAAAAAAAACTGTATGTGATAGTAAAATTGATTCTTTATTCCTCCCTAAAGTTAACTCAAATAATTTAGCTTTCTTGATTAGAAATGGTAATAGTTTATTGTCTCATAAAAATTGTCAATTTCATCAGCAATAGTCGATATTATCACTAAGATGTAAGAAACACTAATCTTTTAGCCCTTTTTCTAGATGCAAACCAAAAATGATGAATACAGATACAAGGAATTAAAGAAAAGTTCAACTCCAAAAGTTTTGGGTTATTAGCATGCATTTGGTTCATCTGCTTGAGTTTAAAAGTTTGAGTTTGAGTCATTGAAGTTGAGTTATATTTTGGATTGCACGTTTGATTTATTGGAGTTAAAAAGTATAAAAACTTGAAACATGTTCGAAAAAACAACATCAATATGGATCTTGTTTTGCTCGTCTCGAAATTCTGTATATTTTTTTAAAAAAATCATCTCATTTGAACTTATATAAGAAAATTATGGACTTTTCATTTAAGTTATAGTTGGAGTTTTGAATAGCAAAACTGAATAGACTTTTCAGAAAAAAATTTTTTTTTTGAAAACTTTCAACTCCAATAGTTTTACGAAAAGCACATTTAAACTTAACAACTATTCGTTTTAAGGGGGGAAAAAATCCATTGTAGTGTGCCCTCTTGATACATGCCCATAAGACAATCTCGAATGTATTTAGCTATGTCAATACTATATTTGTTACAAAGAAATGTGAAAAATAACATTATTTTACTTCATGCTCCAATGCATAATGCTATTTCTACTTTTTGTTATTATTATTGTGCTTTGGAACTTGTAAAAATGAGCATCTAGTATTTAAATAATTTAAATATGAAACTAGTGTAATAATTACATGACAAAAGTAAATGCAACAACCAATAAGAATCAAATGCTAAATTTGACATTGGTTATATCTTGTGGTAAATTTGTCACAAAATTTAGCATTTAGCAAATTTAACATCAAATATAGCACTATATTAGATAGTACTTTTTTTATCAAAATATCAAAATTTACCATTGACATAATCTTTTAACATTGTATTGGAAATGCTATATAGAAGCAGGTGACATACGGAGCCCTCGATTGATGTTAATGTGGGTTGGGTTGCCAAACCAACTTTAGCTTAGGGATGTAAACCAACTAGCACAGCCCGATGAACCCGCTCACCCCACAGTAAACCAATGTTGTCGCGTAAAACGTAACAATCTATTTCGATAACGCATAAAAATAATGTCACATAGTGTAATTTCTCTTTTAATTACTACCCAAGGGTCTAATTTCCTCTTCCTTTGCATGTGACGATGCCAATTCTTTCTTCGTGTTGGGCCGTAGTGGTGGGATCTACCCGCGCTGGGACTAGATCTTTGCTATGGTGGCAGGATCGCTACGCACAGAGGCATCGTTGCTAGATCCCGCGGCGGGAGCCTTCACGGTTGATCTTGTCGCCTCAGAGAAGGATGGTGACATCACTCTAGTGAGGAGACGTTGTGACCCGAGAATGTTGACAATGATATGGTGAGGAGATTTGGAGATCTGTAGTACGACGACAATGATATGGTGAGGAGAATGTTGACTAGAGAGAAAGAGAAGAAAGATAGAATCAGATAAAAACAATAGATGCTTTTTTTTTTTATTAATTAAAATGATATTATACAATGATCTATCATTGATTTACACTGGTTAATCACTTATTGATTTTGATTAATCAGGAATAATACTGAATTGTTGAGTGTACATATAAATGATTAACAATTAAGTCGTCAATCATTAACTTGCTATTGTTAAGAAAACTAGCGTTTTTCAATTTAACAAAACTCGAGATATTAAAAAAATGTTTAAAATAAAAGTCATTTTCTCAAATATCCCAGCAATAAATTATGTATATGTATACATATATATTTCGAGTTCCAATCATGAATTCAAATAGGATCTGTGGGGGCATATTAATAGAAAATTAAATAAAAAAATAATAATAGTAATAAGAGAAGAAGAAGAATAGCACAATGATGTTTAAAGTGGATGTGCTTTCACGGATTAAGAACAATGAATTCATTAGTAAGGAGCACTATGAATGGGCTCTCATATAAATATAAGTTACAATGTATATAATCAGGTAAGTTTCCTAAGATTTACTAATCTACAAAAATCAAGATTTATTCTAAATTACAATAAATATAAATAAATCTAAAGTTCCTAATAAAGATAATTACATACAAAACTTCAACTTCCTTAATGTTAATACTAACTTTCCTAATATGCCTCGGCAAGATGGAGCTCCAATTGAAGATCTAATCTTGAATTATAAATTTTTCCCCTTTTTTTTTTTTTTTTTTTGTAATTTTTTCTTTTTGTGGGTTTTTTTATTGCTAGAAAAAAAAAATTAAAAGATGTTGGAGTGCAAGAGTGCAGAGAAGGGACGACAAGTGTCGAGAGCGGGAGAAAGGGCGTTTGGGGCGCAGGTGGATGGCAATCGTCAGAAGAGAAGCACTTGGGTGCAGGGACAATAATCGTTAGAAGATGAGGGAGAAGACAACAGACACCTGGGTATAGGGACAACAATCATCAAAAGAGGAGGGAGAAGACAACGGACACTTGGGTGTATGGACGGCAATCATCAAAAAAAAAAAAAAAAAAAAAAGGTGCAATGGCGCAAAGGATCATAGGATCAGTGACTCGTTTGAGTATAATCGCAATGATAAGATATTAAATAAAATAAAAGGGATTGTTAAAGGTTTTTTTTTTATATATTTATTTAAGAAGAACAATCTTTCTTTCTTATTTTTTTTTAATTTCTTTTAAGAAGAACAATCCTTTTTTTTTTTTGTATGTAGATGGAGAGAGGGGAGTGCTACGGGAGGTGGGTATTGTGCTTGGGAGGGAATTACGTGATGAAGGTGGGGTCTAGGATCGTAAGAGGAGAAGAAAATAGGGGAGTGTTTGACGTTTTGAGGTCTAGAATCTTAAGCTCTGATATCATAATGGAAATTTGAATAAAAAAATAATATAGTACTAAGAGAAGAAAAAGAAGAGCACAAGAATGTTTAACGTGGATGTGCTTCCATGGACTAAAAATAATAAATTCATTAGTAAGAAACATTATAAATGGGCTCTTATATAAATACAAGTTATAATATACAATCGGGTAAGTTTTGTAATACTTACGAATCTATTAAAATCAAGACATATTCTAATTATAATAAATACAAATAAATATAAAGTTTTTAATAAAGATAATTACAGACAAAACTTTAACTTTCCTTTTAATACTAACTTTTCTAATACATATGCCCCAAACTAATACGAAATTAAAAACCCTTACTTTCTTAATTAATATTACAATGTTACTCCTTACTTGCCCGTTTTCTTTTCTTCTTCACAAAAAAATTATGTAGCCTCTAGATTCTTTAATTTTGACATATTTATTCATCATTCACTCTTTTTTTTTTTCATTTCATATCATCATTTTTTATCCATTACACATACTTTCATTTTTCAATTTCCAACTTAAATTTTATCATTCATCTTTTGTATTCTTTCTTAATTCTCAAATTGAAAATAGCAAGTCTAAACGAAAAATATTTGGAAATGTTGTCATTATTGTTGCTATTAATTTTTACATAAGTCTATTTCTTTTTAAAATTAATCAGTCCCAAATACTAACGATGGTTGCTCATTAAATGAGACGCAATAAGAACATAAATATGGATTAAAAAAAATGAAGATGTTTAGTGTACAGTTTAATATGGATATTTTAATTACAACTACAAAATTAAACATAACTATAGTTAGTAATATCAGAATCCTACCTTATTGTATGCATATTCAACTTTAATATTTTATTTTAATTAAGTGACCGGTAAAAGAAATTTATAGAGGGAAAAAATAAAAGAACAAATTACAAACTTTTTAAAGTTGCAGTTTTAAAATTGTATATATATAAAATATGTGGAAAAAAAAATCACAACTCCGACCTTAGCTCAGTTGGTAGAGCGGAGGACTGTAGTGGGAAAGAGTCAATGTAAATTTTTAGGTCGCTGGTTCGAATCCGGAAGGTAGAATTTTTTTTATTAAATTTTTGCAGTACTTTTTATTTTTTTTTTGAACTTCGTTTTTTCTTTTTCCATACAACAAGAATAATTTTTTTTAATTAGAATTACTAAAAAAAAAAAAAAAAACGGTTGCTTTTGTTCTTATCTATTTCTCCAAAGTTACTTTCATCTTTCTCTCTGCCTTCATAAGTTTGATCGATTTTTATTTTTAAAAAAATGAATTTGGCTTTATTTTTCCTCAACATTTATTTTCTCATGACAACGCCAAACATATTTTTTTTTCCCACTTTAATATAGTCCAATATTTTCTTTGTGGAGGGGAAATGATATGATAAAATATTGAGTGTTTTTTTTTTTTAAATGGAGAATTTCATTCAATTCAGAATAAATTTTTTTTTATATGATTGATTTTGCATTATAGAGATCAAACTCTCAACGAAAATTGGTACCATCGGTATATTTGATGACGCATAAAGGAAAAAACAAATGTCTAAGGCCCGAAAACATGATAGTACATCGACTTACCATCGAGCACACATAAGGCTCTTTTCAACAATTTCTCTACAATCAATAGAAACTCCGGATTGATTTAGAGGCTATCAAGTCCATCTAGATTCATATCTAACAGAATTAAAACACTGCACAGACTTAGATCTGGCATGTAACAAACCAATTCGGAAGGTGAATAAACCACTACTATTATTACAAACTATAATATAAAACAAACCACTAAAGTATTAAATCTAAAAGGCAAACACAAAGATTCCATTATTAAAATTAAAATCATATAGTAAACTAGAAAAATCTCACCACCACAGATACAATCATCGATAACAACTCGACCACAACACCAGCTAAGATCAAACTAAACAAGCCATTGAGAATAAATTTGCCGCTGAAAGACCACGCACCCAACAAGTCCTTGTTTTATATATGCCATATCCATCCCAAAATAATTTTAAATAGCCACATCGCAACCTAGATCTTTCCTATGATGATGAGATCTCCTTCACACGGGTCGGTAATTCATAGGCTAGCCCGAAGGCGTCCGCCGAACTCCGACCCCAAAAATTGAGAGGCAGGACTCCAAAACCCTAGGGCAGAGAGAAAATTTTAGAGAGATAAATAGAGATATTGAGTGGTTTTTTGTTCAATTCTATTTCCTTTTTCGAGTTAAAAAAAAAAAAAAAGTGTAACACACACTGGAAATTCAACAAACCAATTTATAGAAGTAAATATTCAATTTCATTTTTTTTTTGTTATTTAGTTGAATTTAAATATGAAATTCTATGGTAGGCAAACAAAAATGCA
This sequence comes from Ficus carica, assembly GCA_009761775.1. Taxonomy (NCBI): domain Eukaryota; kingdom Viridiplantae; phylum Streptophyta; class Magnoliopsida; order Rosales; family Moraceae; genus Ficus; species Ficus carica. Next base: position 2,640,361 of record CM019742.1, on the reverse strand, counting down.
AAATGTTACTTAAAATATTGGAAAAAGAAGTAATGGAAAAATAATTAAAATAAATAACATATTTTTAAAATATTTGAAGTAAATAACATTAAATAACAAATTGAATTATATGTCTTGTAAATACATGATTTATTTAGTAAATTTGCTATTATCTCAAATACTTTGAAACCTTGCTATTTATTTCACTTATTTAAAAAAAAATGTTATTTATTACAATTTCCCTTAAAGGGTTTCATAAATGGTCCCTGAATGATACTCCAAATCTACTAAATATGCTATTATCTCAAATACTTTGAAACCTTGCTATTTATTTCACTTATTTAAAAAAAAAATGTTATTTATTACAATTTCCCTCAAAGGGTTTCATAAATGGTCCCTGAATGATACTCCAAATCTGAAGTTGGTCATTGATCTTTAGTTTTATAGATCACACAAACTCGAACTTTTCTATTGTTATGAAAATGATCTCTATATTAGAATGTATTCCGCAAAAAATTGACCATGTTCATATCACATAAGGTTTAAATAAGACAAAGTGCTTGTTTGGCTCACCAGTTTGAACTCAAATTTCAAAAATTCAACTAAAGTTGTTTGGAAACCTAGTTTAACTCTAACTCACCGTTGAACCGTTGCACAGTAAACCAAACTTGGTTTACTGTGCAACAAATCCAAGGCAAACTGTCCTTGGTGTTGGGATCTAAATGTGCCATAAGGATAGAAAATCAATATTAGGGATTTTCTGTAAATATGACATTTGATATTAATAAGAGGAGGTTATTCATGTTTAATAAGTTGTGTCATATTTACTTTCATTTGTTGATTATATGGTTATTTTGAGCAAACATAAAATACTCCTTGACTATTGGTAATATATCAGATTACCATATGTATACGGGGTATACATAGAAGACGTGGTAATTTGATAACAATCTAAATAAATAGTCCGCAATCGATGGAATAAGATTTGGGGATCTTATTCATGATAAGATTGTAAAGGTTGTCTACTTCCTTGGAGGGATGGTTTGTCCTTGACCATCGGATAGGTTCCGAGTAGAAACTTTAATGTATACCAGTATTGAGGTATGACATTGGACTGGACCTAAAGTGTTAATTGATTCGGTTTAATAATTCCGTTTATAAGAATCAATGACACTTTGATTATCATCCTGCATTAATCTTATCCTGAAATGATTACTTGAGTTCGCATCCATGACTTATGTACTTTAATGCATTACAGGTGAGACACTGTTAATTCATGGTCAATATACTTGTGTTTTGGGTGCATGACTTATGGATGGAGAAATCAAGATTCATAGATACGGAATCCATAGCTATATTAACGATAGTAAATGTTATCTACTTAAAGGCATTATTCGGGGATTGAAAGATAGTATAACAAGATCTTGGCTATCGGTTTACTTTGTGTTCTCTGGTGGTTTACCAATTGTATGGTTTTACAATTGGTGATTCTTTCAATAGAGAATAATGGAACTTTAAGTTAAAATGATTGAAAAGGTAAAACGGAAAAAGTCCTTAATTCAATCATGAATAACATATGGGGATTAAGCAAGCGATGAATAAATCATGGAAGAAGCACTACGTGAAAGAGAGCTTTCGTAATACGGTATGTAAACAGGAGTTCAGCTTCAAACTTTTAGTGGAATAGTTTTGAAGTTGATAATTGATGAATAATTAATCTGGGATTAATTTTTCACAATTATAGGAGCCTCTTTACATATTTCCATCGGGTCCCTCTATTAGCTCATATAGTTCCGTATAGCGTCTCGGGATTTGTTCCTAATGAGATCGGTAAATTTAAATGGAAGTTAGTAATGTCTATTAAGACATGGTACTCTCTAACATGCAATCCAGAAAGGATTGGACATGTGTAATTAGTAGACAAATGATTAGTCCAATATGTGATTGGTTAATTTGAATTTTGGAAATAAGATTGTGTTTGAATTATTTAATTTTGGAAAACAAATTTTCTCTCATAATCTAAAAGTGATGCACGGTTTTTAGATAGGTGGAGGGAAGAAAATTTTTGTTTCAAAATTGTTCAAATATATTCCTAACATTAAATTATTAATTTATTTGAATAATGGAGATTATTTGATGGATTTTTTCTTTCCTTTAAAATGTTTGTGGACGGTTTTAAGAGGAGAAAAATTTTAGATATTCAATTTATTTAAATTAATAAATATGGTTGATGTTTGAGGAAAATAAGTTAATTCAAATAAGTGAATCTTATTTAAATTCAAAAGGTTTAAAAGGAATTTGAATCTAGATAGGACTAGGATCTTTTGACTAGTATAGATTCTTGATTTAAAATTGAACCATCAATCTAGCTTGAATTTCAAGTGTGGCCGAATTTTTTGAGGAAAGATTTCCTTTTGGAAAAACGTTTTTTAGGTTCAATGAATCTAGCCTTAAAGTTGTATGATCTTTTGATTCAAAATTTATCCAGAAAAATAATTATTAATTATTTTAAAGGAGATGAATTTGAAAAGGATTGGACTTTATATAAAGGCAAGGGATTCTTGAAAAACTAATTTTTGGTATTTTTTCAATAGGGAAAACATTTTTTTGGAGTGAGAGGAAAAACAATTTAGGTTTCTTCACATCAAAATTCGGCTATCTTGTGAGAAAGAAAAAGAGAGAAATTCATTGAATCAAAACTGTGAGGAAGGTTAAACCGAGTGATAATTTTCATAGGAGGTTAACCGGTTCCTGTTTTGTAGTTTGAAGAAAGAAGTTGATCATATTCTCAACGAGGAACATCGGAATTGAGAAGGAATGATCTAGACTTCGGAAGCATTACCCGGTCGCTTGGATTTCATAGAACGTGTGCCCACACACACTCTGAGACGTGGAACTCGAGAATAGTAGAGAAGATACGTTGGTCAAACGCTCTAGTAATTCCGGAATCCAAGAATTAAGGTACGCTTGATCATGAATTTAATTTATTGTTATATGCATCATGAGATTCTTTTCCAGAAATGGCATAAAAATTTTAAACTTTCGCTGCGCCGTAACTCTATACCGGATCCGATTTTTCCAACACTTGGTGTTATCTGTCACTGTTCCCCACCAAGCGACTTCTCCCTCCCTCCTCGCCCATCTGCTGCTTCCCTGTTGCTCCGTTGATTGTCCTTCCTCTTCCTCATGTGCTGCTTCGGTCTTTGATCCCATGTCGCTGCGTGGCCTCTGTGTTCTGGGTATTGGAATCGAATATATTCGATTCCCTGTGACTTGCAGTTTGCAGTAGCAATTTCCCGATAATAGTATACATATGTAAGACCTATTCTTTAACCCTAAGTATGTCTCTATATCTTCCCTTGGGTGATTCCGGACTCTTGGCTGTTGTCGAGGCCGAGAATCTGTCACATTTTCTAAATCCCAAACTCCCTAATTTCGTTTCTAGGGTTTCGAAGCTTTGGGCTTCTATTCGAATCCAGCCGGGAACTTGTTAGCCCGCCAGGTCTGTTCAACGGACTCTTGGCTTAGGTACCACTGGTGGCAAATGCGGCGCCGACTGGGGTCCAAAAAGCAAGCTTGAACAAAACATCGCATTACCCACTATTTCCGAGTTTGAAAATCATCTCACGGAGACATTGCTTCCTGCTCTGATCCGCCGTCATCCACTGTGTACTCTCCTCCTCCGGCTCGAACTCGATAACCCTAGTATACTTTCTAACCTTTTAGAAAATGATTCATTGTCAAAAGTATTCGTGTATGGAAGGTCGGGTTTTTATGGGTTTTGTGCTAAATCTGTTTCGATGCTTAAACTCGGAATCCACTTGATTTTGTGTTGATGTTGTATGATGATCCGGATTTGTTATGTGTTTAATTTGAGTGTTGATGTTGATAACGGATTTGTCTGTTGATTTATTAAGCTTGAAACCTGGTTGCTTTTGTGTATTCCAGCCTAAATCAGTATTTGACCTTTTTTTGGGTTATTTTATCATTACTCAAGCATTTTCTCTGTGTTAGTTTCAACGTAAATCAGCTGGTGGATTGTGCATTGTTCATTTCTGAGATTGTTTTACACTACGACTACTACTACTTTACTTTAACTCGTGTTACTCTGCAGTTTGGGTAAATTTTCTGAATACTAAGACTCCTAAAACAGGTCTTGGGTACCTTTTGGTGTGTGCAGTTTTTTAGATTTTAAAATGCAATGTTTGGGTCAAGTAAGAGTTTTGTGACCTAAAACAGGCCGTGGGTGGTTTTGTTTGTGTAGTTTTAAAGCTTGTTGATTTCAGTTTTTGGGGTCAAGTTATAAGTTTTAATGACCAAAACCGACCTTGCTTGGTGTTTTGTGCAGTTGTAAGATTGTAAATGCAATTTTTGGGTCAAGTAATGGGTTTTGTGACCTAAAACAGGCCGTTGGTGGTTTCTTTTTTTTTTTTTTTTTTTTGGTGCAGTTTTAAGCTTGTTGATTCATTTTTGGGTCAAGTTATAAGTTTTATGACCAAAACTAGATCTTGGGCTGGTGTTTTGTTGCAGTTTTTAGCTTGTTGATGCAATTTTTGGGTCAAGTAATGGGTTTTGTGACCTAAAACAGGCCGTCGGTGGTTTTTTGTGCAGTTTTTAGCTTGGTCTATGCATGTTTGGGTAAACTTGGGCTATTTTAGTACTTGTTTTAGGTGTTGGGTGTTTTTGTGGCTTTTGTACATTGTGAAACCGTTTTTGGGTAATTCTGGGGTGACTTGCATCTTTTATTCCGTGCTTGGATTTTGGTTTCAGGTTTCAGAACATCTTTTTTTGACTTTGTTGGTGTTTGTTTGCACTTTCCTCCTATGTTTGGCTATGATGTAAATGCCCATTATCATGGATTGTAATTTTATCTGACTGGTGCGTTAGTAGTTCGACTAAAGTTTTCAGGTACCAGTTTTCATGCCATGGTAGTTGACATTTTATCGGGTTATTGACATGCTTCAGATGAAATATGTCAATCAATTTATACTGAGCCAACTTGTACTCCTTATCGTACACGTTTAAAGTATCTTTTCATATTTGGTTTTCGCTTTATTAAGGCAATGCCACGCAAAGCATCGGGTTAGACGTACATGTGGGATAACGCGAAGGAAAAAACTATTCCTTGAAAAACTTGATGAAATTTTGGCTTATAGTGGCGGTAAGCAGCCAACAAGCCAAATTCTTGATCTATGGTCCACTCAGTTTAACTCAGAATTTGGTGGAGTACCTGCTTACGGAGTCACATTATATCCAAAAAAAAGAGAGGATGCAAAAAATTTATAGGGATTGGAAGGCGTTGCAAGTCCGCCCCGGCCTAGGATATGATCCAGCTACCAATAGAGTTGTTTGCTCGGATGATGCGTGGCAGAGCTTTATCTAAGTAATTACATTGTCTAATATAAGCCATGCTTATTATATAGCTTAACAACGCGACTAGTGCACGAAGATATTCATATATTTTATTTACAGGTTTTCAAGGAGTGCAACCATCTTCGTCACGAGGGCCTTCGCAATACGGAATTTTATTTCAATGTTTTCGAAAAAAATCATGCTGCAGGTGCCTCGGGGTATGGGTTTAGTAACGATGGGAGGTGGCAGTACTCCAACTGTCGGCTTCGATTTCTCTATTGACAACTTTGGAACACATCAGGTTTTGGAGGAGGAAATAACTCCGACCAATGGTGGGAGGCAGGACAACACGAGACGAGGGCCCAATGATGCAGGTCCGTCTCGGTCTAGGGGAAGTGCTGGTAAGAGGAAACAAAGAGACGCAACGGACGAGATGACTTTCTCGGCAATGCAGGAAATCGTCAATCATTTCTGATGTCAATCACAAATCGGGCACAAGCAGCGACCAATTAAGCCGAAAGGATCACATGCTGGAGTGCATGAATATTATGAACCAGATGGGTATTCCACAAAATCAGCGGACAATGATGTGGCATTAATTCGATGCTCATCCGCGGCTACAACGTACTTTCTACCAGCTTTCCGATGACAATTGGAGGGGGCATTATTTACTCCATTGTCAACTCCCATCTCCCACCACCTAATTGAGTTTCATGTTTTTTTATTTTTTATTTTTTTATTTTAAATTTAGCCATAACATTGACAATATTATTTTTCTATTATTTTTTATTATGGATTCTGGGTGCGTTATTTAGTAAATTTATGTTTAAACATTTGGCTAAATTGTTGGTTACGCGATTTTACTTTACATTATATCAGTCATTTCATTGTTAAATTACGTCATGTTTGTACCGTTTGTGGATAGTTAAATAATTATATAACAAATTCGAAACGATAGCGGATCAATATTATTTATAATGGTATTGGGACTAATTCAGCTTGTTTTGGGGAAAATTGATTTATAACAGGTAAACAACTCAATTTAGCTCCGATCACGTCATTCTCAATATGACCGACTCCGGTTCTGCATCCGAACATGAAGTGGACGACCAACCCTCAGAAAACAGCCAACGCAACAATGTCGGTATGCTTGCGATGGCAATTGTTGCCATGACTGCTAGTAGACGTAAAAGACGAAGAGCTCCACAACCAATGCATAATTCAACCCTAACTGGTAGTCAGTGGGAGAGATATTAAATGGACATGAAGAAATCATTCAAGATTTAATAAGAATGAATCAGATACATTCAGAGCATTAAGTGACTTATTAGGTGGTAGGGAATTGTTCAGGCCAACACGTTACATGAATTTCCATGAGCAGCTGTTCATTTTCTTATCGATTTGTGGCACAAGGCGCAACGAACAGGCACATATCGTATTTGTTTCCAGCATTCTAGAGAGACAACTTCACGTTGTTTCTTCAAAGTGTTGACGGCTATTTGTACTCTAAAAAGATGAATTCATCAGACCGGCCGACTACGCAGAGGTTCAACCTATCATTACGGAGCATTCCTATAAATATAGGCCATGGTTTGATGTACGTTCTCCATATCTTCGCATATTATAATAATATTTTTGAATTATTAAAAAATTTCCGATCCTTAAATTTTGTTTTCAACCTGTCTTATTAATGTTGGTAGCCATAATCAAAATTTTTACTTTTTCATGCAGGACTGTATTGGCGCTATAGATGGAATACACATACCATGTGTGCCACGAGAGGAAAATTCTGAAGCTTGGATTAATCGAAAATGTGTACATTCGCAAAATGTACTAGCCGCCTGTTCGTTCGATATGAAATTTATATATTTGTTGGCCGGCTACGAGGGCTCTTGTCATGATGCTAAAATGTTGGAAGAGGCAATAGCATTTCATGGGTTCCCAATACTGCCACCTGGTAAGATCATTTTTCACATGATATGACTATTTATAAATAAACCGTAATTACAAAATATTGGATTGGGGTTGATAATGCGATGTTTAATTTGTAGGAAATTTTACTTGTTGATTCGGGATACGCGAATAAGGATTGTTTCCTTAGTCCATTTCGACGGGAGACATATCATTTACCCGAATATCGAAACGTCGTGGCGAACTTGGCACCCGGAGGGAAGTTTTAATTACACGCACTCATCCTTGCGGAATTGCATTGAGCGGACTTTTGGTGTATGGAAGGCTAGATTTAAAATACTGAAAGGCATCAACAATTATCCCATGGAAAAACAAGTCATGATTCCAGTGGCTTGTGCGATCGTTCATAATTTCATTAGGATGGTACAGGTTGGGGATCCTATTTTGGAAGAGTATTTGAGTGATGGTGTGCTTGTAGTTGGAGATGTTGATGTTAACGCGGATGTCGAGTTGATCGACGGGGCCGAGTATGCAGGTCCAGTATTGGAAGCCAGAAGATGCATTGACACAAGGCGTAATGAATCAGAGGAGAGAAGTTTTGGCCGATGAAACGTGGGACAGATATCAACAATTTTCATGGTATAAATCCACTTGAAATTAAGACCTGTGTTATATTTACAAAGCTAGTTAGCAATTGACATTACTCTTGTTGTATGTTATGGCAATTAAAAAAATATTGTAAAAATTTTGAGTAATTCTGGTGATGTTCAAATTTCATTTTAGTTTATTTTGTTTTTTTCCCATTTTTCCATAATACTACAATGGAATGTTAGAATCCGTTTGGTAAGTTAGTAATAATAATAAATTTTTAAGTTTGGGTTAGTTGACTTTACAAAAACTAGTTATAATTTTTTAAAACATATAAGAAAAAGACAAAAACTGATATGTAAAATTGTAACTTGGAACCTAAGTTACAAACACACCTTTTATCAAGTTAAACTTTTCAACTTAACTTTTTCAACTCAAACTTTTTACATCCAAACACTCAACTCAACTTTTTCAACTCAAATTTTTTACATCCAAACACTCAACTCAAGTTAAACTTTTCAACTCAAATTTTTTACCAAATGCACAACTCAAACAGTAAACTCAACTTATCTTCACTCAACTTAAAAATCTCAACTCAAACTCGTTTGCGAAACGCCACCAAAAACTGATAATCAAATATTTTTGATGGGGACAGCTGGAACATGTGGATTGGTCGCAGGGGTGGAGTGCCGATATTAGGGGTCTACTCGAAATAGGTAAACGCGCGAGTGGGCGGCGTGGGAAAGTCAAGCTCTGATCCGCTTATGGTTTGCACGCTCCTAGGATGCACACTGAAGGCCTACGCAGCTGGGGGCCACCTGTTCGCTTGCTGAGTGTAGAGCACGCATGGCTCGCTCTGGTTGGTTGGAAAGGAGCTGAGCTCTGAAATGGCTCCGCTCAGCTTGGCTCAATGTGGGTCACTTTGATGAATTACTTCTAGGCCTAGTTGCATGACTTTTTATGTATGTATGATTTTTACATTTCTTTTTAAGCCTCCGTTTGGTGTTACAGTTGGAGTTAAAATTTTAAGTTGGAATAGGTTGATTTTTTAAAAACTAGTTATAATTTTTGTTAACTTTTCAGAAAAAGACAAAACTGAGATAAAAAATTTAAGTTTGAATTGAATCACCAAACGAAGTGTAAATCTGTAATTAATTAAGCTAAAACTAGACATTTTCAACTAAAACATTATTTTAATAAAATCATCAAATGATTAATTAAAGCTTAAAATATTCTAACATTTACACAATAACAAGCATCAACATCAAAGAACATATACTTTTGTGTACCAATCAACCATCTACTTCATAATGAAGGAATGCATGTCATCTTGCTAAAAATAACATTCACAATTATTAATAATTTTGTTATGTCTACAAGATATAAGGAATGAGGTTTAACATCTTGTGAATATGTATAAGTAAGTAAAAACATATAACGTCATAAATGGAGGTATGCTAACAACTTAGATCGAAGATTGTTCCATATATGATTATAATTAATTAAACTTGAATACTTTATATACGCTAGCAAAGATAATCAGAGATTCAAATTAATTACATTCTCATCCTATATAGTCATATTATATAATGTACGTTCTTCCTGATGACACTTCAACAACAATTCCAATAATATTGTTCCATTCGTAATTGAGATTAATTGTGCTAGTAATAATTAATTAAAGATCTCAACTTTATCGCGACAAGTTTGGACTACTATCCTCGACTATTATCCTTTTGTACTTAAGTACAATATTTAAAATCATAAAAATAATCATAGAATTTCATAAATATATTTATTAACTATATCAAATTAACATACATGTACATTATAGTGAAATAAAATATTTATTTATTTAAATCGCAATAAAGTCTTAACACTACATGTTTTTGATCATCGCTAAAAGATAGATAATAATATATATTGAGGCGATAGTTAATATATTATCCCAAACTCACCAGTCTTGAAATCCAGAAGCAAATTCCAAAAACTCCTTATCACTCTCCAAAACTTTCATTTGCTTTTCCTCCAAAGTAATCCAGGCTTGAATCCCTTTACCCCATTGTGAATCAATGAAAACGACGAGGTTTCTGAAAGCCGGCCCAGCTTTTCCCATCACTCCTTTCCAAAACGGCTTCCCCCACCCGAAATCGACGTCGTTGAAGAGGCCGTCCAATCTACCGAGAACATGGCCTCTATCTGGCTCAACGGTTCCGACATTGTCGTGAACCCTCTTGGCCTTGGATACTCTCCAAGAATTGTTGTCGAAACCTTCAAGAACTTCCTTGAGCAGTCCAACCTGCTGGTGCAGCTCTCTCTCCGTCTCGTTTGCCGGGTTCGCGACTGCGATGCCCACCAGAAGAGATTTCCAGTTGAGTTTTCCAAGGAGTAGGGCTTCTGTACTCTTGGCCTCATGTTAACCGCGTGAGCTGCTATATAGAGAGCTTTGGAGGAACCTGTGAGGATACGAATATCAGTAGTACTACTACAAATATAATGTTTTTCTTAGTAAGTGATGGTTACGAGAATTGGGAGGTACACTAAGATATCCTAACTAAGTAGCACGTACTTGAACAACCAATCATATGTTAGTTATAATGAAGTTAATATGTTTTGAGAAAGAGGATATTTTGATTTAAATAACATATTTATTGTTAATAATTTATTTGCAAACAGATTTACGGCAAAATTATCGTTAGGTTGGTTCATAAATTTTAAGTTTATGCAATTTTATTCTCTGTTTTTTTTTTCCGTAGTTGGAATAACCCTAAATTATTAAAAATTTTGTTACAGTAGACCAATTTGTTAGCTTTTAGCAGAATTCATCAGTAATTTAGTCTAATAGTGATGCTAAACTAACGGATTCTATCAAAAAAAAAATAAAAAAAATGACTATTGTAGTAATGTATTAATAATTTAGGGGCATTCAAGCAAAAAAAAAAAAAAAAAAAAAAAAAACCAGGAATCAAAATTGTACAATCTTAAAATTTAGGGACTAAATGAACAATTTACCAAAAAAAAAAAAAAAAGTGTTGGATTCATTCATTTGTGTTAAGCTTCTCTTCTTACCTGAAACTGCCCAAGAGGCTGCCGTGGCATGCTTCCATATAAATCCGGTAAGCGCCTCGTTGCACTACGGCTTTGGAACGCGGTCGCTTTTCGCTTTGGCTCTCAAAGTGGCGATGGCAGGGCAACACGAGTCTCTTGGTGACATAATTATTTTCCTTGAACCATGTTTCGTCCATCATATCTAGATGGCTCTGAGGCAATAAATCTCTCGGAGGAAAAGCCAATGAAGCTCCAGTGAGATTCGGACGTACGACTTTTTCGGGAGAGTTCGTGAATTCAGCAGCCCACGTTTCAGCTAATACATCGCCGTTGCTCCATCGGAAAGCTAATGGCCCAAGGAAATTCCGAGAGCTATGCCACCACACGCAAATATGTTCACCAATTAATTCAAACAAAAAGTAATTAATTAAGTACTAGATATGGTGCTAAAAATGTTTATATGTTAGAGTACAAAATTTATTTCTTTTAGAAAAATATTAGGGACACTAACTCTAATCCTAACTTTTGAGTGTCAATTTACGTAATATATGAGTTGTCATTTATTTATTAGTAAGTAATTAAAGTATTGCCATATCAATTGATTATTTTTACCAATGAAAAGATCTGACATATGAGTTGGTATTTAAAAACTTAGAATTAGAATTGTTGTTCTAGCAACATATATATATATATTTTAAATTGCATGTCTATGTTATACCCTGTTATTTTCTTTAAAACTTTGTATTTTTAATGGCTTTTTACTCTTTATAGTTCTTTTTGTACAAGGCTTTTCTCGTATTATATTTTAGTGGAATTTAGTGTGTGATAAGTTCTTTAAGAAATATTCTAAAAAATTCTAATAGCCCAATTAAAAAGAAAACCTACTTCTCTCAACATTTATACATATAGTATATCAATCCTTACTAATTGTGACTTAACAGTACAAATTCTCATAACTTAAAAAAAAATAATAATAACAACAAAAACGATGATGACAACGACGACGATGAAGATGAAGATGACAATAAAAGAGGAAGTAATTGGCATCAAAATAACTAAGCACTGGTTTTGGATGTGGTTACCATTTACAAAAATGGTGAAAAAAAAAAATGATAAAAGAGTGTCTGGTCTAATTTTTTCACCAGTTATCTCATCTTGAAAAAAGAGTGACCAACTTAGTCTCAAACTTGCTTTGTACATATTCTTTTGGAATCTTTTCATAAGGACTATTTACAGCCCCGTTTTCTTCTCATTTTAAAAATGAGATATGACTTTCCAAGTCGAAATCCAAACAAATTTCAGACTATCTCTTTTTGTTTCAAGAGGGAAAATTTTTTTATGCATCCAAACGTCATTTAAAATCAAGATAAAAGTACTTTATCTTTGAGACAAGGAAAGTGCAAACATACAAACCAAATGGACCCAAAACAATCCCCAAAAGGTTTAGAAAGTCTACATAATTATATCTGCAAAGCAATCTGTGGAAGCGATGTCGTTTCCGTACCCTTGCGAAAGGGAGGGAAGGGGACAAACTCATTGAGCAACTCCGTGTCCCTAATCTTGAAATACTAGGACATGCGACAGTCAACTCTGGCTTCCAAGAAGAGTAGTCCGGCTCTAAAGTCATTGACATAGAGGTTGTTTTTAATCCTCCCGTTGAAAGGGTAGTAGAGATTGAGAGCCTCCGAGAGGGACTTCTTGAGCCTGGTTAGGGTTCTTGGAGAATACTATTATTGTTGAAATTTTGATAAAAATAGTAAGTTCTTTAGCATTAAGTGTAGAAGATGACTCCTGAAGGGTAAGTGGCGGGAGTGAGCTGTCAAAGAGGCATAGCTTGTAGGGTTTGATGTCGGACGGTGCAGAGATGCGTTTGATGGTTTGATATAGTCTCTTGATATTATGGTGACTTTCATGCTTCTCTTTAAACAAAAAGAAATGCCTTTTTGCTGTGTTTTCTGGGTCTTTGGCATGGAGAGACTGGAAGAGTGTGAGTGTGTGACAGTGTGCGTGTACGTGTGTCTGTGTGTACATATATATATATATATATATATGTATAGGGTTCTAATTTGACCATCCTTCGGGTGAGACGGTCCCTTGATTATAATTTTATTCTAAACAGTTTGTAATAATCAGTTGATTTGTAATTTTTTGTAAAATTATGTGTAACATAATAAATTAGTGGATATAGTATCATGTCACATTTAATGTTACACCAAATTACGAGTAAATCAACTGCTTGTCATTTGTTTAGAATTAAGCTATAATTGAGGGACTGTACTACCCAAAAAATGGTATAAATGCATATATATATATATTATGTATATATTTAACCCTATACATATATAGATGCAAAAAAAAAAATAATAATAATAAAAAAAAAAAAAAATCGATTGTGTGCTTCTAAGGGTATTAGTGTTCATAGAAGGATACGTTGGTGGTGTTTGATATTTGATTTAATTTAGAAATGCTTTGGGCATCTATGGTGTTAAATACCACAGCTAGCTAATAGAGAATTAGGTCCCACATGAGAATCTTATGTTATGAGACTCATTTTCTATTTGTATGTGTGGTGTTGAAATTTAATATTTTTTTTTTGTGTTTCTAAAAAATATTTCTGCACGTATTTTGAGATGCGAAAATAAAAATTCTCTCAATCGCATTTGGCAAAGCAAATACTTTGAAAATGAAAACAATAAACGAAATGACGCGAGAATGGTTTTTATTGAGGAAATGATATATTATTGAAGGTTGTTTTCTCATTTCTACTTTTTTTTTTTAGGTTATTGTAACTCAACATATGTTTTCAGAAATGTATATTGAAATGCAATTTTGCATTTTTTTTTTATACTCAAACTATTCTCTCGATCACAACGAAACACAATTATATCTTATCATTATTTTACTCTATTGATAAGTTATTTGTTTTTAGTCATCGAAATAAAAAGTACAGATTCCTTATCCCCACTCGTAGATCCAACCGTGATAATATAATCTGACAACTTAAAAAAAAAAAACTTGGAAAAAAAAAAAGCCATACTGTCAATTGTCATGCCATATACTGGGAAAGTACCTTGTGTATATATTATGTATAATTCAGGTTGGTGGAGGAACTATATATGTAAATAATTGTTGTAATGTCGCAATGGAGTCGATGAGATGAAGTAATTGCAGCTATCAATTTTATTGGTTAGCTGTTGGGTGACATTTATATTATATGACACGAAAGGCCCTTTGTATGTGTCCGTAATTCGAGTAAATTAATATGACTTGTGCGTTTCCCCACGTCGACAGTGACCAACCTTAGATCGCTTTCTATCAATTTTCATAAGGGAAAACGTAATAAATGAGATAAAAACTAGACAAAAAGTTGGTATGAATTTATCTGGATATCATAATTGTGAGACCATATCCTGTGAATTTATGATTTTATTAAAATTTATTTAAGGAGAAACTATATATATTTCTATGACCTGTACTATCAATTAATTAAAAAATATAGTATACTACAACAAGGAAACGTTTTCTTGTCGCCTATTACTCATCGGTTTTCGCGTTGAAGTACGATGAAGGCCTTTCTCGTCGGTTGCTAAGCACCGCAATTTTTTTTGGGCACTGCGCTTTTTTTTTTATTTTTTTTTAATGGGACTTTGAGTTTATGTAACTGGGGAAGGTAAAAAAAATTCCCCCCGGGTTACATTTCACGTCGGTTTTTACGCTACTAACATGGAAAAGTGCAGGCCGTGCACATTAAAAATCGGTTTTAAACCGAGGTCTTAAGCTTTCCTCGTTGGTTGTACAGCAACTGACGAGGAAAGTTCCTTAACCGACGAGGAATCCAATGCTTTTTTTTTTGGTTGTTGTTGATGAATTTCAGGTCGGTTCTAAACCAACATGGAATAGCTCGCATTTGTAGTAATTTTCATTAATCCAAAGTTGAGTATTGGTAGGGAAGATATATATTTCTAACATTTGAGTATCAGCACATGTTGATATGGTGAGTTGTGCTTATATTTTTTATTGATAATATAATTAATTGATGCTGTAATTTTACCAAATAAAGAATGATAATTCGCGAGTCACATAAATTGGTTTTTTTAAGTTGAGATTAAAGTTAGTTTTCTTTGTATTTTTTCATCCAAAGATATATCTCCCATGTCAATTGCAAGAAAAATATTTAAGAGACATTAACTATGTTAAACATCTCAATTAATAAAGGCAAGTCTCAAGTCTCATAACAGATTCTTTTTTTTCTCCTTAATTAGTATGTAATGTTGAATATCATTGATATGTCTTTTAATATTAAAAAGCTAAGTAATTTTAGTAAACAGTTATATATTACTAGTTTCAAGATTTTTAGACAGCCACCACCACCAAAAGAGAGAGAGAGAGAGATTTTAGAGAGCTGAAGTTGTAGATCTGAGTAGTTATTTATAAAGAAATAATGAGTTTACTTTATCATTGGGATGGTAATATCTTGAGTAGGACTTAGGTTGACGACGGTAAGAAGTTGTATTAGAGGCCAATCTCTTCGTTACCATTTCTATAGAAGTGGATTCAGTCTATGGGGCTGAAAATGAGACAATGAGCGGGTCACCACCAGAGCCTTTTAACTGAAAAAAAAAGACTGAGTTTACTTTATTATTTCTTATCTTATTTTCATTTCTTTCTTTCGTTTGTTTAGTTGATTAACCATAACACTATATTAACTTTTGTTTGATGAATATTATACTAACTATGTATACCTACTATCAAATAGACCATTTCTTAATGACATCTCTTTACCTACTACCAAAAGATTATTACCTAATTTTCTCTTATTGGAATAAATAAAAAATATATTACTTTGGAAGCATACCTTTTTGTTGACTAGGGTAATTAAATTTCCTCCTTTTCATAAGTAATTTTTTTTCTTTTTTTCTTTTTATTTTATTTTTTATAAAATTAGTTATTCGAAGGGAATACTTTTTAAACAATTCGTCGAACTCAAAGATACTGATACATATATTTGTAATTTCCTAAACTTAAGAGATTTCTTTGAATTCTACTCCCAAAAATAAAATAAAATAAAATAAAATGAAAAAAAATAAATAAAGACTTATTTCTTCATTTTTGTAGAGGCATTTTGTTTTAATTAACTTTTGTTTGTAAAATCCAGACCATGTTTAGAAAATTCAAATCATATAAATTTTTGTTAGTCCCATTATAAAATAATTATGTTGAAAAGTTCTTTCTCTAACCATTACTTGGGCACTCTAGTAATAAATTAGAAAGCCTTCATAGGGATTACGTACTCAAATAACAATAGGGATATATACTATTCTATAACCGTTATTTGAGTTTTTAAAATAAAGTATTCTCTACTCTGGTTGTCTTTTAAGAGATTACCTCCACATTTCAATTCACGTTAAATTTATATTTTTTGTGGATCATGATTTTAACGTTTAATATATACAAATTTGGCTATATATATATATATATATGTCTGATGTCAAATCCAATATATCTAATAGTGTCTCGAGATTGGATAAAAAAGAAATTAAAAAAAAAAGTAGTGAATCTAGATGAATGAAAGTCTTGTTCACGGCAAACAGTTGCATGAAAACGTAAGCTAAATAACCATTAATACGAACATTAACTGCAAATTCCATGAAAACAAACAGGTTTTTTACTAAATAATTATTACGGAAGAAAACAAAACTTTTCCTCCTCAATTTCATTTTCAGGACTAAAACTAGGATGATCACTAAATAGATAGATAGTAATTTCAATTGAGGCAAAAAATAATTACTATATATATTATGCCAAGCTCTCACAAGCTTGAAATCCCAGGATTCACAGAAGCAAAGGCCAAAAACTCCGTATCACTCTCCAAAACTTTCATTTGCTTTTCCTCCAAAGTAATCCAGGCTTCAATTCCTTTACCCCACTGTGTATCAACGAAAACGACGAGGTTTCTGAAAGCCGCCCAACTTTTCCCATCGCTCCGATCCAGAACGGCTTCCCCCACCCGAAATCGATGTCGTTGAAGATGCCGTTCCACGCCGTGAAGGCGATGATGTCCGGCTTCTCCGACTCTGCCGAGAACATGGCCTCTATCTGACTCAACAGCTCCGACATCATCGTGAACCCCTCTTGGCCTTGGATGCTCTCCAAGAAATCGTTGTCGAAACCGTCAAGAACTTCCCTGAGCTGTCCAACCAGCTGGTCCAGCTCTCTCCCCGTCTCGTTCGCCGGGTTCGCCACTGCGAATGCCCACCAGAAGAGATTTCCCGTCGAGTTTTCCAGCGGGTAGGGCTTTTGTACCCTTGGCCTCATGTTAACCGCGTGAGCCACCACAGAGAGCTTTGGAGAACCTGTGTGAGGATGTAAATATAATGACTTTTTATTTATGCCTCCCATCTTTAAAATCACTCTCACTCTATCCCCCGAACTGAACTTTAAAAACTAGGGGTGTTCATCAGATAGGATCCGTCCTATTTTAGTGGTACAACATCCGATCCAATCAAAAGTCGATTTTTAAAAATCTCATCCGATCCGATCAAAAGTTGGTTTTTATTACGAAGGTGTATTAAAAAATACTAAATTTTATACAAATTATATAAATCATAAATATAACTTAAATATATATATATATATATATATTTACATAAAATATAAATAAAGGTTGGATTGAATTTGATTGGATGTTTTAATGGTAAAAGTGCATCCGATCCAATCTAAGTCGGTTTCAAGAGTTGACATCCGATCCAGTCTAATAGAGGTCGGTTATCTGCAAAAAATGGATTGGATCAAACAGATTGATCGGTTGATTGGATTCGATGAAACAACCCTATTAAAAATTCTCACTGTGCCCCCTGAATATTGAATTTAACCCTACATTTGTAACGACCCGCCTAGCACAGGCCGTTACCATACATACATACTTAACGTCTCTCTTAATACTTACTTACTTAGTGGAAACAGCGGAATTTTTTATTTTTTTATATACGGTGCACACACACACGAATACGTAAGTACGAAATAACGTTAACTAAATAAAGGTGTTCGGGCGTAAAATAAAACACATAAAAATAAATACATAAAATTTCAAAACGCGTAGCGGCACTATTTCCCACATTTCACAGTTCGCCCCGCCACGCTCCACCATCTTGCATCATATACTTCCCGTAGGTTGCTTACCTACAGCATAGACGTCAAAACGTGAGCTTTCGCTCAGCAAGTACAACTAAGATATCCGCGACACAACAAAACTCTAACATATCATAACATATCGTAACTTATCATAACTTATCATAGCATAACATATTCATGCATGAGCCATTTATGCTTCATTATGCTTTCTTATTTCTTCATAACATACTTTCTTATCTTATCTTAACTTAACTTATGGGCTCCTTAACATAAGTGTCCGTACCGGGCGCGCAACTATGGAGTGGTTGGGGCGGCCAGTCCATTTCCAACTCAAACCATAGTCCAACCCAACTACGAGCGGGTCGGTACGACAAAGGCAAGCTCGCTTGCCATCATAACTTTCATCGTCTCATACCTTGTTCTTATTCTTATTAATTGGTGAACATGCTTCGTGATGTTTCACATAATTAAATCATAATCACTTCTTAACCATACCATATCTTGTATCTTATCATAACATAATTCTAACATAATTCATAATATATATCATAGCTCATACTTCATAGCATATCATAGCACATAGCACGGCATACCTCATAGCATATCATAGCACATAGCATATAGCATTCATTAAACACATAGCATCAAACCTATAGCATACATCATAACATTTAACATACTTGGGTAAGTATTCACAACAAAGCCTATGTTGTAGGCGGAGTTGTACTTACCTTAATTGCTGTGTCCGATATCAAGCTTGATCCCGTCAGGACACTTACATCATTCTACCTTCTGTCGTATCATAAAAATAAGGGTTAGAAATGTTAGTGATATAACCAACATTCATATATAACTTTAGTTATATGCCCCTTACTTAATCTCATGTTATCTTACTTGGTTACATTAAGTAACCCTAGGGTTTAACTTACCCTAATCGGATAAAAATTTAACTTTGGTTTCAAAACCCATTTTCATTTTCATTTTTTTTTTGGAAAAGCCTAACATTTCAATGCTTAAGAAAAATCCTTTGTTCAACCTTTGAAAAATTGTAACTCTTGAGTAATATTATAAAAATGCTTAAGTACT
Source organism: Ficus carica (assembly GCA_009761775.1). Taxonomy (NCBI): domain Eukaryota; kingdom Viridiplantae; phylum Streptophyta; class Magnoliopsida; order Rosales; family Moraceae; genus Ficus; species Ficus carica. Next base: position 2,621,266 of record CM019742.1, on the reverse strand, counting down.
GAAAACTGCCTTTGAAACAGCTTCCCTTAGTCAATTTATCATTGTATGTGCAGAAATGTCATTTCCTGCACTGTTTTAGAAAATCCTGTGCAGGAATTTCCTGTTTTCCTGTACAGTTTTTAAAATCTGATTTTTATTTAAAAATATAAATTGAATTTGAAAAAGTTTTCTTTCATAAAAGTTTTAGATTTCGAAAAATTATACAACTTTTGTGTTTTGAGGAAACCCAGTTCGGACGGTAACGTGTTCATATTCCCTGTTGAACCCACCTGGTCGTGCATGAATCCTGGGCACGGTCAGGCTTGGATTTTCGTAAAAACCAAGGCCGTTGGAGCCTTATTTTACAAAACTGTCCACATTACCCCCTAATAAAAACTCTTTCTACAACTTTTATGGTTTACGTTTTTCCTAATTCGGCCTCGAAGGGCCTTAAAATCGGGTTTCCAAAACACTGGCCAGTTTCCACCCGAACTGGCAGTTTCTTTACTTAAGTTGATTTTACGTCCTAATTCGCACACCCTACCTCAATCGACAGCAGCCGAGAGCCTAAGTCAAACAGGCAGCGTATTTCTAACGTCAAGTTTTGTCATCCAACAAACTTAGGGACATACATTCACATCAACATAAAGCATAAAAACCCTAAGCTCATGCAAGCATCAAAACCAACCACAAACCCTAGAAATCAAGCACAATACCAAAACATCTAATCTAGGGCAGAAAATTAAATTGAGCTTATGCTCATACAAACCCACTTGAAATACATTTAAATTTCTCAATTGAAACTTGAATTGAGAAGCTTAGGGTGCTAGAAGAATTTTACCTCAATCAACCTTCAAGGTTGAGCTAAAAGTGGTGCACCCTTGATCCTCCTTTTTCACCAACTAGAACCGGCCTCCCCCTTGGTGAATGGGTTCCAAAATTTTTCAGCCCCCTAGCTTGGATTCACACCACAACCGGTCCTCTAGGAAGCTCTCCTTCCTCACTTTTCTTCTCCCTTCCTTTCTTCCTCCACAACCGGCCTCTTGGCATAAAATGGGTACAAAATTTTTTTGATCTCTTGTTTGGTGTTCCAATCAAAAGTCCGGCCACTCAACCCTAGATTTCTTGAGTTTTATTTCTTTTCTTCTTGCTCTCTCTTGGTTTCGGATTTGGTGAGGGGAAAATTTTGCATAACTTAGCTAGAATTTCCAATTTTTGTGAATAAACTCACCACCCCCTCACACCTATTTATAGGTGTGGGAAAACTTTTTAATTTGCTAAAAAGTCCTTGAAGAAGCAAGAAATTGCACAAAAAGAGTGCATAGGTGGCCGGCCAAGGGAGGTTCTAGAGCCCAAAAATTTCTTTCCAAAATTTCCTTAATCCAATAATGATGTCATAATTAAAAGGTAGATGATGTAAGCCTTTAGGGCTTGTTTGGCTTTTCTTTTTAATATACAGTCCAATTTTAAGCTAACACAGATATATTTTAATACTGGCTCACTCATGCACAGTACTGTTACACTGCACTACAGTCCAAAATTCATCTGTGTAAAAATGAACTGTATAAAAATTTTCTTATATCTTGAAGCTCTTTAGCCCTTGATACCTTAAATAATGTGCTTGGTTTTTCTATGGTGGTTTTGAATCTTAATCATACTATTCTGTCCGTAAAAACGGTTTTTCACAGTATAATTTCTATACTGTTAATTACATAACAATACTGACATATCTTTGACCTTTCTGGCCAACCATTGACTTTCTTGTCAGCCATTGACTTTCTTGTCAAGGTTTGACTTCTTTGGTCAATAGTTGACTTTCTCGGTCAAGAGTTGACTTTCTTGACCAACATAAAATCATAACATTTTCTACCCCTTGTTACATAAGAGGTCACATGCTTGGCTAAGCATTCATTTTTGAGTCTTATAAGGTCATAAGAACTCACAAAACATAATAAAAACCCTTAACCGGGCTCTTTCATAATACCCTCAAGGTACAAACAAATTTCTTAAAAAAAAGAAATCGTAATGCTAAAAAAACTAGTCATTACAATCCACCCCCCTTAAAAATTTTCGTCCTCGAAAATCAGAACAAACTGGGGTAGTTCATTCTCATCTCATTTTCTAATTCCCAGGTTGCTTCTTCAACCTTATGGTTTCGCCATAATACTTTAACCATGAGAATTGTTTTATTTCTAAGAACTTTCTCTTCGCGATCCAGAATTCGTACGGGCTTCTCTTCATAAGTCAAGTCTGTTTGAACCTCCACTGGTTCTTGACTTAGTATATGAGAAGGGTCTGACACATACTTCTTTAGCATGGAGACATGGAATACATTGTGCATCGAAGCTAATTCTGGTGGCCCCTATAGGTGGCCGGCCATTGAAGTTCCTTGGGAGGCAAGTTACTTGCTTACATCATCATGCTTACATCATCAAGCTTACATCATCATGACATCATCATGCTTACATCATCAAGCTTACATCATCATGCTTACCTCATCATGCTTACATCATGCTTACCTCACTTTTCTTAAAATTGCACTTTGGTCCCTAATGATAAAATATTTGTAATTTAGTCCCTGTGAGGTGGTTGGCTAGGATAGAGGCATTTGGCTTCCATTCATGCATAATTATCCACTTGATTCCAAAATCCCTTAATATAATTATGCAGTCCATTTCCTTGCTAACTTAGATAATATCAAAACTGTATTTTTACTAAAACAGTATCGTCATACTGGACTGCAGTCCATAATTCATCTGCGTAAAGGATGTTTTCTTAGGACTTAAAACCATTTAGTCCTTCATGTCCTCAACAATGAGCTTAAATTTTCCTCTAGGGTCGTCTTGAACCTTATTCTTGCTTAATCGTCCGTAATGACGGTTTTCTGCAGTATAGTTCCATACCGATAAATTACACTGCAGTATCATCTTGGTCAAACTTGGTCAACCTAAGTCAACCTTGGTCAACTTTGACCGGAATAAAATCATAAATTCCTGTCCTGTCCTTTTCTCAAAAAGGCCTTATGCTTGACTAAGCAAACTATTGTTGAGTCTCGTAGCTAATTAAACAAGAACTCAACATATACTAATATGTCATTTAGATCAGAGCTTTATATTTACTTACATGATTCGGTCTTAATTTCTCCTTGTATTTAAGGAAATTTCAAGTCATCAAAATTTAGGGTTGTTATAATTAAAGGACATTTAAAAAATAAAATAGAGATCTAACCGTTATGTTTTTAAAGAATTCATGAATGAATTACTCAAAATTTAATCACTATCAATAATGGATTGTATTTATATGATATACAAGAAGACACATGTAATTGAGCAATAATATCTTCTGACATGAAATATTTCTACACTAGAGGGCAAAACCGGGACGAGGGTAGTCATAAATAATTGCAGTATTGTATATTGCAATGTACTATTAGCGACGACAACTTATTATTGGGTAGTCATCCGACTGATCATCCATCTGTTGTCTACATACATTTAACTTAGATGGATGATCAGTTGGGTAAGAGAAAACACGTTTTTATGTTGGGATTTGAAAGCACACTTTCAACAATCTGGAGTATATGAGATTTAATGTTTTTTTTTTTTTTTTTCCCCAAAAAGAATATATATATATATATTGTCTAATATTACACAGTTGACGGTGACATATTTTCTTTGAGATTTTGTAGCGGATCAGTTCGTGTTGGTTTTTCAACCCAGTTAAAAAAAGGTCCGTCTAAGGTTTTTTTTTTAGTATTTCGTAAAGGAGTTTCGAGTTTTTTTTTATGTTTTTTTTGTTTTTTTTTGTTTTTTTTGTTTCATAAGCAAATTTCGGTATTTTCATTATTATTTATATGTTTTGTTGTTTTGTGTGTTTTTTATTTTATTTTAATTTTCTGTTGAAATTCTTATATTAGTCGGTCAATATATTATTTCACATGCTTGGAGTGCGTGCTTTAATCAGTATTTATAAATTTGGGATCATTAACAAATTATTTCTATATTTAATGAAATTTTGGGGGGTTGTGCATAGTTTGTATTTGTGGTTAGGATTATACCAAGATTAATCATATTATTTTTAATTAGTACCACATAAAATCACAGTTTTTTGTTATAAATAATCATCTCTATAATTATAATATAGAAGTGATAATGAAATTGCCCTTTTTTTTTTGTTCTTCAACCTACAGTCCAATGGTTAAATTCACTCTTTTTCCATTTACTTGAATTCAATGGCTTACATTAATCCACATGACACATTACTTTTTTCACATCTTTCACATCAAAACAGCAAGTCATTTTTTTTGCTAACCACAAAAGGACAAATTTTTTACTCTTCCACTCATACTAGATCAAGGCGACCGTTGATGATCAGTTTTGTATCTTTCCAGCTTTTTATTTTTATTTTGGCTTGATTTGGATCTTTTCTTTTCAGCTTACTTGCAAAATATAATGACTCTGTAATGTTGGTCAACATAAAAGTAGTCCCTTTTAATCTTTCACAATTAAGTTGTCAAGCCGCTTATAATTGTTATTTAAATTTGTTGACCAAGAAAATCTTGCAATATGAGGCCATACGTTTTTGTAGGCGCTCTAAGGAGGCAAGGCTCCCATGCTGCCGGCTAGCCAATACCTATAACTTGTTCATTCCCCCCCAAAAAAAAAAAAAAAACCTTCTACTTGTAAGGCCTTTTATATATATTAGTTGTAGGGACGTGTCATGAGTTTAATCATTTTGTTAAATAAAAATTAATTGTTAGGTATTATGAGAAAATAGTTGTTCATCCCCTTCAAAAAAAAAAAAAAAAAAAAAGGAAAGAAAATAGTTGTTTAAAGAACATTGAGGAGAAAATATTTAAGTAGTAAGAAATTGGAGAAAAGCTAACGAATTACATAAAAAGTTAATTAGGTGGTGCTATTTTAAAGAGTATAAAGAATAAAATATTATACATTTATATCAAACATTATGAAAAAATAGCAGTTGGGAGTCTGAGATGGTCATAAAAAAAATAATAAGTATGCTGAGAGAATTTTTTGAATGAAGTAAAGGAGAAAAATTTTAGCAAGTAAATAAAAGAAAGAAAGAAACAGAAAAGAGAAAGAATGAAAGAGAATTAAAAGGAAAAAGAAAAAAGAAAAATGAAGGAATGATATTTGTCAAAAGGTAAGAAGAGCCTTTGGCTTTTTTATACATGTTAAGATAAGATATATATACAAACACACACACATACAAGCAAGCACAAACACATTTACAACGAGACAGATCGACTATAAGGATATTTAGGAGGAGGAATCAAATAAATCCACAAGTGTTCTACCAAAAAAAATGGATCCATAAGTGGACTACACTGAGTTACAATTTCTAAGTAATTGTGCTGACTGGAAATAAACTCATTGACACTAATATACCACTCAAAGTCCTTACTTCTTACCAATACTGAGACTCATCATTCTCAAAATAAAACAACTCTCTCATTTCAAACAAGCAAATTTTCCATCTTGAAAATGAGTATGCGAATTTAAACAGGCCCTTAGCCACAAAATTTTATTAACTGTGACCAAATCTTTAGTCAAGATTTATAGTTTCAGAAACTTTTTGGGGGGTGGCTAAAACCTTCTTTTTTTTTTTTTTTTTTTGTGACTAAAAATCTCATTTTATTAGTCATAATCTTTGTGACTAAAAGTGACATTTATTCACACATTAAACAACTTGAGCTTAGACCATGGTTTGCCAAAAAAATCTCCGTTGCATGCATTCCAAAATGACCAGCATGCACGGTGGAAAGTCCAACATTTGACATCATCTAATATACACGAAAAAGGGGTGGCACATAGTATTTAGGCTTTTGGAAGTTCCCATGCAGACGTTTTGATGGTTTCTTGAAAATTGACGTCAATGGTTAACATTTGACGATAGAGAACATGCCTGCCTCCCTCCCCCAACCCCCAGCCATCGTCGCCAGAGACTCCCACGAGCATGCCCGCCTCGCTGGTGAACCTCATCAGTGTGTCTGCCGCTGCTAGCATGACCATCAGAATTTGAATACCAATTTTAGAATTTTGTTGCCATTAAGAACAATTTTGTTGGGTCTAGACGAGGAGCTCATTAGACTATTGTTTTTTCCCTCTATTTAATTTTGTTTTTTTTTTTTTGTGTGTTTGTTTTTGTTTTGATTTATAACGGTTTCACTTTGTATTTAAGTTTGTGTTAGTTAAATTATTAAAATTGTGATGATGGTGATTTGTAATTTTTTATTTTTGGGAAAGAAATTTGACATTGATTTTTGAGGGAATACGGGAGAGCAGATGGGACATGACAAAAGGTAAGACAACATAAATTGATCTCTATATTGAACTCATGCTTGCATGTGTCGACCCTCCGGTCTTGTCTAGCTGCATAATCGATCGACGGTTCTTTTTCTAAAGTTGGTAATGTTTTTTGCGGGCAAACAAGTGCTAAATATGGAGTATAATTATTATCTGGCACGAAGATACTAAACGGATCAGTTAGGGATTTTGAACATAAAATCGGTTGTGAAAAATTTTCTTAATTAATATACGAAAGCGCTGTTTTTAAGGGGTTTTATAGAGATGTTAGAGGAAAAATTACAGAGGTAAGCAATTTTCTCTTGTAATTGTTTTTCATTAATATGTTACTATAGTGACTAAAAGCAAATGTAATTCTCATGTCGAAGATGAAAAGTTCTAATATATGTATTTCCTTTTGCAATTTTATTGATTTCAATAATAAAGTAGAGCGTTTAATTCTTAAAACAAGCTATAGTTGGATAGGTGTAGCCAATTCATCCTTTTGTTCAGGCACTTGATTGGATTAATTAACGTCCCACTTCCTTTTACTATTAATTGAATTCCTAAAGGCTTTTTTTTTTTTGTTTTTTTTTTTTGTTTTTAAATGATCACATTAGCCTTCTTCTTATTTCTATATGGTGCTCAATTTGATTAATCATCTCGGATTTCGGAAGGTTACTTGGTGATCGGTAGTCACTTACTAATGAGATTTTTGTTTTTGTTTCTAACATGATAAAGGTTCGTGAAATCGAAAGAATTATCTACTGAGAACCTCAAGAAGCCATCAATAGATTATTGATGGTTACTAGAAGAAGCAGAGCCACCATTATCGGAGTGGAGGCCGTCCCAGTGAAAATTTTTAATTATTATTTCTAAAACATATATATATATATATATATATTATTTGGCCCCGTTAAAGATTTATTCTCTATATAAATTGCCCTAAAAGTTTTTTTTTTTTTTTTTTTTGTTTTTGATGTAGACTCCCGTTGAAATAGTAGGTTAGCTTCACTGCTGATTATTAGTGCTGGCGCGTGCGGCCTTTGCCGTCCGGTTACTGTGGCGCGTGTATCCAACGTACAGTAGTAGTGCTTCATTTGGGATGTTTGCCGCTGCAAGTTTTGTTCCGGAGCTCCTCCGGCCATTCTTCACACCATCCCGCGTCGAGGGGCTCGGTCTTTTTCGGTTGGTTTTTTGGGTTTCCTCTTGATTGTGCTTTTACTTGTTCTGTTTTCTGGTTGTAACTGGTTTCCCCACCTGCCCTTGTTTGTTTTGGTGTACTTTTCCAGGATTTGGTAATCGTTGGAAGTTTGTGGGATGGCTAGGTTTGGTTTGGTGGGCGAAATTTGCTTCCGCTTCACCCTTGGTAGGAGCTGTGCTCCTTGTCTGGGATATGGGTGTGTTCCGGCATATCCCGAGTAGGTTGATGACCCGTGCTATATCCAATTGATTCTTAATGGTCACTGTACCATCCGAAGAATTCCTAGTCATTTAATGGCTTTTCGGTGTTTGCCGTTCTAGTTTTATCTCTGGGGGCTTAGTCCCTTATATCTTAAGGACTTAGTCCATTGTTTGTATTTCCATCCCTTTACGGGGTTTGTCAATAAAATCTCTTCTCTCGTAAAAATAAAATAAAATAAAAAAAAATGTTTTCCATGATATAATCAGGTTAACAAGTGGTAACCAGTTGGGTACTGATTGTCGATGGGTTTCTGATTAGTAATCACTGTCGCCGGCTGGTAATCACTGCCATTGGCTAGTAGTAACCAATTAGTTACTAAATAGTAATCAGTTGATTACCCATCTGTAACTATTGTAACCGACGAGTAACCAGTTGGATACCAAATAGTAACTAGTTGATTGTCGACTGTCGGTGGGTTTATGATCGATAACCAAATAGTAACTAATTGGTTATGACTGATAACCACGTGCCACCGGTGGATAACTAATTGATTACCAACTGCTGGCAGGTAACCAATTGATAACCACCGACGTTGATGAGTAACCAGCTGGTTACCATTTAGTCTCAAACTCTGGTTGCTGGTGCCGGTCGCTGGAATATTTTAATAGAGTATATATTACATATTTTATTAGAATATTTTCAGTTTTTAATATGGATGGCCAGATGTCTCTGACTCTGATTATGGATGCTAGCCACCATAATGCTCTAGTAGAACACACTACATATATGTATTCTACTAGATAATTTTTCAGTTTTTAATATGGATTGGGCGCTGGTCATATAAGATTTTTATAAAATATTTTACATATTCTACTAGATTACTTTGGATATTCTACTAAAATATTTTCGTTTTCTACATGGATAGTCGGATGTCTCTGACTCCAGTTACCGGTGCAAGTCACCAAATTATTCTAATAGAATATTTTAAATATTATACTATAATACTTTCAGTTTTCAACATGGATGGTCCAATGTCTCTGACTATGATCGCCGACGTCAGTCACCGTAATTTCTAGTAGAATAGTCCGACATGTTCTACTAGAATATGTTTTTGTTATAAAATTGTGTTTTTATTTAGTAAACTGTCAAAAAAAAAAAAAAAAAAAAAAAGGTTTTTTGTTATCACATTGAGCTAATTATCAAAGACTTGACTGAAATTTCCATAACTTGAATTGATTGGAAACCATAGTTACTTGTATTGATTTCACCATCTACATCACTCTAAGAAAAAACATCTTTGATATGAATTGTATTTGAATAGTATTTGGTTTTTGATCAACAGATCAATTCTGATAGATTTAATAAAGAAATCTTATTTCAAATGGTTGAATGTTGTATCTTTGTATTGCCGGATCTTCTTCATCAGTGAAACAAGGAAATTAACAAGGCAAATTATTCGTTAATGTGGTATAATAATCAGTTAGCTTCGATAATTAGTCGTTTTAGTTTTTTTTTTGTGTGTGTGTGTGTGTGTGTGCGGGGGGGGGGGGGGGGGGGGGGGGGGGGGGGGGGGGGGGGGGGGGGGGGCGCGCGGCGGATTTTATCTTCTTAATCTCCATGCCAATGATATCATATATATTCACTGTCCTGCACTATAAGCTTAATTGGGAGATAATAAATGACAAGAAATATTACTTTCAACCTTTAGTGTTTATTAATTATCTAGGTAGAGGGATATATCACAGAATTAGTAAGCCAACATCACTTATTTTATTATTATTATTTTTTTTGTATTTTTTTTTGTTTTGTTTTACATGGATCACGTCATCAAAAACAAATTAAAGCTGACTAGGAATTAGAAAAACAAAAGTTGAAGAGAACTAGTAACTTTTTCATGCTAACTATATTTTAACCTTATTTAGCAGGCGTTGACTCACTAGCTATATAGCTAATTAAGTAATGGTAAAGCTAAAAATACCTCATTATTGAAATTAAGGGCTCGTTTGGTTCTCCATCTCATTTTAAATTAAACTGTATTTTTTTCATCATGTTTTTTATCTTTTTTGAAAAATTTTTTTGTCTTTTCTGAAAAAGTCAACAAAATTTACTATGCAAACTTAAAAATCTCAACTCAACTCAAACTGAACTTGTGCACCAAACGGGCCCTAACTAACCATAGTAGGTAATTAAGTGGTGTTAGAGGGTGCAAGCCTCAACTGAAGATCAAGATCATGATGATCATCACTAACTCCTTGATCATGATCATAATTGACTTCTTCAGCAAAACCTTTTTCATAACCAATTACTCTTGGATCATGACCATGAGAAATACCATTATCAATCTCCGGCTTTGCCCCGTCGTCCTGATGCAAGCTGCTAGCGGTACCACCGTTGCCGACGCCGCTTGTCGATGGCCGCAAAGTTGAGCTAATTGCGTCGGCTTGCACGGCGCCGGAAGTCCTATTGCCAGCCACTGAAAAAATATAGTATGGCGAGGATAGACGAGGAGGACGACGAGCTAGATGACCTTGGAATTGAGCTCGGAGTTTAGCAAGCTTCCTCTCGGACTTGTGAGCGTTTTGGTGTCCTCCCAATGCTTGAGAAGTCGCAAACTCTTGGGAACAGTACTCGCACTTAAACTTCTTGCTCGTTGTGTAATTACTATTACCTATTGTTATAATTAGTGAGGGGCATTTGGATGTCACAGCTTGTCACAGGGAAACCAAACAGCTTCAAAACTTTTGAAGATGATGAATACGGTTTTTTCGTCTTCTTTACATCCTCTGTAGAGAAGTTGTTTGATGATGATGATGAAAAACTCATGATGTTAATGTAAAAATATATACGTATATATATGTATATATGTATGTGTGTATATGTTAACAACAAAACCCTAAAAGGTTTTTTTTTGTTTTTTGGAGGGGAAACCCTAGGAGGTTTTTGGGTGATATAAAAATTAGAAGACATGAAGTTCAAAGGTGTATATATAGATAGAGAGAGAATTAAGAAAACTATGGAGATAATTACCAAGTTGCACAAGGGGTAAAAAGAGTACTCATGACCACTAGCCAGAGCTCTAGGGTCTAGCCATATAGTAGTTTTACTATATTCGTTAATACTTTTTATTGGATAGCGACCATCACACTACCAGGGGCCAATTAATTAATTAATTAATTAATTTTATTTTTAAATCTGGGAGAAATATATGTCACATGAAGCCTGAAAAAGGCAAGTTAACTAATTAGTATATAGGTAGATGTTTATGGAAAATTTATAAGCAAATGATTACTTTCCTAATTAATTAGTACTTAATTTAGTAGTTTGGATTGGATTAAATCAATTTTTTTAAAGAAGAAACTAATTTTGTTCTTGAATTATTATATACAAGTGTTCGCTTTCGGAAGGAAAAATCCTACGAAATGCGTTTCAATCAAATTATCAGTAAAAAATTGGTTGATACATCAATATCTGGAAATGCGTAGTGCCATTTATACAAATTTTTAAGAAAATTCAGGATAGTTTGTATCAAATATCATAGACTTTCGGATAAATATCAAAATCTTTTACAATTTGATATAATTTATTATCTAAAATTTTTAATTATTTTGAAAATATTTTCAAGTTGCATCAACTCCTAACTGAGGCTCTTCATGTCTAGTATCCTCATACTCGTGATTTTGATAACTGTAACGGATGTGGAGTTTCTATTATTTTTATCCGAATACTACCACCATCTCAGGCAAAAAATTTGAAAAATTCATAGTCTTCCATTCGTGAAAAACAGTGGGAAGATATAAGCAAATCTATATGTAACATGCTCAGGGTTATATTCTTCACTATCAAAATAACATCACATGGTGCCAATATAATATAATTACCTAAACTCCCAATCACATTTGAGCCTCGAGTCTCATAAAACTTCTTTTTGATATTAAGATATTTAATATTTATTATAGTTCTTATGTAAAATTTTGTTCATTTATGTATCATTTAAATATTCATTCTATCTTAAAATGTCATATAATAGTTTTAAAACAAATTTTTATAAATTATGTTATCGTAATTTTCTTCAGTATTTTACCGATGTCGATATTTTAATTTTTCTAAAATTTCACTAAATTAGAGTCCTGATATATATTTTCACTCTACCGAAATCAATATTTTCATCCTTGTCTATATTATTTTACAATGACTGTCGAACTATTCATCAAATGTTCTTTGCCAAAAGAAGAGTGGAGTTTTGTTGCAATAGGAAGCTAAACTTAGGCAGGGGCCATATCCATCGACACAAATTAATTATGTCCCTAGCTTAAAATAAAATATGAATGTAAAGGAGTGATAATAATAGAAGGACATAGTACATTTACGGTCCAGTTTGGAGTGCCTATCTAGAGATGGTATTTTACCATCTAGGATTTTAAAATTTTAACTTTACATCAAACTTTCCATCTCTTTTATTTTAAAAAAACTCAAACTTTAAAAATCCATAACTTTCTCATTTAAATCAGAATGAGATTATTTTTATGTCAAAATACTCGTAATGACAAGATGAACAAGACAATATCTATTTGTATTTTTTCCGAACATATTTCAAATTTTTGCATAACTTTCTATATTATATAATTTTATCAAAAGTTTTCTTCCCAAACACACATTTTCAATCTAGCTTTCAAAACACTATCTCTAGATGTCCCCCCAAACAGACCCTAGATTTAATAGTATTTTTTTTTTCAGTAGATTAGTACATTTTGTACATGTTTAGTAATCTCAAATTCCAATTTTGCTATAGCATGCGCATGAGGACTATTAGATTCCCTTTAGTTTGTAGACATTCGGCACAACATAAGGACAATCAGTTTGTACTTTGGAGTGCCCCAATGACCATGGAGTACTATCTGCCTAGAAAATATTCTTGTTAATTTTTGCACCATTAACCAAAAAAAAAAAAAAAAAAACAAAGTATCAAATTTTTGCAAGAAGTTTAGTTTGTAATTTGTTTTTTGTAGGGTGTCCATGGGTTTCATGTACAATTAATATCTTAATTTTGTTCGTATATATATATATGTGTGTGTGTATTTGAATATTTAAATATAATTATAGAGTATCCAGCATAATATATATATATATATATATAGTTATAGAGTAGTTGCATACTTTGATATGAATTGGTTATAATTATATCCCTCCAATAATGCTTCTATTGTAGATATATTCTCTCTATTTAATTAGTAAAGTTTTTGTTTTCATTCTTTCTCCTCTTTATTTAAGAATCTGATATGAGATATCTGACTCTATTTCTAAAATATCTTTTACAATGACGTCCATTATTTTTCATAAACCTACAATAGTGACCTTGATTACATCAACAATATTTTACTTACATTGGTTGAACTCGACGATCATTGAGTTCACTTTTTGTTCATCCAGTTGGTCTCATACACTTTCTTTTTCTCTCTCGTGCTCCCCGTATATCTCCGGTCCTATAATAATATTCTTATCTAACCATGACAAATGTGTCATTTCACTGATTGGATTATGAATTTTAGTTAGTGAAAGAATTAAGCTTTTGGCTCACAGGTTTAAATCTAAATTTTTCATCTCAATTTTTGTCCATTTCTTGAAAATCAACAAAAATTATAACTAATTTTTAAAAAGTCAACAAATTTTAATATAAAAATTTCAATACATCAAATGCAAGCAAAGACTTCGTTAGCCCAAAGAAGGAGTTATTATAGGATAATGTTCATAAATATTTGTCAATATTGATGGGTGCAAAGGAGATAGTACTATACTACTTTTGCAATAACACGGAAATCCGCAACACGCCATTAAACGACGAATGCTGTATAGTTTGAATCGTGATGCAAATAATGATATAATTGAAAAGTGACTGTCGGCTACACAGTTAATATTGGCCCCACACTTTATTATATTGGTCAAGACTCAAGAGTACTGTATAAATCCACCTTTTACCCAAAAGAGGAAAGATATAGTACTAGAGATACCACTGCTATAATTTTTCATGCTAGTACGATGCCTCAAGAAAGTTTCTAGCTTCGATGGTCTCTCTCGGCAAAATGACAATTGAGTTCTTCACCTTTTCTTCTTCTTCTTTTTTTTTTTTTAGTTAATTTTTTTTTTCTTTTCCTTAAACAATCATGATATGTTTACTTATCAATATAATATTAAATTATTATCTTAGCCTTAGATTATTTGTAAAATTTTATTAAAAGTACCCAAAAGTTATAATTACAACTATATTACTGATTATTTATTTTCCTGAAAACTAATTAATTATCCTAATTTTTGTTAACTTTGTTAATAAATGAAAAATGAATTTTATTAGAATCAAATAACATGTATTTATTTTTGCTTACATTTTTACTGTACTTATTTTAATTCAAGTTTTTATACTCTTATGATTTTTAAACAAAAAAAAATTACATAGGTAAGAGTTATTTATTGTCTTAATATTATAATGACTAGTTTAATTGTGATTAACAATGTAAAAATAAATATGCAAATTGATCATTTTTTTAATTTCGAAAACATAATTATGAAGCGGTATACAAGTAAATTGACAATAGTTTATTTCGATTCTCTATTTAAGTAAACACATGAATTAGATTTGTAGTAACTCCAATCTCGAATCCTAAAGCCAAGTAAATAACTTATTTAGATTCTGAATTCTTACTCAAATCCTACTTACTTTGCTTTATGTCTACTCCAATTACGTATGAGTAACCACACCATCAAGTTATTCATTTAACTTCAACAGCAGAGCCAACTTTCTAGTTTAATTGGGGGGGAGGGGGGGGGGGGGGGGGGGGGGCCGCTAGAATTTTTGTTGGCTTATTTATCTTTTTGTATATGAGTACTAATGAACTTTTAGGGTAAGGTCTAAAGTTTTTAGTGAAGGCTGACATGAAATAAACTGATTTTAAGTGTGATAAAGTGAAAAAGTTATCAAAATTTATCAGTTTAAAGAAAGAGATAAAGAAAGAAGAAAAAAGCCTGTTGAAATGTGGCTCACAAATTTGTAATGAAGCTTTACAATTAAGAGCTATTCACAAAGTTGTAGCAAAAGTTCTGTTACTTATGAGCTAAGAGATGAGAGTTGCACACTGGAAAGCTACACACAAAGTTGTAGTAAAGTTTTACTATTTGTTGTTCATTGTGCTTGCCACCCATCCTATAATTAGGTGGCCTTGCAACCTTTTGGATAAACTAGGAATGGGCACAAGATCCATTCATCAAATTCATCTAATTAAACCCCTCAATCCATCCTAAAAAATTAGGATATCCATATGTTACTAGAGTTGATTAGGATGGTTTTTTTTTTTTTTTCATCGATCCAATTGATGGATTGGATTGATTGGATATTAATTTTAAAAATTCAATAAAAGAAATCCAATACAATATATTCCTAATATATATATATATATAAATATTATGTGCATACTATATACAATTAAATTTCTTATGTTTTTAACATGTTCCCTTTGACCTTTTTTTAATTTGGCCTTTCTTTTAGATATAAAACATTAATTTTTCTCTCACAATTCAATACCCTTTGACGTCATATCATTTTCTTTTCTCGCATATTTCACTAACTCTAAAACATCCCTTTGTTTGCTCCATCGAAGACCATGGGTCACTGTCAATTGTCGAGTTCCACATCATCTTATCTTCTCTTTGTGTCATTGTCAAGCTCACTATGTGTAAGGAGTATGGATTTGATATATTTATTATTCTTTATTGCCATGCTAGGGGTGATTTTGATTTATGTTATGTATAATAAAGGGATGATGGATGATTAAATTGGTGTTATAAAAACTGTGACTTGTCATTTTGAGTAAGTTTCATGAAATTTAGCAGGTTTTAATAAGTTCTTAAGAAAGCTTAACAAATCATCCAATCTAATCCAATCCAATGGATTTTGGACTGGATCGGACCGGATGATGAAATACAATAGATTAGATTGGTTGGATTTGAAAAGTGTTTTTCATAATTGGATTGGATAATGGATAGAAAAAAAAGAGGGGAGGGGGGGGGGGGGGGGGGGGGTGGGGGGGTGTTAGTTTCGATCCATTGTCCACCCATAAGAGAAATCCATAAAAATTGAGAGTTCTTCTTATCTCTTAGCTTCATTCGTGGAGAGTTATCTCTTTTTAATGTATTAGGGTGTTGGATATTTTGAGGGAGAGTTAAATACTCTTTAATTTGAAATCTTCTTGTTTTGATAGTGAAAGTTCGTCATTATCTTCTACTTCTTTTATTTTAAATTGTGTCCCTAAAACCCAATCTATTAGACAAAATTCGTAACAAAAGTAAATATAAACGGCAACCCCCACTGGTTCGTACAGGACATTCGCTATTAATAGAGTTCATGGAACCTCCCATTCAGAGAGCATGATCAGAATGTATGATATTGACCGTTCTACATAATAGGATATATATATAGATATAGATATCTATATATATATATATATATAGTCATTAGCCCAAATACGTTCCTGAACTCTTTCGAAGGTGATGGTTTGGTTTTTTTTTTTTTTTTCCAAGATCATGCTAAATTTTTTTTTTGGCCATTACAGTCCTTTCTGCCAAACTCTGTTAAATTTCTAACGACATTTTGCTGAAATAGACTTTTTGTAATAAAAATATCAAAATACCCTCAAATCTTCCAAAAAGTCCCACTCTCCCTCCTCTTCCCTTCTTTCTCCCCCCTCTCTATCTTTTCTCTCTCTCTCCTCTTGTTGTTCTGGTTCAGAATCAAAACGAGACCAAGCTTCCGATCAGGCCCGGCCCTTTTGCCTCCCCCAATTTTCAGGTCGTCTGCCCCCCGCCCAAGCTTTCGAGCTGGGTTTGCAACCCCCCCAAAAAGCTTCCAACATGGTTCATGCCCCCCCTCCCCTGAGTATCCAAGAGCGGCCCCCCCCCCCCACCCCATTTCTTGTCGCCAGCTTACCCTAGGCTTTCAATCTGGTTCGCCCCCCCCCCCCCCCCCCCTCTCCCAGTTTCGCCAATCTAGTTTGCCCCTCAAACCCTATTTGGATAGGAATATTACCTATTTGACCTTCAAAAGCAAGAACATGCCTTTATAATGGACCAATCCGTTAGTTTTTTTTTACGGAAATGAACTGTAATGGTCAAAAAATAAGAGTTTAGGGTTATCTCGGTAAAAAAAAAAAAAAAAAAAAAAAAAAGGGATCAAAACCGTCACCTTCAAAAGATTTCAGGGACTATTTAGGCCAATTACTATATATATTATATATATATATAGACACACATACGCACACACACGGAAAATTCTTCTATTGCTAGCTATAGATGGTGCTTGAACCCTTTCCAATTTTGACACGTGTATGGGAATTTCTAAAGTACCTGCTTTAAAAATGTAGCAAACAGCACATGGGATAGCTTGTTATTTGACTTTCATGATCACACTGTATATATATATATATATGTAAAATTATTTGGTCATATCTCAAACTTTATAAAACGACATTTATAACTTTTTTTCATATGTTATAGTATAAAATCAGTTAATTTTAATAATATAAAATTCAGTAATAGTTGTCTTTTGTTCGTATAATTCTATATATAATTAAAAAAAGAAAACCAAAAATTAAATCAAACACAAATATCGTTAATATATTTATATTGTAAATTTGGGACTTATAGTGCAAATTGTTTAAAAAAAAAAAAAAGAAAAAGAAAAAGAAAAAAAAGACATAGGAGTCCGAGGGATTAATTGGTCCTTTCCTTGGTCATTATATTGCTTGTGCAATATTATTTCGTCCACTCTAGTGTATAGATGCAACGGTATATATTGTAATAGTCCTTTAACATTGGACAATCTCTCAGATGCCACTGACATTGGACAATAGCTCTATAGCCATTTAACATTGGACATGATAGCTAACTTTCAAGGCATTCTCATAGGAATTAGGAAGAGAAAAAAGGAAAAATTAGAAGAGGACAAAAGATGAATATTATTAGCTATATTGCTTAACGACGCTAGAAAGCACCCAAAGAGAAAGTGTGATGCGATTTGGTGGGGGTAGGAGAAAACACATTTTTGTGTGTGTTGTGTTTGTGTTTGCTTTATATTTGCTTTATTTGTTCTCTTCTTCTTTTTCGCCTTTTATGGGAGAAGAAAATCTCACTCCAAACCAAAGAAACAATAAGAGGACTTCAATTTAAGTTTGGCCGAATAGACAGTATCACTCATCTAGAATAATTGTTTCACTTCTTGTTTCTGTCTTTCATTATTAATAATTTGTATTTGACATTTATATTCGGATATATAGCTTATCTCCTCTACTAGTACTATCATTAATTTTAATCGAAATTGTTAGAGTCTAGTTAGTCAACAAGTTTGATTAGTTTATTTCAAAGAAACAAAGTACATTAAATATATCCTTAAAAAGCCATGGCACAAGTATAAATTTTGAAAGTAAACATTAATGACATACCTAATTAATTTGAGTTCTCTTTACATTTGTTTTTCTCAGTGAAAATAGTTTATAAGGATGTAGAGGCTGATACACTTCGATAACTTTTAGAATGGAGTATCTTCACGTGGTATATGGACAAATCCATTTACTTTGAATTAAATTTAAGATCTTTTCGAGATTAATCATGATGAGCCTCACCCTTGTAGCCTGGATCCTCCGTACTTGCTTCTATTAGAAATTGCCAATATGTAGGGTATACTTGGATGTGCAGTGAATAATCTAATTATTTAGTTTATATTAATTTTTCCTTTTTAATTATTTTAATTATTGAAGAATCACGTAGAATACGTTATTAATATATTTCCTCTTTTACTGAAATCTAGTAAGAAGAAAGAAGCTTAGCCGGCTAGAGTAGATAGATTTTGATAGAAGTTCTTGAGTTTAAAATTTAGAAAGAAAGGTATAATAACTTTTTTTTTTTTTACTGCTATGCTGAGGGTGATTTTAATTTATGTTATGTACAATAAATGGATGATGGATGATTAAATTGGTGTTATAAAAACATGACTTGTCATTTTGAGTAAGTTTCATGAAATTTAGCATGTTTTAATAAGTTCTTAAGAAAGCTTAACCAATCATCCAATCTAATCCAATCCAATGGATTTTGGACTAGATCGGACTGGATGATGAAATACAATTAATTAGATTGGTTGGATTTGAAAAGAGTTTTTCATAATTGGATTGAATAATGGATAGAAATAAAAAAAAGGGAGGGGGGGGGGGGGGGGGGGGGGGGGGGTGGGTTAGTTTCAGTTTCGATCCATTGTCCATGTAAGAGAAACCCATAAAATTGAGAGTTCTTCTTATCTATTAGCTTCATACATGGAGAGTTATCTCTTTTGATGTATTGGGGCGTTGGATATTTTGAGGGAGAGTTTAATACTCTTTAATTTGAAATTTTTTTGTTTTGATAGTGAAAATTCGCCATTATCTTCTGCTTCTTTTATTTCATATTGTGTTCCTAAAACCCAATCTATTAGACATAATTCAGAACAAAAATAAATAAAGATGGCAACCCCTACTCGTTAATACAGACATCAGCTATTAGTAGAGTTCATGGAACCTCCCATTTCAGAGCGCATAATCAGAATGTTTGATATTGACCATTCCACATCTACATAATGGGATATATATATATATATATATATATATTGGCCTAAATAGTCCCTGAATTTTTTCGAAGGTGACGGTTGGGTCCAATTATTTTTTTTTTAGCCGAGATAACCCTAATCTCTTTTTTTTTTTTTTTTTTTTTTTGTGCCATTACAGTCATTTTCCGTCAAACTCCATTAAATTTCTAATGGAATTTTGTGTGAAATATACTTTTTTGTAATAAAAACACTAAAATACCCTCAAATCTCCCAAAAAGACCCCCCTCTATCTCTTTCTCTCTCCTTTTGTGGTTCTAGTTCAAAATAAAAACCAGACCAAGCTTTCAAACTGGCCCGGCCCCTCTGCCCCCCCAATTTCCAGGTCGTCGGCCCAGCGCCCAGGTTTTCGATCTGGTTTACCCCCCCCCCCGAATCATCCGACCTAGTTCACGCCCCTCTCCCCTGAGTTTCCAATAGCAGCCCCTCCCCCCCTCCCCCCCCCGCGGAAGCTTCCAACTTGGTTGGTCCCCCTCACTCCCCGAGTTTCTGATCACCCCCCACCCCCCTTGAAGCTTTCGACCTGGTTGGTCTCCCCTGAGTTCCCGATCGCCTCGACCCCCTACCCCAATTTCCTGGTCGTCGGCTTCCCCCTAAGCTTCCGATCTGGTTCACCCCCGTAGTTTCCGATCTAGTTTGCCCTTTAAACCTGATTTGGATTGGAATAATTACCTATTTGACTGTCAAAAAGTATGAAACGTGCTTGTCACGTAACCAATCCGTTAGTTTTTGACGGAATGATTGTTATGGTCAAAAAATAAGAGTTTAGGATATCTTGGCCAAATATATATATATATATATATATATATACAGAACATTGATCAAACTGTCTCCTTCGAAAGAGTTTTACTCCTTCGAAAGAGTTCAGGAACTATTTAAGTCAATTACTTTTATATATATATATATATATATATAGTCCGTTAGTCTTTTGTGGGAAAAATTATTCTATTCCTAGCCGTAGATGGTGCTTTGGCCATTTCCAATTTTTTGACATGTGTATGGGAATTTTAAAGTACCTGCTTTAAAAATGTAGCAAACAGTACATGCGATAGCTTGCTAGTTGACTTTTATGATCACACACTGTACACACTGTATATATATAAGTAAAATTATACATTTTTAATACGATATTTATAACTTTTTATTTATTTGTTATAGTATAAAATCAGTTAATATTAATAACATAACATTCAGTAATACTTGTCATAATTCTAAATATAATTAAAAAAAAAAAAACCTAAATTTAAATCAAACACAAATATCGTTAATATATTTGTATTGTAAATTTTGGACTTATAGTGCAAATTGTTTTCAAAAAAGAAAAAGAAAAAAAAAAAGACATAGGAGCCCGAGGGATTAATTGGTCCTTTCCTTGGTCCTTTTATTGCTTGTGCAATATTATTTCGTCCACTCTAGTGTACAAATGTAACGTATATATTGTAGTACTTCTTTAACATTGGACAATCACTCAGATGCCACTGACACTGGACAATAGCTCTATAGCCATTTAACATTGGACATGATAGCTAACTTTCAAGGCATCCTCAGAGGAATTAGGAAGAGAAGAAAGGAAAAATTAGAAGAGGACAAAAGATGAATATTATTAGCTATATTGCTTAATGGCTAGAAAGCACCCAAAGAGAAAGTGTGATGCGATTTGGTGGGGGCCGGATCAGAAAACATATTTTTGTGTGTGTGTTTGTGTTTGTTTGGTTTATATTTACTTTATTTTCGTGTGTGTGTTTGTGTATAAGAGGACTTCAATTTAAGTTTGGCTGAATGGACAGGATCACGCATCTAGAATAATTGTTTCACTTCTTGTTTCTGTCTTTCATTATTAATAATTTTTATTTGACATTTTATATGTATATATAGTTTATCTCCTCTAATTTAATCCCCAATGATTCTACTAGTACTATTATTAATTTTAATGCAAAATTTTTAGAGTCAGGTTAGTCAACAATTCTGATTAATTTATTTCAAAAGAAACAAAGTACATTAAATTTATCCTTAGAAAGCCACGGCACAAGTATAAATTTTGAAAGTAGACATTAATGACATACCTAATTAATTTGAGTTCTCTTTACATTTGTTTTTCTCAGTGAAAATAGTTTATAAGGATGTAGAGGCTGATGTACTTCGATAACTTTTAGGATGGAGTATCTTCACGTGGTATATGGACAAATCCATTTACTCTGAATTCAAATTTAAGATCTTTTCGAGATAAATCATGATGAGCCTTACCCTTGTACCTGGATCCTCCCTACTTGCTTCTATTAGAAATGGCCAATACTTGGGTGTGCAGTGAATAATCTAATTATTTAGTTTATATTAATTTTTTCTTTTTAATTATTTTAATTATTGTCATTGAAGCGGATGAGAATCACATAGAATACGTTATTAATATATTACCTTTTTTACTGAAATCTAGCAAGAAGAAAGAAGCTTAGCCGGTTAAAGAGTAGATAGATTTTGTAGAAGCTCTTGAGTTTAAAATTTAGAAAGAAAGGTATAATAACCTGTTATATATAACTGTTATTCTTCTTGTTCTTTTCCCTTATTTTTTTTCCCAATGAAAACACACAAAGTATAATTCAAATCACAACCCAAAATTGGATTTGGCCGAGTAGTCTTTTCGGATAAAAACTATAGAATAAAAGCAATGGGAATAAAAGAAAAACGAACAACAAAGTTGAACCCTACCTAGGTTGTTTGTTGTAAAGAAATTATGCGGAATTGACATCCAAAAGATCGCAAAATCCCAAAAATGGCCCACCATATATTACTCTTCTCTCTTCTCACCATGAAATGTGGATGTGGCCATCACTTACCATTATTAGAGCGATTTGCACAATGCAAAGCTAGGGGTCTAGTCTTGGTGATCTGTTCACTTAACCATTTTTGGTCTTATTGTACGAAGTTCCTCTATTTTTATATACGTCCCTAAACTTAAGAGTCATTCCAATTTTGTCATCTAGATTTTAAAAACTCACACTTTATCACCTTGAACTTTAATTGAACCCCACTTCACCTCTTGTATCAGAATTTCAGTTAAAAACAAATGAAAAAAGTAAAGAAATTCGTCTTATTAAGCTCATTTAATTAAGATTTCTACTAAAAAAGTACAAAAAGAGATCACAATACTGAATTTAACTCATTTTTTCATCTATTTTTAATTGAAATTATGATAAAGGAGATAAACAAATTCAAAATTCATGAGATAAAGTGGGAGTTACTCTATGATAAAAAAAAAAAAACAAAAAGTAATATCCTTTTGTCATATATCCTAAAGAAAAATCCTCCGTTTAGTATATCAAAATCAAAATATTTAGGTGATAAAATGTTACACTCACATAAAATGCATGCTAAATTATGTTTTTTTTTCCCCCAAAATTATAAACTATACCTTAAAGTGAACTTGACATTTTTATATCTTTTTACAATGATCTTTTTATTCTTGTAATATTGCATCATATCAATTTGAATATTATATCATCAATTGAAATTTTATTATGACACATACGAATTAAATCTTTCTAGATCGTATGACTCTTTATAGAGACTTTAATGAGCCTAATCTTTGTTAGGAAACAGTGGATTAATGTTCATAAACTCATGTTGATCTTCCATTAATTTTTTCCAATGTTGAGGATAAATGCACGTAGACTTCCCCCCCTCCCCGAGAAAAATAGAAAAGCAAGTTAAAGAAAAAGAAAGTATAATTTTTTTTTTTAACTACATGTTTTAACATTTGCACAATACAGAGAGTTGTTAATCAGTAGTCCTTTTAATGCATAGCTTTAATAGTAAGTTTAATTAAAAATTGAATAAAAAAAATTGAATCATGAATTCAACTTATAAATCAAACAGGCCTAATATTTGGATCTTTTGAAAATCCTAGAATTCATAAATATTTGATGGAACAAAATTTTTCAATCAATAATGATGGAACTTGGAAATAGCATGATGATGTAGTCGTACATGACCATTCAAAGGGTTAAAGTGTAATGAAACCTAACATGGAAAATAATTCGCCACAAGAGGGTATGACCATCATACAAGAACGTCCCTATTAAAACCGACAAAATGCAAGTGTCAATATTTCTGGTCGTGCATTATGTAATCGAGATATATATATATATATATATATTATTTCTTTTGTTTAGAAAATGGGTAACCAGTCTGGTTATACATAAAAATATCATAAATTTTACACCTCTTTATATTTTTGTCCGTCATAATATTAAAATCGATAATTTTGTCATTTCATAATATATATTAATATTGGTAACTTTAATATTAGAGTGGACAAAATTTTAAGAATGTACTTAAAACATGACTCTCAACCTAATTTTTCTAATTTTCTCTGATCCTCAATATACAGGGGCTTTGCCACATTATAGTACTACAAAGTAACACAAGTAGTGGACATATAAACATTTATATATTGGCTGAATTAACTCACCAAAGAATACACGTAATAAAGTTGTATGTATACGAGAAAGAAGTTTGGAAAGGTCCTAATATGTTTAATATTTTAGCATGGTTAAGCACTAATTTGATAGGTCATTTGCTTTTGCATTTGTTTTTAGTAGTCAAAAAAAAAAAAAAAAAAAAAAAAAAAGAGAGAAATCAACTATAAGACTTTTAGTAAGTGTTTAGTACCACATTAAAAAAATAAAAAAGGTCGAAATGATTATATAAAATGTTTTTATCAGTAATTTAAATATTAGAATAAAGTTTATAGTGTCTTATAAAAATTTTAACACATGTTTTAACTTGTATTGATAAGAGTTTATCTAAAATAATTATATAATATGAAATTAACTAGAAGCTTTTTTAGAGAATTGAAACGCTTTTGATATAACATTTCGAGAAGCAATTTTGCATTCAAAAAGTTAAAAACAGCTTTTAATAACTCATATGCCAAACAGACTCTACAGTTCACTGTCCATTTCCCAAGTATGAAGCTCATCACAAGGGTATTAAGATTTGAGAATTAGACTTCGAAAAATATATCAAATAAATTGATATATAATGGGAGAAAATGTGAACATAAATCTTATAGTATTTATTAAATTTACATATAAATCCTCCATTTTACTAGGACATTCCCCTTTTATATTTTCCTTATAATAGGTCCCTATCAAAAGCAATTTGTTGTCTATTATTTATATTTCTTTGTTTTTAGTATTACAATGAAAATTGGTCATTTTTTTAAATGATTCAACTTCTTTGGGCATCATGGCAGCAAATCTAGTACTGAAGATTTCTTATGCTCATATATATATATATAATAAGATATATCAAATCAAATATATATTTATTGATCTTGAGAGATTCAAACTCATTATCTCATAGTGAAGTTAGATGTGAAATTATCGTAGGCTATGTTTACAACTATAAATTAATTAATCTTTATGAAATAAGATGTTCTTCAGAGTGGTTTATTTTTAATTATTAGTGTTTTATTTTATTTTGATTTGGATACACTGATTTTTATTTCATAACATTTATGATTTAATATCATATTAACATGTTTGTCCTATAGATTCTATTTATGAATAAAAAGAAGTTGATAAATATTAATTCAAAGCAATTAAAAAACCAAACCAAACCAACCAATTATTGATGGTTTGATTTTGATCTCTTAAATAATTTAATTTGGGTGGTTGCAGACATAATCTGACAATAATATCACATCTAACTGCACCTAAAAGTGTAGAGTTCGAATCCCCCAACCCAAGTTAAAAATTGGAAAAAAAAAGTTAGATTGAAAATCTCCAACTTATATATGTTCGGTTTAGTTTGCAATTCACCTAAAATAAACGGTTTGTTGGTTTGATTGAACCCCTAACTCGACTTCTAAAAACATTTAAAAAAAAAAATTTTCCAATCGTAGCCTTGCCAAACAACGTTTTTTTCTTAGTTAGTCAACACTTTAGAGGGAGAGACTTTGCAGATTACCCATACATGCTACACACACACACACACACACACACACACACACACACACACATCCTTGTGTAATCAAGTTTTGTTGTTACTATAAACCATGATATTTGTAATTGTGACGTGACCAAAAGAGAGAACATAAACATAATTCTACTCTGAACGACATATATATCACACATACTATTATTTTGATTCAATATAAAAAAAAGAAAAAAAGAAAAAGAAAAAAGAAGTGCTAATTTAAACCCCCTGAAAATAAAAGACGATTATTGTTATATATAAAGATACTCCAGACGAGCCAAGCAAGCTAGCTAGGAAATGAGCGGAACTCAAACCTCTGATCAAACCATATATATATATATATATATATATATAAATAATTTGATGATCAAGTGGTTTGAGTTAAACTGTAGAGACCATAGTGTTGATGCCACACATGCCATGGCCTCGGCAGAGCCTGTAATATCCATTCTCCCCCCACTGCTTCCCCCACGAGTTCTTGATGATCTAGTAAGGCTTGTATCCAAACCTCAGAATCGAGTAACCTCTCGACCCGTATCCGACCATCAGCACGCCGTGGTTCACCCATCTCTTCCCGCAGATTAGCGGACACGACACTCCCCCGATGTACGTTTGCATGAACACGGCATTCAGCCCCACTGCACATATATATTTGTGTGTATTTATATGTGTCGACTATATAAAGACACAAATAAAAAATATAATATGACATCATATGTCTTGGTGCACTTACTGATTTTAATGGATATCATTAAAAGAAAAATGTCGCATTTTATGCACTAATTGAGTCGGGCATTTCTAAAGAAAAGTCGAAACAATATTTATTCTTGATCTAAATGAATAGTAATATTGCAACCATTGTACTCAATTTCTCCATCTTTTTTTTGGTCCTATACTCCTATTTAAGGACCGTATAGTTGTAGATTTTAAATATAAATAAGTTGAACTTGGACAAAATAAACTAAGTTCGTTCCCAATTTAGATGGTGTATAGTTGAGATATTGATTAGTACGACACTAAAATTTGATAGACGATTCGAGTCATAGTACAATAGAACTACAAATTAAGGCCACAACAAAGATATACCTGCGAGAGGACCATGGTAGACTAGATTCGCAGCAATCTGGTTCTTATCGATTGGAATGTTGGTAAAATTGGCAACTCTTACGGCCACTTTTTCCGGTTTGAATTTGCAGTCGCCCTTTTTTCCGGTATAGGGATACGAACTCTCCTCTTCTAGTCCTCCTGCCTCCATCAAATACTTGTAGGCATTCTTCATCAGCCCTCCGCCACAACCATTGTCACATGTATCCTACTCCTTGGCATCGCACTTTGCGAAAAGTTTCAAAATAAAAGAAACTTCAGATCAGAGAGAGCTCAATATCATATATATGTTTAAAGTTTATACATTTACGATTATTATACACATATATGCTAAGAAGGGCTAATAGTTAACCGTGTGATCGCAATCCACTAGCTGTTGTTCACTGAGATTGAGAAGCTTCCCCGTCGCAACAAAATTCGCTCCTTCAACAGCCCCTGTGGTGCTGAAAGCCCAGCATGATCCACACGCACCCTGCATCAACAGCATATATGTATAACCATTTTCAGCAAATATATATAAATATATATATATATATGACCATGTAGAGCTTACAGTACTAGTAATTATAAGGGTTACTAATTCAGAAATACTAGTGTTGTAAACCCCTAAAAATCGACTTTTCTATGGACAACAAATCGGAATAATAATAAAATAACTAGTTTGTTAAGTAATGAAAACGGACTTGTATGTTGCACATAATTAAATTAACAGAACTAGAACAGAGGTATTCAACCAATCCAAAACCAATTTTTCCAGAGGTACTCATGCCAAGTGATGGGAACAATGCATCTATTTTGATTACATTTTTCCTCTAAGAAAAAATTAGGTTACATTTTAACTAAAGAACAATAAAATAATCAATATTATTTAATTAAACAAAGTAAAATATTTAATAAACAAAATATACACATTAAAAAAAACTACAATACTAGACATATGAAATTGACATCTAATTACAAAAAGACTACTACTATACATGTGAACAAAATTATTTTCTAACGATCATAGATATTATGATTTTGTTTTTTTTGTTTTTTTGCAAGACATTCTATTTTGGACTAGAGTTACCATTCAATAGTCTGATTTATAACCTGATTGTAACCGAAACAGTTTTGCGGTTAGATTTTAATATCAACACTCATAAATGAAATCGTTAATAATGGATTATGGATTTACGGTAAGTTTTTATTTTTTAGGTATCACAATGACTGTTATAATGGATTATTGTTTTACAGTAAGTTTTTATTTTTTAGGTATCATGATGACTGTTATATTCTTTTTATGATTAATATAGATTAGTTTATTTTATTTCTTACTCCAAATTATTTAGTTAGTCATGTAATTAGCTGACTGCTCATGTTTTAATTTAATTTGCCATTTGAATAGAGAAAGACTATCTTATGGTTGAAATTATTTTTTCGCCGTTGGTTGTATCTTTTAAATACTTTCATATCTCTAGAAAGACTGCTCACGATTTTTTTCGCCATTTTTATTTATTCTAATTTTATTTCTCTATCTGCAACTTTGAAACTTTGGTCACAGACAGAAAGGTTTTGGAGAATATAATCTAGTCAAACTAATCACAAAAAGACTGTTGTTGATTATAAAATAGTAAGTTTTTAATTAATAATTGCTCTTAGGACATTATGTTTGGTATTGATCTTTCTCAACATTTAAAAATGGCTTAATATGTTTATTTTATGTTGGTTCTGCATAACCTATGCTCAGAGGAACTGGAGAATGTGAATATAATTGTTAAGACAAGCAGAAAGCTTTCAATTTAGGGCTAAAACCTGTCAAAGAAGAGGTATTTTCAGAATTCGATAATCTTGACATTTTAATGTTAGTTCTGTATTGTTCTTCTCTTATTTAGTGCAGTAAATATATAGCTCTGGTTTTTATTATTTGTTCTTTCAATTTGACACTCATTGTACCTTGAAATATGAACCATTTCATGTATACGAGTTTGGTGTTCCATATCAGCTTTCTCCTTGGGATGGCTATGCTGTAGAATAGGTTGAGATATGTGTGCTATTGCATTCCTTTTGTTTAAATTTGGGTTAGCAATCTGGTTCATTTACCCTACCTACTCCAAATAAATTTTCCCTTTCGTTCTGCAGAACAAGGAGGAGTCGGATACCATCAACTAGTCAAATAAGCACAAAGCAATGTTGGAGTAGAAATCGGTTAGTTTTTAATTTGCTTTTTGTTTTGTTTTTGTTTTTTTTTTTTTTTTTTTTGTTTTACAATATTTATACTTTTGGATCTTAATTATTAATTATTACCAACATTTATATTGGCTCATTTTGTTTGTTTTTTAGTTGGCTCTGGGCAACAATAGAGGAAATAGAGAATGTGATCATGGTAGTATGACGAGCTTCTTTTTTTTTTCCTTCTTCTTGTGTCTTTGCTGATATATGAAAGCAACAGGGTATATGCAAGAAAGCTCATGTCTTATATGTTCTTTCTAATTCGTTTTACTATGGATCATCAAAGCAGATTGTGTTAATAGTTAATCGATTTCATAGGTTTATTTATTCTTATATGCATTTGTATGAGTTATTAGATTGTGATTGTAATTTTTTTTCCATGACAACTTTAATTTTGTACTGTGTAGAGTTCTTGGGATTCCAACCGGAGTGCAGGTGCTGATGGATAACAATCAAGTAGTAAACAGAGTAATAGGACATGCGTGAATAGGTAGGTAGAGCGGGGTTGATATTTTTTCTGCTTTAAGATTGATTAGATTGTTCTTTATTTGAATGTTGATCTTAAGGGTGACATACATCAATTTTCTGCTCTGTACTTTTCATCAATTGTGAGTTGCTTCTTTTATAAATAATGCCAGTACTTTCTAATTTCTTAGTCACTTGTATTATTTGTCTCTTATTAATTAATTTTCATTTTTAGTTGACATATGTATTATGCATTTTCCTTTTTAATCATTTGCTGCTTTATTGTGAAGACCCTCAATCCTTAGAGATTAATTTTGGTTTATTTTGTAGAGCTTGTGGTTTATGATATTCGGTTGCGAGAAGATTATAACTGCAAAGCATTCTCTCACTTGGCTGCATGGTGTGCTTGACTATAAGCTTTTGAAGGCTTTTTCACCTTACGGTCAGAAGACAATTTGGGAGATGTGTTCTTTTACCTTATGGTCAAAAGATAATTAGACAAAGGATATATATTAGGATATACAAAGTTCTTAGGCTTTATTGTAGGTGATTGTACTTTCTTGCTTTGACATCATGGTCATGAGACTACAATTTTTTATGTGTACAATGGATTTTTTCATAATTATTTATAGTTGTTTTATTTATTTATTTTTAATTATAAAGTGCGTTACTAAAATTTACTTAAAGTAAAGTTGCTATTAGAACATTTTACTATGTTAAATTATTAACATTGTAAACCATTAAAAGAAAATCAATTGGTAATTAAAAATAATACATAAATGCAAGAATCAATTCCATAGCACTCAAAAAATGCTATAATATATTATTTCGTAGCACTGGAAAAATGCTATAACAAGCATTTTTATAGCTTTAAAAAAACGCTATTGAAAAATTAGCCTTTTAATAACATGAACTAACATAGCGTTCCCTAAAATGCTATAACTGACAAACGATATCATTTTTCGCACGCTATGGAAACACATATTTGTTGCAGTGCGGCTCATGGTTTAATTTAATTTGCCATTTGAATAGAAAAAGACTATCTTATTGTTGAAATTAATTTTGATTGTATTTTTTAAATACTTTCATATCTCGAAAAAAATCAAATCGTTTAAAATTTATACTTTATTTGGTAAATTAGTTTAACCTCAACTTAAACTGTATTTTTTTTATTGAATTTTTTTTTTTAAAAGTCAACAAAAATTAGAACTAATTTAAAAAAAAAATTTAAGTCCAACTAATGATCCAAACGACGCTGAACCTAACAGTTGTACTGAGTGCTCACCTGCATCTTAACATCAGTAACAGCGCCCTTCTCTCTCCAATCAAAACTCTCAGGCAATTTGTCACCGCTGACCTCCACATTCTTCGCCGCCGCCGCTGAAGAATCCTCGGCAACGTTTCTGTAACCGAAGCCGGGGCCGCCACGGAAGCCGGTGTACGATCGCTCGAACGCCTCCTGGGAAAGGTCGGAGAAGGGCGTGACGCCATGGACTGCCGTGGGGTCGAGCACCTGGTGCTCGGCGGCCTTCACCATGTTCCTGGCGAAGATCCCGAGGCGCCGCACGTACTCCTTCCTGCTACCGTACGCCTTCCCGTACTTCTCCATGAGCATCCTGAACTTCTTCTCCGTCCCCAGAAGCTCGTTTCCAGAGAAGTATCTCCGGTGCGCGATGTTATCGCCACACTCGTCTGTGACTTGGTGTATTACTGGGTCGTCGGCGTATTCTAGAGCCACAGTGAGTGTGAGAGTGAGTGCGCAGGTTAAGGATGCTGCGACCAAGGCGTACGTTAGTCCCCCCATCGATCTCCTCCCGCTGCTAGCTCCTTTTGCTTCCTTTCCTTTCTTCTTCTCCTATATATATATATATATATATAGACATATTTTTTCTGGTCTTCTTCCGGTTTGGCATGTCAAAATATAAATTCCAGTATTTGTTGTATTACTATTTTACCCTCTCATGAAAACGGATAACAAGATGACCTTTTATTTTATTTTATTTTTATTTTAACTAAAAAGACGAAAAGATGCTTCGGGAGGGAGGCTTCGTGTTGGGATAATTAGGGCTAGTTCGATAATACTTTTGGAGATCTTGAAATTTTTTATATAAATTACGATGTAATTATTAGGTTTGATAAAAATGTTCAAAAATCATTTATATAAATATCAATGTATTTAAATAATTATTTGTAGAAGTTATGATTTGTAACTTTTGTTTTTAGTTTCTACTTCTTTTCATGTTAACAAGTAAAAGTAAAAATTCTATAAAAAAAAAACAAAAAACAAAAAAAAAAAAACTCCAAACTAAGAGTCTGTTTGGAGGGACTGTTAAGACGGAGTTTTGTTGTTGGGATTTTTGGAGTTTAGATGAAAATTTAGGTTAAAAACTTTTGAAAGAAAAATTGTCTTTTAAGTTTTATGTTTAGTAGAAGAATAATTAGAAAATATATATGTTTTGTGATGTGTGTTTTGTCGATTTTTATCCTAAAAAAAATGTAAAATAGTTAATTTTTGGGGGAAAAAAACTTTTGGATTTTGTTCATTTACAAACCGGTGTTCTATTGTTTGGAAAAGTGCCCCAAAAACGGGACCTAATCATTAGTTGAAAAACGGAGGGGCAAGATGGTCTTTTGAGAAATTTCTAATCGAAAATTTTCTTTTGGGATGGGCAATTTCGAAGGGTATAACTGTAAATGGAAGACAATGAGAAAACGTGCCTTGCATGCAGAGACGTTGGGTATGGAAGCATCAAACACGTAGAACTTGCACCGATTTCTTTTTGACACGTCCTTAATTTGTATTGCTCCTCGTGTCTAGTTTTCTTTTCCTTTTCCTTTTCCTTATTTTCTTTTCTTTGCCATATTTTATTTATTTATTTATTTTTGGATAGTATTCATATTTTATTCTTTTTTTGGTAAATTATTCACATTTTATACTTTGGTGTCTACCGTTTTTAACAGTTTTGTACATTTTGAAGTTTACACATATATCTCCTTTAAAAAAATCGAAAAATAGATTTTTTTTTTTTTACTAGAACTTTTCTCTTGGTTAAAGCCTCAAATCCGGGAACGTTTTGTCCATTACCTGCTCGGTTTGATAAGAGGGAAAGAAAATAGGATGAAAAAAAAAAAAAAAAAAGATATGAGGGAGAGAAAATGTGAAAGGAAGAGAAGAAAATAAATTGATAAGAGGTAAAGTAAAGAGGAAGAAATAAAATGTACATGAGGAAGAGAAAGTACGAAGGGAAGAGAAGAAATTGATTTTCCTTTTAATTTGTCTAATACATGATATTAATTTAATGTAAAACTAAGGATAAAAAGCAAATTTAACTATACATATAAGTTACGCAAGTTTTTCCTATCACAATCTATTCACTCTTGAAAAGATAAAACATGGTGAGATCCATAAATTAATTTTCTCTCAACTTTTATCTTTCCTCTACTTTTCTCTCCTACCAAACAATCTAAAATCCTATTTTCCCTTCACAAACCCTTTAACTCTTTTCTTTACTCCCGTTTTTCACTTCTACAAAAGTTAATATTCTAGTTTGTGTCTCTTATATTATGGTGTACTTTTCTTATTATAAAAATTAATTTACACATTCCTTATCTCAAAATTATAGTTATTAAACATATAAATTTATTTACTTTAACTTAATAAACCTTTTTATGAACTTTTAAAAAAATAGCTTTTTCAAGTAAAACTGACAATCTTTCTTTCAATACCTAAATCGTTTATTTTCATTATTCGATACATATAATTTGAGCTTACAACTAAATCGTGACATACTCTAAACTTTTAGGATGAACTATAGTTTTTCACGTTTGTCTTGTAGGATTACATTGTAATGACTAGTGAGTATTGTCATGCCTCGTTTAAGGTTATCACATTAGTTAGATATATAAAATTTGGCAGTTGATATAAAGACTCGTACGTGTAACATTACTAGCAAATAGAGGCGGAACCAATTTATTATTTCCATAAATATGTACATTAAAGATATCAATGTTAAAAATATTTATACAAAGGTAATCAATTTTTATAAGGAAAAATGAGACAAATAAAAATGATTTCAGATAAAATTAAAAAGATATGAGTTTACTGAGGATAGAATCTCCTATTCGATCATAGGTGGCTCCACTCTCTGATAGCCAAGTGATATTTACTTTTGTTGACACTACTCATTTAATTTCTTCTCTTCTAAAATGCTCCTAAAACGTCCGACAGTCGCATTCAGATACTCTAAATGGAGGAGATATGATAATGTAATGCGGGGATAGTTGTTGACAATTTTGGAATAAGAGAGATCTACAATGTAATGTATTCTTCTAAAATTAAGCTGAGTGTACTTAAAAACAGTAATTGAGCTAGATAATTTTCAGACCAGTCAGCAGTGGAGGCAGTCTATTAATTTAAGAGGGTTATACATTAAATGATAAAAGTTTTTAAAGGGCTTATGTAAGGTTAAATCAATTTTTAATAAAGACAAAATGTAAAAATGTAAAATTTTTAAAGATAAAATATAAATAAATAAAAAGGTTCATTGAGTACATAAACCCTTACTCTTTCCCTTGTGCCAGTATTATTAAAAATAGATATATTTTATTTTCTTGTCAAATAGGGGTGTGTATATATATATATATATATATAAGTCTTCATTGGAGGCACAATTATACAATAAATTTTAAAAGTTGAATGTGGCCATCTGGTCTCAGTCATTACAAGATTTTGTTTTTCTTTAAATATTGGAATCCCATTATAAGATGGCTGTGTAATGTCAAAACATCTGGTAAATAAAACCATCCTTTAATCCAACGAAACCCCACTTTTAAAATATTTCTTCTCTTCCAAACAACTCCTGGAACGATGGACAATCACATCGATGGTTGAGAATATGGCTATATAATAAGATTTTTTTTTTAACATGTAAATTGCAAAATATTATTATAATAAAGGAAAAAAAAAAAAAAGAGCCTACATAAGCTTGACAATGCATATAATTTGATTGATATGATAGTACTTGTACTACAAGCACTTAACTTTAGTAATACAGAGTTACAGACCGATATTCATAAAGGATACATTCCTTACATGAAATGTACGAGTCCCTTATTTATCATGTCTATTATATATATGGGACTTACTACTACCATGCTGAAAACATATATTACCTCCACATAAAATATTGGTCAAACACATTAAATACGTGCATAGATAAAAGATCAAATAAATATTAATTATATAACATCAGTGGTATTTAACATCACACTTTATTATATACTTTATTATAAAGTGAGTGTTATAGTATGTGACTCATATGAGATATATTTTTTAATAGCTGTGATATTTAATACCACTGATGTAACGACCCGTCTAGCACGGTCCGTTACCATACATACATACGTACATACATGTTTAACTTATCTTATATACTTATTTACTTAGCAAAAATAGCGGAATTTTATTTTTTATTTTTTTTATTTTTATTTTTACTATGGGAGTAAGAGCGTATATACGAGTATTGTCTGGAATAGTTGAAACATAAAATATTAACATGAATTAACAAAACGCGTAGCGGCTTATCGTTCCCACGTTTCACAGTTCGCCCCGCCACGCACCACCATCTTGTATCAGAAATCGCCAGTAGGTTGTTTACCTACAGCATAGACGTAAGACGTGAGCTTTTGCTCAGCAAGTACAACTATATTATCCGCAACACAAACAATTATAAACTTAACATAGCATAACCTAACATGTTATAACCATGCATGATCCGGTTATGCTTCATTATACTTTCTTTTTCATTCTTATCATGATTCCATAATATACTTTCATTTCTTATCTTACTTATGGGCCCCTTATCATGAGTGTCGGTACCGGGCACGCAACTATGGAGTGGTTGGGGCGGCCAAACCATTTCCAACTCAAACCATAGTCCAACCCGACCTGACGCGGGTCGGCACTACACAGGCAAGCTTGCTTGCCATCATGCTTACTTGTTCTTATGTCATCTTGACCTTGTTCTTATTATTTATGAACATGCTTCATGATGTCACGCGTATATAACTTATGATCATATCTAAGCCATGTAATCTACTTGATATATCATAATTCCAACATACATCATAACATACATCATACCTCATAGCATATAGCATTTACCATAGCATATAGCATTCATCATAGTATATAGCATTCACCATAGCTTATAGCATTCATCATAGTATACAGCATTTACCATAGCATATAGCATTCGTCATAGTATATAGCATTTACCATAGCATATAGCATTCATCATAGTATATAGCATTCATTGTAGCATACATTTAACATGCTTAGGTAAGTAACATAAAAGCCTATGCTGTAGGCGGAGTTGTACTTATCTAGTTTGCTATGTCCAATAACGGGCTGATCCAATTCAGGACACCACAGCAGGTTACTTCCTGCTATAATAAAGGACATAGGGATTAATATGTTGGTGATTTAAACCAACCTTTATGTATAATTTGAGTTATATGTCCCCTCCCATAAACCCTTAATGTCTTACTTGGTTACTGTAAGTAACCCTAGGATTAAAACTTACCCTACTTGGGTTAAAACTTAACTTTGGTTTCAAAACCCCATTTTCTGAAAAACTTAACATTTCAAAGTTTAAAAAATCCTTTGTTCAACCCTTGAAAAATTGTAACTCTTGAGTAATATTTATAAAATTACTTAAGTGTTGGAAACTGCCTTTGGAACAGTTTCCCTTAGTCAATTTATCATTGTATGTGCAGAAATGTTATTTTCCTGCACTGTTTTAGAAAATCCTGTGCAGGAATTTCCTTTTTCCTGTACAGTTTTTGAAATATGATTTGTATTTAAAAATCTAAATCGAATTCTTCACGAAAGTTTTAGGTCTCGAAAACCCTACAACTTTCGTGTTTTACACAAAATCTGGTTCGGACTCTATCCCATTCATTTTCTTGCTTGAACCCACTTGGCCGTGCAAGAAATCTGGGCACGGTCAGGCTCGGATTTTCATAAAAACCGAGGCCGTTGGAGCCTTATTTTGAAAAACTGTCCACACTATTCCCTAGGAAAAACCCTCCCCCACAACTTTCGTGTTTTAAGTTTTTCCAAATTCGGCCTCTAAAGGCCTCAAAATCTGCTTTTCCAGAAACTGGCCAGTTTCCACCCGAAATGGCAGTTTTTGGTTTTAAATTCGTTTTACGCCCTAATACGTGCACTCTACCTCAACTGGCCGCACCGGGAGCCTAATAGTCAATCATGCAACATTTTTCTAATGTAAACTTTCTTTAAAACACAACACCAATCAAATCCATGCAAACCATTATCTAAATTTACCAATTAGGGTTTGCATGGTTTTTAGGTTGCATAAATCATTTATAATTTATTTCTAGCAACATAACATACACATATTCATCATTCTTAGCATATTTTGGGGACATACAATATTTCATTTATCAAACAAGCTAACCCTAATAATCATGCAATCATAAACATTCAATTATGCAAATATAAGCATATAACCATGCAGGCTTAAATCAAACCACCCTTAAACTAATTCAAGCACATAATTAAGTCTAACCTAGGCAAGAGATTAAATTGAGCTTATGCTCATACAAACCCACTTAAAATACACTTAAATTTCTCAATTAGAACTTGAATTGAAAGCTTAGGGTTTAAAGGGAATTACCTTGATTTTTGATCAAGAAATTGGCTAGGCTTTTCTTGATTTTCTCTTTTCCCCTTGTCTCCACCAACAACTGGCTTCCTTGGCTTGCTTGGCTCCAAAATGTTTCCACCAACCTTGCTCTAGAATCCGGCCACCACTAGACTCAAAAATCCGGTCAACACTTAGCTTTTCCTCCTCCTTCTTCTTCCTCCCCACAACTGGCCTTGATGGCCAAAATGGGTCTCCAATTTTTTGTTAAATTTTTGTTGGTTTCACACAAGAAATCCGACCACTCTAACCTTGTTTTTCTCTTGGATTAGCAAAAATTTTCTTTCTTTCTTTCTTCCTCAAGTTCGGCTTTTGAGAGAGAAATTTGGCATAGTTTTGCTAGAATTTCTAATTTTTGTGAATAATGGCTTCACCTATTTATAGGTGAAGTAAAAATTTTCAATATTGCAAAATGGTCCTTGAAGAAGCAAGAAATTGCTCAAAAAAACACCCTTAGGTGGCCGGCCATGGGAGGATCTAGAACCATGGATTTCTTTCCAAAATTTTCTTAATAAAAAATGATGTCATAATTAAAAAGTTAGGTGATGTAATCACCATTAGGGCTTGTTTGGCCTTTTCCTTAATATGCAGTCCAATTTCATGCTAACACAGATATTTTCAATACTGCTATCTACTAATAACAGTATTTTCACATTGAATTGCAATCCAAAATTTATCTGTGTAAAATTGGACTGTACAAAATTTTTTCGATAACTTGAAGCCCTTTGGCCCTTGATACCCTAATTTATGTGCTTGATTATTCTATGGTGGTTTTAGATCTTAATCTTGCTATCTTGTTCGAAAAAACAGTTTTCGCAGTATATTTCCCATATTGCTTGCCATTTCACAGTATCATCACATGTTTGACTTTTCTAGTCAACCTTTGACTTTTTAGGTCAACTTTGACCCACATGAAATCATGAAATTTTCTATCTCTTTTTACTCAAAAGGTCATTTTTGAGTCTTGAAAAATCATGAGAACTCATAAATTCAATTAAAAACCCTAATCAGGCTTTTTCATGAATACCTTCATGGTACAGTGTAAATTTCTTTACAAGAAATCGTAATGTCGTAAAAATTCAGTTATTACAATCTACCCCCCTTAAAAATTTTCGTCCTCGAAAATTAGAACAAACTGTGATAGTTCTTTCTCATTTCATCTTCTAATTCCCAGGTTGCTTCTTCAACTTTGTGATTTCGCCATAATACTTTAACCATGGGAATGGTTTTATTTCTCAGGACCTTATCTTCCCAATCTAGAATTCGGACTGGCTTTTCTTCGTACGTCAAGTCCGTTCGAACTTCAACTGGTTCTTGGCTAAGCACATGCGAAGGGTCTGGTACATACTTTTTAAGCATTGAGACATGAAAAACGTCGTGCATCGCGGCTAATTCTGGCGACAAGGCAAGCTTGTAGGCTACTTTTTCAATCCTTTCAAGGATTACAAACGGTCCTGTATATCTTGGACTGAGCTTCCCCTTTTTGCCAAATCTCATTACCCCTTTCATAGGGGCAATCTTGATAAACACGACATCTCCAACTTGGAATTCTAAAGGCCTCCTACGTTTATCGGCATAACTTTTCTGTCTGCTAAAAGCTATGTCGAGCCTCTGCTTGATTTTCTTGATATCTTCAGAGGTCTTCTTGATGAAGTCTGTTGTTTGCAACTGCTTCTGTCCAACTTCTTGCCAATGGATAGGAGTTCGACATTTCCTTCCATATAACGCTTCAAATGGAGCCATACCAATCAAAGCGTGATAACTGTTGTTGTAAGAAAACTCGATCAATGGCAGCTTCTGATCCCAATTTCTCTTGAAATCCAGAACACATGATCTCAGCATATCCTGCAGTGTCTGGATGGTTCGTTCCGACTGACCATCAGTTTGGGGGTGAAAAGCCGTACTGAACTTCAATTTTGACCCCATGGCATTGTGAACACTGGTCCAAAATCGAGAGGTGAAACGTCCATCACGATCTGAAATGATTGATTTTGGAACTCCATGCAACCTAACAATCTGAGATACGTAGACTTCAGCCAATTTTTTACTGAAAAGGTGGCTTTGATCGCAATGAAGTGGGCTGATTTGGTCAATCTATCCACAATAACCCAAATTGTGTCATTTCCACTTACCGTCCTGGGTAGCCCTACTACAAAATCCATAGTAGTTTGCTCCCATTTCCATTCAGGAAGCTCTATTCTCTGCAACTCTCCTCCAGAATGTCGGTGTTCAGCCTTAACTTTCTGACAAGTTAGGCACTTTGACACGTATTCTGCTACTTCATTCTTCATATTTGGACACCAAAAATTCTCTCGAAGGTCCTTGTACATCTTGGAAGCTCCTGGATGTACCGAATATGGCGTCTTGTGTGCTTCTGACATTATCTGATTCTTCAAAAATTCAAAGTCGGGAACACAAATCCTTTCTTTAAAATAAATAACACCACCTGCGGAGGTCTTAAATTCCTTGTTCTTTCCGCCAAAAAGTTGTGCCTTTAGCAAAAATGAATCTTTTCCTTGATGCGCCTTGATGGATTCCAGTAGATTGGATTGGAGGGTCAGAGAAGATAATCTCCCTATTATCATTTCCAAATTGAACTCAGAAATCTCCCTTTGTAGGGGCTTCGAAAACCCTTCAATAGACATCAGCATGCCTATAGATTTCCTACTTAAGGCGTCTGCTACCCTGTTTGCCTTTCCAGGATGGTAAAGGATCTCACAATCGTAGTCCTTTACAAGTTCTAGCCATCTACGCTGTCTCATGTTGAGTTCCTTCTGAGTAAAAATATACTTGAGGCTCTGATGATCGGTATAAATCTCACACTTATTTCCATACAAATAGTGCCTCCAGATCTTGAGCGCGAAAACTACTGCCGCGAGCTCTAAATCGTGCGTGGGATAGTTCCTTTCGTGATTCTTCAGTTGTCGTGATGCGTAGGCTACTACTTTCCCATTTTGCATCAGAACGGCTCCTAATCCACTTTTAGAAGCGTCACTGTAAATTACGAAATTTCCTGCATCTACATCAGGAATTATCAATACTGGCGCACTTGTCAGCTTTTTCTTGAGCTCTTGGAAGTTCTCCTTGCACTTCTAGGTCCATTCGTACTTTTTACCCTTTCGAGTAAGGGCGGTGAGTGGTGCAGCAATTTTAGAAAACCCTTCGACAAATCGTCGGTAGTATCCTGCTAACCCAAGAAAACTCCTTATTTCCGTGACATTCTTGGGTACCGGCCATGTGCTGACCGCCTCCACCTTCGCAGGGTCTACAGATATTCCTTCCTTTAACACCACATGACCCAAGAAATGAACTTTCTCCAGCCAAAATTCACATTTTGTGAATTTAGCATAAAGCTGATTTCGTCTCAATGTTTCCATCACCAACCTAAGGTGATGCTCATGTTCCTCCTTGGACCTTGAATAAATCAAAATGTCGTCAATAAAGACAATGACGAACTTGTCCAGATATTCCTTGAACACTCGGTTTATAAGGTCCGTAAAAGCAGCTGGGGCGTTGGTTAATCCAAAGGGCATGACCAAAAACTCATAGTGCCCATATCGTGTTCGAAAAGCCGTCTTGGAGATATCTGCCTCCTTAATCCTGAGCTGATGATATCCTGATCGTAGATCGACTTTTGAAAACACAATTGCTCCTCGAAGTTGATCGAAAAGATCGTCAATCGTTGGAAGAGGATACTCATTCTTGATTGTAATCTTGTTCAGCTCACGGTAATCGATGCACATACGTAACGATCCATCCTTCTTTTTGACGAACAAAACGGGCGCTCCCCACGGAGAGTGATTTTGTCGGATGAATCCCTTGTCGAGCAGTTCTTGCAACTGCACCTGAAGCTCTCTAAGCTCAGCCGGTACTATACGGTAAGGCACTTTCGATATCGGAGCAGCTCCAGGTAGGAGCTCGATTTCAAACGAAATTTCGCGTTCTGGCGGAAGTCCTGGTAAATCCTTTGGGAAGACA
This sequence comes from Ficus carica, assembly GCA_009761775.1. Lineage (NCBI taxonomy): Eukaryota > Viridiplantae > Streptophyta > Magnoliopsida > Rosales > Moraceae > Ficus > Ficus carica. Next base: position 2,580,445 of record CM019742.1, on the reverse strand, counting down.
TCTACATATTCCTTAATAATGGGAACATCTTCCGGTGTCAGCTCCATTTTTTGATCCTTGTCCACCATGTTAGCTAAATATCCTTGACAACCATTAGCTAACATTTTCCAAGCCTTTATTGCCGAAACCAGTCGGGTTGCTGAGCTCCGAGATTGTCCGTAGAAGTTGAACTCTTCTTCGCCGTAGGGGTTAAACGTCACGCACCGCTTCCGGCAGTCAATCTTGGCGTTGTATTTACCCAAAAAGTCCATCCCTAAGATCACATCGAAATCTTGAAGCTTGATTGCGATGAGATCTACATATAATTCTCTGCCACATATTACCACGGATGTGTTTCGTATCCAAAAGTTGGACCACAAAATTTCTCCGGATGGCAGAGAGGTTTTGAACGGTTGTTCTAGATTATCCCCACATCTTCCTATCTTCTGGGCGAACTCCAACGATATGAACGAGTGAGTGGCACCAGAATCAAACAAGGCAATTGCATCATAGGTGGCGATGGAAATCTGACCTGTCACCACATGTGAAGTCCCGGCTTCTGCATCTCTCTTGGTGTAGGCATAGATTCTGGCTTGAGGTTCAGGAGCCTCTAGTCTGCCTTGTGCGATCGAGGGTCCTTCAAGCTTTGCTTCGACCACATGCAACTGGCTAATGGTGTTCCGGCTTAGATAGGAAAGATTCTGGCCTTGGGTGTTCAAATTGCAGTTCTTTGCAAAATGACCCTCCTTGCCACAAAGGTAGCAAGCATTTGTCCCCATTCGGCATACTCCCGGGTGTTTCCTCCCGCACTTGGCACACATGGGGTAGCTGTTGCTATTACCCTCATTTCCACGATTATTCTTCTTTTGAGGGTAGTTTCTTTACTGACCCTGGCCAATAGAGTTTTCTTTTCGTTTATTCCTCCCAAACTGTTTGGAGCCTTGGGCAACACTGCTAGGCTGGCCTTTCTGGTTCGTCTCAGAACTCTGACGAGGCTGTACTTGCTTTACCACGGTCCCTTTTTCCTTCCTTGCCTTAAAAATCTGAGCCCGTGCTTCCTTGTCCCGGTTGATCCAATACTCTGCTCTTATTGCTCGACTTACACAATCGGACACCAGAGTAGGTGGACTACTGCCAGCACTCACTTGCTTGGCGATGTCAGACATCTTCATCATCATTCTGACTTTTTATGTTTCATTTGGCACTAATTCCGGGCACAAACGGGCTAACTGCTCAAACTTCTTGACAACCTCCATTACTGTCATCGACCCTTGTCTTAGACTGGTAAATTCATCCTGTTGAACTGCCAGGATTTCTCTATTATAGTACATAGTTCGGAACTCCGACACGAAATCTTGCCAGCTCATGGTCGTAATGTCTCGACGCATCTGGACGGTCATCCACCAGTGCCTTGCGTCCTTTTTTAGCGCGAAAGATGCATAGAGAACTTTTTCCTGTTCCGTAAGCCGCATGAAATCCAAGATAACCTGGATGTCGATCAGCCAATTGTCGGCGGCCATGGGATCCGTAGGTCCCTCAAATTCAGGCGCCTTCATCCGCCTAAATCGCTCATAAAGCAAATCTTCCCGTACTGGAGGTAAGTTCACTGGTGCTCCAGCGGGTGCTATCGGAACTTCTGGATGGACATCTGGTTGAACATCAGGTACTGGAGGGACTATTGGGGGTACTCTATTATTCAGAGGTGGAACCTCGTTAACTGGAGGTCTCTGATTGATTCGAGCTAGCTGCTCTCGGAGTCTATTCGTTTCTTGTTGCTGCTCAAGCAACTGCCGTTGTAGATTTGCTACAACGGTAGCGAGATCTGGTACAGATGGATTCTGGTTCACGGGTATCGTTTTACGTGGGCGTACCATCTTTTAGTTCCTATTAAATCATAAGAAAAAGATATTATCGTGCTATTAATATCCTTTCTTTCATACTCAAATCATAACATGGCTTGCATAATCATAACGTATCATAACATGACTTTTGTAATCATAACATAACATGGTATTTGAACTGTCTCTTTGTATATTTACAAAAAGTACATCATATTTACAATATAATAAATACATGATCGTTACATCATATTATACATACATGGGCAAAATTGCGATGGAAGTGTCTTACCACTTTACCATCATGCATGCGTACAAGCCTATCATAAAAAAGAATAAGCTAATACATCCGGTCCTAAAGTCAAAAGATACATATAAACGGTCAAACTAGGTCTAATCTATAAACTCAACTGTAACCACGGAGGAAGCGTCGGAGTCGGCCTCCCAATCTCCGTCGTGAAACAAAATATCCTCCGGGTCGTCCTCGAAGTCTTCTTCTTCTTCTAACCAGCCCGCGTGCTGTAGCTCTTGATCCTCTTCATCTTCTTGTTCCGACTCATGCTCTTCATCGTCGATCGGGATGTTGATAACCGGGGGATCCTCTGGTTGGTCTACCGGGGCAATGATAAAATCATCAACATCCTGATCATCGGCATCCACCCCCACCTCAGCCTCCTGGGCTGGTATCTCCTGTAGTGGAACGACGGGAATCGGGTCCTCGGGTAGTACCGGACCTGGCTCATAAACCAGCTCCCCTATTCCGACATCGTCGACTGGTGCCTGATGGTCTCCAACAACGGCATCGGCCTGTATTGCATAAGCGACGATCTCGGCCTCCATGATGTTATCAATCATGTGTCCTACAGTCATACCCCGCATAGGATCTAGAACGAACTGTCGAATATGGGGTGGTAACCCGTTACGGAGTATCACCAGCGCCTGCAACTCCGGACTGTCTATATCCTGAGGAATATAAGGCAACATGGCCTCCTGGAATCTCTGGTAGTAATGTCCCATGGACTCCTGCGGGTAAGCGTGCCATGTCGCTAAGAAGCTCAAATATCTCGCATGACTCATATCCCGATAGATCTCGGGATCACGGTACGGCTCAGCGGCTCCCTCCTCAGGTAAAGGTCGAAAACGCTCTATCATTAGGGCACGAAAATCTGCCCAGGTGTGACTCGGCAATGCTCGCTCGCCTATCGTCAACCACCACATATGGGCGTCCTCTACTAGGCATCGACTGGCTAATGAGACCTGTAAACGTGCCTCGACATGAAATAAGCGAAAAATTAGCTCTATGTCGTGTAACCATGATGTTACTGATGCTGGCTGTCTCGTACCGTCATAATATAGTGGATGCGCCTCAAATAACGATGATATCGCCTCTCGATCCGTGTCTACGCGATCCGGATTCATAACGTCGAATCTATCATACCATAATCATATAATAAATATTTACGCATAAAATAACTTAACTTACAGTGATAGTGGCGATGGCAGGCGGACTGTGAAATCAGGTAGCAGGAAACCGCTCTGATACCAACTCTGTAACGACCCGTCTAGCACGGTCCGTTACCATACATACATACGTACATACATGTTTAACTTATCTTATATACTTATTTACTTAGCAAAAATAGCGGAATTTTTATTTTTTATTTTTTATTTTTACTATGGGAGTAAGAGTGTATATACGAGTATTGTCTGGAATAGTTGAAACATAAAATATTAAACATGAATTAACAAAACGCGTAGCGGCTTATCGTTCCCACGTTTCACAGTTCGCCCCGCCACGCACCACCATCTTGTATCAGAAATCGCCAGTAGGTTGTTTACCTACAGCATAGATGTAAGACGTGAGCTTTCGCTCAGCAAGTACAACTATATTATCCGCAACACAAACAATTATAAACTTAACATAGCATAACTTAACATGTTATAACCATGCATGATCCGGTTATGTTTCATTATGCTTTCTTTTTCATTCTTATCATGATTCCATAATATACTTTCATTTCTTATCTTGCTTATGGGCCCCTTATCATGAGTGTCGGAACCGAGCGCGCAACTATGGAGTGGTTGGGGCGGCCAAACCATTTCCAACTCAAACCATAGTCCAACCCGACCTGACGCGGGTCGGCACGACACAGGCAAGCTTGCTTGCCATCATGCTTACTTGTTCTTATGTCATCTTGACCTTGTTCTTATTATTTGTGAACATGCTTCATGATGTCACGCGTATATAACTTATGATCATATCTTAGCCATGTAATCTACTTGATATATCATAATTCCAACATACATCATAACATACATCATAGCATATAGCATACCTCATAGCATATAGCATTTACCATAGCATATAGCATTCATCATAGTATATAGCATTTACCATAGCATATAGCATTCATCATAGTATATAGCATTCATTACAGCATACATTTAACATGCTTAGGTAAGTAACATAAAATCCTATGCTGTAGGCGGAGTTGTACTTACCTTGTTTGCTATGTCCAATAACGGGCTGATCCAATTCAGGACACCACAGCAGGTTACCTCCTGCTATAATAAAGGACATAGGGATTAATATGTTGGTGATTTAAACCAACCTTTATGTATAATTTGAGTTATATGTCCCCTCCCATAAACCCTTAATGTCTTACTTGGTTACTGTAAGTAACCCTAGGATTAAAACTTACCCTACTTGGGTTAAAACTTAACTTTGGTTTCAAAACCCCATTTTCTGAAAAACTTAACATTTCAAAGTTTAAAAAATCGTTTGTTCAACCCTTGAAAAATTGTAACTCTTGAGTAATATTTATAAAAATACTTAAGTATTGGAAACTGCCTTTGGAACAGTTGCCCTTAGTCAATTTATCATTGTATGTGTAGAAATGTTATTTTCCTGCACTGTTTTAGAAAATCCTGTGCAGGAATTTCATTTTTCCTGTATAGTTTTTGAAATCTGATTTTTATTTAAAAATAGAAATCGAATTTGACAAAGTTTTCTTCACAAAAGTTTTATATCTCAAAAAACTCTACAACTTTCATGTTTTACACAGAATCTGTTTCGGACTCTATCCCATTCATTTTCTTGCTTGAACCCACTTGGCCGTACATGAAATCTGGGCACGGTCAGGCTCGGATTTTCATAAAAACCGAGGCCATTGGAGCCTTATTTTGAAAAAAACTATCCACGCTACTCCCTAGAAAAAACCCTTCCCCACAACTTTCGTGTTTTAAGTTTTTCCAAATTCTGCCTCTAAAGGCCTCAAAATCTGTTTTTCCAGAAACTGGCCAGTTTCCACCCGAAATGGCAGTTTTTGGTTTTAAATTCGTTTTACGCCCTAATACGTGCACTCTACATCAACCGGCCGCACCGGGAGCCTAATAGTCAATCATGCAACGTTTTTCTAACGTTAACTTTCTTTAAAACACAACACCAATCAAATCCATGCAAACCATTATCTAAATTTACCAATTAGGGTTTGCATGGTTTTTAGGTTGCATAAATCATTCATAATTTATTTCTAGCAACATAACATACACATATTCATCATTCTTAGCATATTTTGGGGACATACAATATTTCATTCATCAAACAAGCTAACCCTAATAATCATGCAATCATAAACATTCAATTATGCAAATATAAGCATATAACCATGCAAGCTTAAATCAAACCACCCTTAAACTAATTCAAGCACATAATTAAGTCTAACCTAGGCAAGAGATTAAATTGAGCCTATGCTCATACAAACCCACTTAAAATACACTTAAATTTCTCAATTGGAACTTGAATTGAGAGCTTAGGGTTTAAAGGGAATTACCTTGATTTTTGATCAAGAAATTGGCTAGGCTTTTCTTGATTTTCTCCTTTCCCCTTGTCTCCACGAACAACCGGCCTCCTTGGCTTGCTTGGCTCCAAAATTTTTCCACCAACCTTGCTCTAGAATCCGGCCACCACTAGACTCAAAAATCCGGTCAACACTTAGCTTTTCCTCCTCCTTCTTCTTCCTCCCCACAACCGGCCTTGATGGCCAAATTGGGTCTCCGATTTTTTTTCAAATTTTTGTTGGTTTCACACAAGAAATCCGACCACTCTAACCTTGTTTTTCTCTTGGATTAGCAAAAAATTTCTTTCTTTCTTTCTTCCTCAAGTTCGGCTTTTGAGAGAGAAATTTGGCATAGTTTTGCTAGAATTTCTAATTTTTGTAAATAATGGCTTCACCTATTTATAGGTGAAGTAAAACTTTTCAATATTGCAAAATGGTCCTTGAAGAAGCAAGAAATTGCTGAAAAAACCCTTAGGTGGCCGGCCATGGGAGGATCTAGAACCATGGATTTCTTTCCAAAATTTTCTTAATCCAAAATGATGTCATAATTAAAAAGTTAGGTGATGTAATCACCATTAGGGCTTGTTTGGCCTTTTCCTTAATATGCAGTCCAATTTCATGCTAACACAGATATTTTCAATACTGCTATCTACTAATAACAGTATTTTCACATAGAATTGCAGTCCAAAATTTATCTGTGCAAAATTGGATTGTACAAAATTTTTTCGATAACTTGAAGCCCTTTGGCCCTTGATACCCTAATTTATGTGCTTGATTATTCTATGGTGGTTTTAGATCTTAATCTTGCTATCTTGTTCGAAAAAATGATTTTCACAGTATATTTCCCATACTGCTTGCCATTTCACAGTATCATCACATGTTTGACTTTCCTAGTCAACTTTTGACTTTTTAGGTCAACTTTGACCCACATGAAATCATGAAATTTTCTATCCCTTTTTACTCAAAAGGTCACATGCTTGGCTAAGCATTCATTTTTGAGTCTCGAAAAATCATGAGAACTCATAAATTCAATTAAAAACCCTAATCAGGCTTTTTCATGAATACCTTCATGGTACAGTGTAAATTTCTTTACAAGAAATCGTAATGTCGTAAAAATTCAGTTATTACAACTAATATGATATAATTGCTGAAACCATGCAGAGTATTCACATGCATGAAAGTTTTTTAGGATTTGGAGAAGCGAAGGACTGAAACTTCATATCTGAACTCAGAACCAACCTTCCCATGTGCTCCCACCCAAATTGGCCTTCCCCACCCAAAATTAACCTCATTAAAGAAGCCTCCGCAGTTTGAGAATCTATAAATATCCGGTGCATTTTCAGGCTCCGAAGAAAGGATCTCTTCCATTTGATCGAAGAACTCCAACACGGCAGCAAAGCCAACCTCACTTTCCAAGCTCTCCAAGTACTCGTTGCTGAAGTTTACAAGTGATTCCCTCAATGTCACCACTAGTTCTTGCAAATCCGCGTCGGCTGCCCTATCGGAAGCAGCTCTTGCCCACCAAAACAGATTTCCAATAGCGGTGTTCAATACTCGGGACTTCACTCTAGGCCTCATGTTCGTCGCATGGGCTACTATCGAAGCCCTAGCGGAACTCGACACTTCATTGGAAGCCGCAGCCATGTGTTTCCACATAAAACACGTCACGGCCTCATTGCGTGTTGGCTTTGGGACTTCTTTGCTTTTCACCATCTCTCTCAAAGTGGCGACGGCGTCGGCATTGAACACGAATCTTCTCGTGATGAAATTACCTTTCTTGAACCATAACTTGTACATTAGGGTTTTATATTTCTGGGGAAAATTCTCTCTCGGTGGGAAGACTATCGGTGCGTCAGAGAGATTAGGTTTGATGATTTTATGAGGAGCACCTCGGAATGCTGTGGCCCAAGACATGAGGAAATGGCTTAAGGTTCCTCCATCGGCAACCTTGTGGCTTAAGGAAGTACTAATTGCTATACCGCCGCAGGCGAAGACATTCACTTGGAAGCCAATTTGGGGTTTCGAATCATCGGTTTCATTGCGAAGAGGAGGAACGGAACAAACTGGTCCAACAGCTCGTTTTTTCTGAGCTTAAAGTACTCGGCCAAGGTGCAGCTGACATTGGCTTCGACATAGACGACTCCAGCATCGAATTCGCCTACGTAGAGATTATCTTTAGTTCTCCCTGAAAACGGGTAGAACAAAGTTAGGGTTTCGGAGAGCGACTTCTTGAGCTGGGCTAGGGTTTCGGGGACATCGAAGTCTGGATCGGCAATGCGGTAGAAGACCATGACTGAGGCGTAGGTGAAGGGAGTGATCTGATCGAAGAGACAAAGTTTGTGTGATTTTAGATGGTGATCAAGTGGCAAGGAAGATGGCTTGAGGGGTTTCTCTTGAAATGATTTTAACCTCCATAGTTCACCAATAAGTACTTTTGGCAGCAATTAACAAAGCATACAAATTTGTTTTTAGTAAGTTGATGTTTTGTTCTGAGTCGTCTTGGTTTAGGTCAATAAATAAGCGTATTTATAGACCTTTTGTGGGTTGTGATTTAAGTGTCATTTGGTTAAGAAGAAGAGTTCAATTTGGCTGAGCCAAGAAGTTAATGGCCCCTGGCCCCTCTGTGACCTAATTTCGTAAATATTAATGAGCAAGACCCTGCTTGTCTCCCCTAACTATTTATGTGTAACATCGACAATACATTAAAAGCTCTCATCATGTGCGAGTGACGTATATACACACTAGTTTGTGGGAAGCACGTTTCGTGTTTCTTTTATTAAAAAAAGAATCATTTAAATTATATTTAACAAAATATTTGTATCTTCAAATATAAAGATATAAATCTAATGTATTATTTTCCCTATGTAAAACAATAACATCGTAAATTTTTAAAATAAAAGTATAAAATTTATATGAAAGTTATGAAATTCAAAACTATCAAGTATATATTGTAAATAATTAATGATGTTAAACACAAACACACACCAAAGAAACGAATGAAAATTGAAGAACCAAATGCATATTTTCTTATTTATATGTTACATATATATATATATATATATAGTATAAAGATTTACAAGTTGAAGTACTTATGATAGTAAAAAGAAGATGTGAGTCATAATTTAATCACCAATCTAAATCCTTTAGATAAATTGGAGAAAAAAAAAAAAAAAAACTATTTTAGCGTGACAATTAGGGAGAGTACTCATTGGGGTTGTAGTTGGAAAATAATGTTAGAGGACTATATCAAAAAAATATTCAAGTTTCTTAATTTGCTCTGTTTGCCAGTTTACTATACAAATTAACAAGTTATTTTGAAGTTCTACTTGTCATAAACATCAAGAAGTGTAATAAATATTTCTGTAATATCATAAAGTTTTAGAATATGCTACTCCAGTATAAAGAAAAAAACTTTGTCCACAATTGTTTCATGTAGAATTCAAATAATAAAATTAATTCACCTAAAAGAAGCTAATATGCATATTTTCACAAGTGTTATGAATTAAAAAAATATATATAATACGAATAAAATTGTTTTTGTAAATTTGTTACAAAAGGTTCAAAAAACTCAGTGAGTCAAAAAAATCTAAAAACAATAACAATTACGTGCTTATATAATCTTGTCTCAATAATTATTGTTCTACAATAAAACAATATATTGTAACTTAATAGAAAGATATAAGAACTACAAAAATACAAAAAGTAAAAGTAAATAGGTTAATCTATTTAGGAAGTGAATAGTAAGTAAATAGATTAGATTAACAAAAGACAAAAATTGTGTTGCTCCAATATAAAGAAAAAACTATGTGTGTGTGTGTACACACACATTCAAGCATATCCTTGCGTGCGTATTTGAAAGAACTAAGTTTAGTGAAGGAAAAAAAGGGGCGGGGGGGAACAAAACAAAAAACAAAGCAAAATTATAGTTTTGTATATCCATTCAAGCCATTGAAGTGTGAATACGTGGAACATAAACGTGGCATAAGAGGATGAAGAACAAAAAGAAAAAAAAAATTCTTTTTATTAGTGAAGTGCACCTTTTTATGAGTGAAGTACAAAAATATCCTCTGTTTATATAGAAACACACAAACCGGAGATTAAAAAAATAGTAATAATAAAAATAAAAAGCAAGCAAGTAAGTTGGAACAAAATTTTTTTGGGGCTTGACGTTTCCTTTGTAAGGTATACTGATTTAGTCTTTTAAAGTGATAAACTTTGTCATTTCAGCTGAACTAGAAGAAATAATTCCTTAATTCCCTCAAAAAAAGAAGAAAATTTTCCTTTTATTTCTTCTTAATAGACTTGCTGCATAATTAAATTGACATGTTTTTGTAATTACTACACTTGTTCTGCATTACAAGTGATTTATGCTACATAAATATATATATATATATATATATTTGTATACATATACATAAATAAATATCCATGTATAAGTGGCTAAGCAAGTACAAATTTGATTGAAAAATACAAGGGACACCAACTCTAATATCGACTTTTGAGTATCAAAATATGTGAGTAGCTAGAAGCATTAGGATTTTCTTTAGACCTTTAAATCTACTTCGACTGAGTAGCCCTAGCTCCGGTATCAATCTTTAGTATTCGGTTGCTTCTATCTCGAACCTGTCGACGCATAGGATTGCGTTTGCATTGTACTACAGAATGACCTATTGAAGAACAGTTGGAGCAAAAATCCGAAAGGTTTTCGTATTTCACAGGAATGAAAAATTAATGTAAACCCCAAGCTTTCAATCAAGCATAGTGGCCAAAAGTACCATCAATTGTGTGATCATCAACACGTAAAGGCATACCAACTCCCTGAGCAATTTCAAGAGGTGTGTGAGGATGCAAGTTTTCCGAAGAAAGATCATAAAGCCTTGTCTGTTTCGGAGCCTTTGTGAATTTTTTGCTTCGCCGGATTTCAATTTGGCACCCGTCGTTAGAAGCCTAAATTTGAGATTGCACGTAATCAAAATTCAGATCTCATTCTTCATATCCAAAGCAATTATTTTCCGATCCAAATTGATCCCCCCATATCTGGTTAATCATTTTTTAAAATATAAAACAATTCTAGGCTTATCACCTTCAGAAGATAAACTCTTTCCTTCCAATAAGAGTTGACTGACACGTAGCAATTTTTAATTGATAAAAGATTCTAAGACTCTAATAGCAACATATATAGTATTCTTTATTAACAGGTTTCTCAGAATTAGTTAAATCCACAAAAACAATGTATGAGGTATATTTTTCTATCTATGACTCACGACGGATCTCAGCATATGAATACATATGCACACATTAATGGTCTTATTTAGGGCATGTTTGGTACACTGCATTAGCACTCCGTATTGTATTATTTAAAATACCACAATGTTTGGCAACATCTTTGTATTGTATAATTTAATACTAAATAAAAAATTAATACAATACGGACTGTGATATCTTATACGACAAAAAACCTATGTATTAGGGTGGATTGTATAATTTAATCTAAATGATTATATCAAAAAATAAAATATAATGGATTTCAATATGGAGGTTGCATTGGGTTTCTAGAAGAGAGTCGGGTCAGGTTTCGGTATGGCATCGAGGGTCGAGGTTAGGTTTCAAGATCGGATTTTGGGACGGGGGTTGGGGTCGGGTTTCAGCCTTCTGGGACTGAGGTCGAATTTCGAGATAGGGGTCGTTGTTTGCTTTCGAGGTCGGGGTCGAGATACAAGACATGGGTTAGGGTTGGGTTTCAGGATGGGGGTCGAGGTCGAGATCGGGACTCAGGACAGGGGTTGGGATTGGGTTTCAAGATAGGGGTCAAGGTCTGATTTTGGGACGGGGGTTAAGGTCGGGTTTTGGGACGAGGGCAAGGTCCGGTTTAGGAACGGGGTCCGGATCGGGTTTCTGGATGGAGGTTGGGGTCGGTTTTCAGGTTGTAAAATGGAAGATTTCGGGGTCGGGTTTTGGAAAGGGGGTAAGGTCGGGTTTCGGGGTTAGGGTCGGGATTCAGGGTAGGGGTTGGGTTTCAAGACGGGTTTCGAAACGGGTGTCAGGATCAGGTTTCAAGACGTGGGTGTCGGGGTCGGGTTTCAAGATTGTGGCCGGGTTAGCGCTCAGGATTCAGGATTGGGGTCGGGGTCGGGATTCGAGACAGAAGTCAGGGTCAGGTTTCGGGACAAAGTATGGGTTAGTTTTCGGGATCGGGTCGGGATCGGGTTTTGGGACGTGGGTCGGGGTCGAGGTCGAGATTAGGTTTCGAGATGAGAGTCGAGTTCAGGTTTCAGGGTTGGGATTAGGTTTCAGGATGGGGGTCGGAGTCGCGGTCGAATTATGGGATGAGGGCCGGGGTCGAGTTTCGAAATGGAGGTCAGATTCGGTTTCGGAGTCAGGATCGGGGCTAAGTTTTGGAAAGGGGGTAGCCTTCAAGTTTTGTGTTCAGGTTTTAGGGTCGGAGTTGGGTTTCGGGGTCGGGTTGGATTTTGAGATGGAGGTCGGGGACATAGTTCAGTTTTGGGATGGGGATCAGGGCCGGCACGGGTTTCGGGGTCGAGGTCGGGTTTCGAGACTGGGGTTAGGGTCAGGTTTTGGGGTCAGGGTCGAGGTTGGGTAATCCCCGTCCCATAACCTGACTACGAAATCTGATCTCGACCACAAAACTCGCCTACACCCCTGGTCCCAAAACCCAACCCCAACCTTAAAACCAGACCCCCGTTCCAAAACTAAACCTGATTCCGATCTTAAAACCCCACTCCAACCCCCGTCCCCCAACAACTTCATCCTGAAACCCAACCCCAATCCCGAAACCCCCGCTGGAAACCTGACCCTAACACTTGTTCCGAAACCGGACCCTGATCCCAAAACCCAATCTCGAACCCGTCAAAACACCCAATGACGCCCGACTCCTGTCCAATAAGCCGATCCCAACTTCTATCTTGAAACCCGACCCTGACCATGAACTCGACCCCGACCTGTATCCTGAAATCTGACCCTGACCCCCATCCTAAAACCCGACCCGAAAACCCAAACCCGACCCTGTCCCTCGTTCCGAAACCCGACCCTGTGAACTTAACCTAGAAACCTAATCCTAACCCCATCCTGAAACCCAACCCCGACCCCGACCTCTATCCTGAAACATAACCCTTACCCCCTATCTCGAAACCCAACCTCGTCCTGAACCCAACCCAGACCTCGACCCCGAAACCTCCCCAAAACCTGAACCCGACCCCATCCAGAAACCTAACTCCGACCTCCATCCTAAAACTTGACACCGACCCCGACCCCATCCCAAAACCCAACCCGACCCCGACCCCCAACCTCGAAACCCAATTTTGGTCCTCAGCTCATATCATAAATTTATCTTTTAAAAGCCAAATTCTTAATTCGATATAATACGGTAACAAATAAATAACGTAATGTGATGTATAATATTGCAATGCAATGTAAAACCAAACATCATATTGTATAATAACAATGCAATAAAATCCAAATAATACAATACAATTCGGCGTGCCAAACATGCCCTAAATAGGCTTATATAAGCCTTGCATTTGGCTTACACGACCATATGCTGAGCATGACCTTTGCTAGACAATTCATGGAAGGCATGCAACCTTTGCTAGAAAATTCATGTACATGATTATGTGAAATTATCTTAATCTTAATCGTAACGTATATAAAAGAGCAAAAACTGCTCTCTTCCTTATGCCATGTGTCAATCCATTATTTTTTACTTTTCTTTTTAGCTCTTATCCTTTTTTTTTTTTTATCTTTTTTTTTCTTCTCTCAATTTTTTTCTTTTATGCTTTTATCTTTTGTTATTTCTTCTTATCTTATTCATTTCTCATTGTATATATAGACGCACACAAATACATAATCCTCTATATACACACATATATATAAGAGTGAGAATATATTTCTTTAGAATTTTTTTTTAAAGTTTTGTAAGGGAGTTTCAATGTTGTAATTTGGTTAAAAATGCCTTCATCCAGGATTCTTTAGGAGTTTCATTACATCTTTCGGGTTTTTTTTTTTTGTTTTTTTGTTTTTTGTTTTTCTTGTTTTGTCATTATGTACTTCTTTTTATTATTTCCTTTTTAATTTATGGAGTTGTTTTGGAGTATCTTATGGTTTTTTTTAATCTTATCCTAACATATATAAAAGTGCCAATGTTGTTTGTCTCCTGTTCTTACACTTAGTCAACCTATGGTTCTTTCCAAACTTTTTTCATTTTTTGTCCTTGTTTTTTCTAAACCCTTTGTATCTATCGGTTACATTTGCTTTTTTATTTTATTTTATTTTATTTTGCGTAATTGAAGTGCGAGATTTCTTTCTCTCATTTACTTCAGACATGCTAAAATTGTTTTTTTTTTTTTTAATTGAAGGGATGTTTGTGAGAGAAAAATGAATATAATACTAATTGTTTTTTTAATTGAAGGGATGTTTGTAAGAGAAAAATGGATATAGAAGTCGAGATCGGCAATGCGGTAGAAGACCATGATTGAGGCGTAGGTGAAGGGAGTGATCTCTGTGTGATTCAGATGGTGATCAAGTGGCAAGGACGATGGCTTGAGGTTTTCTCTTGAAATGATGCTAACCTCCCTAGTTCACCAATTAGTACTTTTGGCAGCTAAAATCAAAGCATACAAATTTGTTTTAAATAAGCTTAATTTTTGTTTACAGTCTTTAATTTATGTAAAGAAAAGGGTATTTATAGACCTTATTTTAGGTTGTGATTTAAGAGTAATTTGGTTTAAGAAGAAGAGTTCAATTCGGTTTAGCCAAGAACTTAATGATGACTTTGGTTGTCTAAATACTATGCCCTCTAATTATTATGTTGTGCGTCAAGAAATTGACAACACCGTAAATCGAAAACATAACATTGACATCAGTTTGATGTAATAGTATATATTTATATAGATAACATCTGTTTCGGGCTTGACATTTTCCTTGTTAAGGAAGTACTTAATAATTCTGTTAACCCAAAATTAGTCGTCTTTAAAATTAATAAATTTTGTCCATTTCAGCAGGACTGGAAGAAAAATTCCTTAATTCCCTCAAAAACAGAAGAAAATTAAGTTCCTTTTATTTCTTCTTAATAAACTTTTTTTTCTGGGGGTAAATTCTTCTTAATAAACTTGCTGGTTAAATAGTTTGACATGTACATATATTTGTAATTACAACACTTAATCCGCATTGCAAGTGATTTCTTACATGCATAATATTTGTATAAGTAAATATTTATATATAAGGAACTAAGCTTATCATAACTTGGAAAATACAAATTTGTTTACACTTGTTTTAGCCTTTTTCTCACTGGATTTTCACTAAAAAGTTTTTAACGACACCTATATAGTTTTCTCTTAGGCTTCGATCTCTTTAGCTTGGAGCTTAATTTGTTTCTTGTTCCATCTTTGCCTGCGCACAAACCAGTTTTTACTATATAATTTTTTAATTTTTTTAAAAATAAACCAGTTTTTATTATTGGCTCCTGTGTGTGTGTGACTGCATCAATCGGTTGTTTTAGTTTTGGTGTTTGCATTCACATTTTTTGCTTTATTTTATTAAAGAATCTATTTCTTTTATTTAAATTTACATAAGTAAGGAATTTAGTGCAAGATTAGGCCGTGTTAACTTTATTAAAATGTCCTATTTTAGTTTGATATTAGTTAATTATTCCTTCTTATCATTTATGAAAGTAAAGACTTTATAATTGTAATTTTGTTGTTTTTCACTTTCGTACAATCATTTTTTTTTTAAATCTTCAGTAATGTGATATTTGAATAAAAGAAAATTTTAAATTACGTCTTTTATTTATATAATTTATTTAAAAAATATTTTGAAAACTCATATCAGTAAGTTAAAAATAAATTGTCAATCCAAATCTTATTTAATAAGCTCTCTAAGTTCCATATACATTAATTGTCATTAATTTTTTTGTCAACTACTCAATTAGTTATAACTATCCGATCAACATCATGCAGCTAAAATAACGATAATTATTTATGAATAAATATTAAAATAACCATTAAAAACTCTTTCATATATATATTACGCATTTATAGGACAGCCATACACAAAAGAGAGGGTAGATTGATACCTGGTTTACCTGCCCAGTATATAGTTGATGGTTATGAATTTTTAAATAAAGTGGATACTTTCCTCACCAATTTTTTTTTTAATGTTACCCTTAAATAGTTATTTTCGTCGTCATTAATTCAATTCTTTTTTTTTTTTTTTAAGTTAATAATTCAATTCCTCTTTTAAATGGTTTTGATAGGGAAAAACTCATTGTTATATATGATATGTAGTATTTTATTTTATTTCTTAAATGATTAAATAGAAAGACGTACGACTCGAAAGTGATAAGAGAGGGTGGGGGGGGGGGGGGGGGGGGGAACTCATTGTTATATATAATATGTAGTATTTTATTTTATTTCTTAAATGATTAAATAGAAAGACGTACGACTCGAAAGTGATAAGAGGGGGGGGGGGGGGGGGGGGGGGGGAGTTTAAAAAGAGTTCTAAATATTTAAAAATTAAAAATTAAAAGTCCATAGAGCTTGTAAATCTGAACGAAAAAATATCAATACTGATTCTTGTAAATAAAAGTATACCGGTGATAAGTTAAGATAATTTTGGCGGAATGGAATTAAAATATATACGTCTTTAGACCAAGAAACTATCAGTAAATAAACATAGTAAAGTCCGAATATGATAAAATTTACCAATGACATTCACAATTATTATGAAAAGAGAATAAAAATATAAAATGATTACAAAAAGAAGAGGAGAAAAACTGAAACGACAAATTTAGGGGGAAAGAAAGCAAAGAAATCTATGTATGCGTGTGTACATGTTTCTAAATATTTTGGAAGAAAGAATGCCGAGGTAAAAATCTAAAATGGAAATCTGTAAAGCAGTTTTTTCATCTATGGATCTGTTTGATATAATTTTTGTCTTATTTTAGTCAATAGAAAAAGAGAAGCAAAAGTTATAACTTCTCAATTAGTGTTTGGGTAATCCACTACTACAAAATGTGGATTCTACGACGGAGTCTCCACGACCGTTTTTTAAAAAATCATCGTGGAAAATGCGGTAAAAAACACAGAGCGGAACATAGTTTTTGAAAACCGTCGTGGAAGCCGAAGCTTCCACGACGGTTATAGAAAACCATCGTGGAAGACCATGCTTCCACGACGGTTTTTAATAACCGTCATGGAAGCTTGCAGCTTCCATGACGGTTAATACAAAACCATCGTGGAAGCAGCAGGCTTCCACGACGGCCATAGAAAACCGTCGTGGAACCTTCGGCTTCCATGACCGTTTTTAAAAAACTGTCGTGCAAAATTCGCGAAAAATTTAGACAAACGCCGAGTGTTGTTGCCCTCAATTTTTCACATCAATAACTCTGCATATCCCAAAATAAGATCAGATCACTTCGAAAACAATCAGTATACCATTGGATATCACCACCACCATCTACTATATCCATCATTATAATCTCTCTGTAAGTGATAACTAATTAACGTCTTCTTGTTGTTGTTGTGTTTTCCTTAGTATTAATATTATTGATTTGCATGATTTTATAAGGTATTTATATATATATATATATATGTATGTTTTGGGATCAATTTTTAATTATTGATCAATTAATGGGCCGGTGTTAATTAATGAAAATGATATATATGCATGTTAAAATAGAGTACTTTGACTTCTAAGTATTTCAATTTTTTTATTTAGGATTTGCAAATCATGGATAGGAAATGAATGTGGTTTGATAGATTGTCTAAAGCATATAAAGATGGTGTTGAAGAATTTTTGTCATTTGCCAAAGCTCACATACAAGATGATAAGATTCCGTGTCCGTGTCAAATTTGTGGTAATCATAGATCTCATTCCATTGATGATGTTAAAGCGTGATGATGTTAGAGGGCATTTGCACGCTTATGGGATTATTTGTTCTTACCAAACATGGTATTTACATGACGAAGATTTTTTTGATATTAAATATGCATCGACAAGTACTAAAGGTAAAAAGCCTATTGCTGAGGAAGATATTGGTGATAATATGTTCAATATGATAAATGATTTGGAAGAAAACTTTGTGCACCGTCCGGAGTTATTTGAGGCAATGATTAATGATGCCGAAACGCCCTTGTATGTCGGGTGTACAAAATATACGAAATTAGGGGCATTGGTTAAATTATGGAATATGAAAGCGTCGGGAGGGTGGACGAATTCTAGTTTTACGACTCTTTTAGAATTTCTAAAAGATGTTCTACCGGAGGATAACAAAGTGCCACCTAGTATGTGCGAGGCGAAGAAGACGTTGTGCACTTTGGGAATGGAATATGAAAAGATACATGCTTGTTCAAATGATAGCGTCCTTTACTGGAAAGAATATGAAGATTTAGATGAATGTCCGGTTTGTAATGAGTCAAGATGGAAGAAGGGCAAGAGGCCATCGAATGGTAGAAAAAGAGTGCCGGTTAAGGTGTTATGGTACATTCCATCGGCTCCACGTTTACGTCGTTTATTCTGTAATGCCGAGCATGCTAAGAATTTGGCATGGCACCATGATAAACGTGTTGACGATTGCAAACTTAGGCATCCGGCCGACGCACCACGATGGAAGACCTTTGATGACAATTATCCAGATTTTAATGCAGAACCAAGGAATTCACGTCTCGGTTTGTCGAAAGAAAGAATGAACTGTAACGACCCGAATTACACCATCCACGTAGGGCCGACTACGTAGACGTGGGCCGTCACTTTACTTACTTAACTTACTTGCTAGTTTCTAATACTTGATCTTTCAAAAATTACAGAATAATTTTTTTTTTCTTAGCATAACTTAAATAAACTTGTCCATATGGGTAAACTTCATCATGCCTACCCATTACTTGTTATGCCGATTATAAGGTCACCATAACCTTTTAAACCGGGCCTTGGAAACATAACATGGTACATATTTCTTAATCATACATATACCACTTCATACTTAAAATATTGCGGAAAAATCTGCGTAGTGGTATCCCACACCGCCCTTCACTTGCTGCATCGTCTCCATGGCCCACCAAGTACAGCTGCAGGCATCTTACCTACAGTATGAAGTATCTGATGAGCTTTCGCCCAGCAAGTACAAACATAATCTCACAAAAACATTTCAAACGTTTTAGAAACATGCCAATCATCATGTAACTTATGCATGAACTATTTATGATTGATTGAATGTCTTATGCTTCATTATAGACTCAATCTTTAATTTATTATCTTGTCTCAATCTGTGGGCCCATAGTGTCCGTACCAAAAGCGCGCAGCCTCCAGACAAAGCTAGGGTTTGCAAGGTCCCTAACAGTTCTGGGAATTTTATAAGCCTTTGCGATTTTACGAAAGGTCTTGTAAACTTGACCCTTCACGATCACGGACGGTCAAGATCACAACTGAAACATGTAACCTCCACGATCACGGGAGGTTGGTACGACACCTTACTTGATTTATCTTACCATGTGGTTTAATATTAGTCAACATGCCTCATGATGTCACTATATCATATCATACTTAACCCTTGCCATAACATGGCATTCTTGAAACCATGACATTTTTGAAAACATGGCATTTTTGTCAATCATGACATTCTTGTAACATGGCATAACATGGCATACATGGCATAACATAGCATACATGACATAACATGGCATACATGGCATAACATAGCATAGCATAGCATAACATGGCATTCATGGAACATGTTATATATTTGAAAATAGCTTACTATTTTCCATACTGTAGGTGAGGTTTGTACTTACCTGATGTCCTACGCTCTTGACCTACTGTTTCCACAAAGCGCGTCAATAGATCCTATTCCTGTTTCAAACAGGATGTAAGATAATGATCATCTTATCTTACTGTAAATCATAATCATTAAATGTTGGTGTCCTAACCAACATCAATGAGTAACCCTAGTTATTATATCCCCCCTATAACTCATGATGACTTACTTGGTTACTTAAGGTAACCTTGGGTATTAACCCCATCATACGTGAATAGGGTTAGGTATCATCCTAACCTTGGCCTATGCCTGGTCATCGGTAATTATAATCCTTTTGGGTTTAAGATCCAAACCTAATCTTAATACCTTGTTGGGTTACCTTGAGTAACCCTTGAGGTAGTCAAACTTAGTTCAATTATCCTAAGTCAACCATGGGCTTTGGACCCCGTCCAGTAACTCGGGTATCCTTCCCGATTATCGTCCATCATCGTCTTGTTACAAAACTTTGGCTTGAAATTCCCTTTTTCCTTATCTTGGAAAAAATTTGGTGAATTAAGCTTAAAACCTTTAATTATCTTATAAAAATTCGAGGTTCTTAAAATAAAGCCTCATAAAAATCTTTGAATACTGAAAACTGTCGTTGGAACAGTCTCCACAGTCAGAACATTGGTGTTGTGCAAAAATACCGTTTTTCTGTGTTGTTTTAGAAAACCCTGTGCAGGAATTTCCTATTCCCTGCACAGTCTTTATAAAACCGTGTCAGTTTAAAAATCCATTCTGATTTTGAAAAAGTTGTCTTCACAAAAGTTGTAGCTCTTGAAAAATCCTAAAACTTTCATGTTTTACAAAAAATCCAGTTCCGCTTTTATCCTTGTCAGTTTTCATTTGAAACTGGCTGGTCGTGCAAACTGGGACTGACCACCCAGGCTCGGGTTTTTGTAAAAACGAAGGCCTTTGGAACCTTATTTTTGAAAACTGTCCATGTTGTCCCTAGGAAAAACCGTTCTAAACAACTTTAATGTTTTAAGTTTTCCAAATTCGGCCTCTAAAGGCCTTAAATTTCCACTTTTCCGAAACTGGCCAGTTTGTACCCGAACTGGCAGTTTTCGGTTTTAACTTGGTTTTACGCCCTAATACGCGCACACTACCTCAACCGCTTGCAGCGGGAGCTTAATAGCAGACATGTAACGCTTTCTAACATAAAACATACATCCATGCAAATCAAAATTAACATCATGCATCAAGCACATAAACCCTAATCAACATAACAAACACTTAACATGCAATATTGAAACCACCAAACCAAGAACCCTAACTAATCAAGCACATACCCTAAAATCCTAACTAGGGCAGAAAATTAAAGTGAGCTTATGCTCATACAAATCAAGCTTGAAATACATTTAAATTTCCCAAATTTAAGCTCAAATTGAAAAGCTTAGAGTAAGGGAGATTACCTTAATTCACACCAAAATTGGTGCTAGGTTTTGGGTCTAACTCTTCCCCCCCTTGCTCATCACCATAACCGGCCATCCCCCTCCAATTGGGGTTCCAATATTTTCGGCCATAAACATAGGAAAACAAAGCACATAAGCATCTAGTTCCAAACTCAATAAGAGACTTAAGGTTAAAGGGTTTACCTCTAGGGTTTGGAATTTGGTTCTCAAGCTTGGATCCCAAAATTTTTCCCTTTTTCTTGGCTGCCACTCAACCGGCCTTGCTCCCCTAATGGGCACCAAATTTTTTTTCCAATCTTTGGCTTGGTTCTATGGGAAAATCCGGCCACTCCTAGCTTCAAAAATCCGGCCAAAATTGGATTTTTTTTCTTCCTTTCTTCTACTTCCCCACAACCGGCCCTTGGCCAAAAAAATGGGTCTCAAAAATTTTTTTTTAAACTTTTGTTGGTGTTCTATCTAAAAACCGACCATTCCCCTAAAATTTCTCTTTGAAATTTTTGATTTTCTCTTTTTTTTCTTGCTTCCTTGGGTTCGGTTTTTGGAGAGAAATTTTGGCAGAGTTTCGGGTTCAATTCAATGCTTAAAATTTGTGAACCAACTACCCCTATTTATAGGTGAAACTTAAAGTTTCCTTAATTGCACATAAGGGTTTAATGAGCAAAATATTTGCTCATCTACCCTCCCTAGGTGGCCGGCCATTCAAGGTGAGAATGAGCCAAAAATTTTGCTTGCTCAACAAGGTTTTTCTCTTGCTTACCTCATCAAGCCTATGTCACCTTGCTTGCATCACATGGCCTACATCATCATCAAAAATTACTTGCTCTCCAAGGCTTTCAATGACCGGCCCTACAAGGTGCATGAACCAAAATTTTTGCTTGTTCACCAAGCTTCTAACAACCGGCCATTCAATGAGTGTGAGCCAAAAATGGCTTGCTCACCAAGCTACTTGCTTTGCTTACCTCATCATGATGACATAACCAAGCTTACCTAAGCATGCTTACATAAGCAAATTTCCTTTTTCCCTAAGCATGAAGAACCGGCCATGAGGTGCCATGTGGACCAAAAATTGGCTTGTTCAACAAGCTTTGTTTGCCTTGTTCACCAAGCTACCCAATGTAACCGATCAATGTAACCGGCCATTGGCTTAGTTCAACTCTAGTTGGAGGCTTGGTTAGGAATATCCACAAATTCCATAATTCAAAAATTACATACTTACTTACTTTTCTTACAATTGCACTTTAGTCCTTAATGACAAAATATTTGCACTTTAGTCCCTGTGAGGTGGACGGTTTTGGTGGAGCCACTTGGCTTCAATTCCATACATAATGGTCCACTTAATTCCCAAAAAACCTTAAATATAGAGATGCAATCCATTTCCCTACTAACTTAATCAATTACTAATACTGTTTTTCCAAAAACAGTACTATTATACTGGACTACAGTCCATAATTCCTTTGCATAAAATTGGACTGCATATAGAATTTCTCAGGACTTGAAACCATTTAGTCCTTCATGTCCTAAAAATCGTGCTTGATTTTCCTTTAGCGTCGTTTCAAACCTTGTTCTCGCTTAATCGTCCGTAACGACAGTTTTCTGCAGTATAGTTTCTATACCGATAAATTATACTGCAGTATCCTCTCAGTCAAACCAAGAGTCAACTTGGTCAAACTAAAGTCAACCTTGGTCAAAGTTGACCCGAAGAAATCATAAATTCCTATTTGTCCCTTTCCTCCAAAAGGTCTTATATTTGCCTAAGCAAACTATTGTTGAGTCTCGTAGCTAATTAAACGAGAACTCAAACATATACTATTATTCAACTCTGATCATGATTCAGACTTAGGTTTTCGTTGTTCCAATGGAACTCTTAAGTCATCAAAATTTCGGGTGGTGTTACATGAACCCACATAGTAACATGAGTAGTCGGCATAGTACCTAGCCAGTCATACTTGTCAACTACAATCTCTCTCCAGAATTGTGCATGAAGCAGAAGTTCTTGATGTTGACATTATTGATCTCAAGTCCTCGACAACCGGGGGAATGACATTGACGTGTACTTGACACCATTAATCGATGACCTAAAAAGCTTGTGGGAAGATGGTTTACAAGTTAGAGATATTTACCGTCAAGATACATTCAATCTTCGTGCAATGTTGATTCGGTCAATTAATGACTTTCTTGCACTTGGCAACCTATCTGGTTATCCTATGAAGAGTTCTATAGGTTGTCCAGTTTGTATGAAGGAAATATCTTCCATCCGGTTGAAGAATGGTAGGAAAACCGTTTTACCTTGTCATAGGATATTATTGCCAAAAAATCATCGATACCGCAAACAAAAGACGGCTTTTGATGGTAATACCGAAGAAGAAAGAACCACTCCTCGGATTTTTTCTGGCGAAGATGTATTTGAGATGGTTAAAGATGTGAAAGTAGTTTTGGGAAAGAGAAAACGTAAGGCTCCAGTTGTCGATGGACCTTGGAAGAAGTCAATCTTCTATGAACTTTCATATTGGAAGTCTCTTTACGTTCGTCATTGCTTAGATGTTATGCATATTGAGAAAAACGTTCGTGAATCGATAGTGGGCACGTTGCTTGACATTCCAAACAAAACTAAAGATGGTGAAAGGGCACGGTTGGATCTTAAAGAGATGAAGATTAGACTAAATTTGCTCCCTGACAAAAGATCGAATGGCACATACTTACCTCCGGCAAAGCACACATTATCGAGACAAGAAAAGAGAAAGCTTTGTGAATGGCTTGCATCCGTGAAAGTGCCAAGTGGGTACTCTTCCAACTTCAAAAGGTTGGTGTCGATGAAGGATTTGAGGCTCATTGGAATGAAAACACATGATTGTCATATCTTGATGCAACAATTATTACCTCTTGCATTGCGGGGAGTTTTTAACGAAAGATGTGAGATATGCAATTACGAAGTTATGCTCATTTTTCAATTCAATATGCTCCAAGGTAATTGATTCACTTATGCTAGATTCGCTACAATCAGAATTGGTGATGACTTTGTTGTGCATGCTTGAGAAGTATTTCCCACCAGCCTTTTTTGATATAATGATCCACCTAACGGTGCACTTAGTTCGGGAAGTTAAGCTATGTGGACCTGTCTATTTGAGGTGGATGTATCCTTTCGAAAGGTACATGAAGGTTTTGAAGGGTTATGTGAAGAACCGAAATAGGCCGGAGGGATGTATAGTGGAAAACTACACAGCCGAGGAATCAGTTGAATTTTTCTCTGAGTATTTGTCCAATGCGGACCCAATAGGGTTGCCAACGAGCGAGCTATTTACGTCGAAAGGACTATCCGTGGTTGTTCATTCACCAGTAAATCAAGATGAATGGGACAAGCTTGTATGTATGTTTTGCGCAATGCTAAGGAAGTGGAGCCTTTCATTGAGGTTCACATGACGAAATTAAGAGATGCGAATCCAAGAAAAACAAGATGTGAGAAGTGGATTCAAGATGAGCACAACCGGACATTTCGTGAGTGAATAAGAAACGATTTACATATATATGAAGGCTGGCGTTTCCCAAGACTTAATGAAGCTAGCAAGAGGACCGTCATCGATAGTCACAAGAAATACATCGTACTTTGTCAATGGCTACTCCTTCTATACTCGCGAAAGAGATGAGAAGCATCCCTTCCAAAATAATGGTGTGAGCCTTCGTGCCGAGTCTATGCATATTTCATCCGCAAAGGACAAGAACCCGGTATACGGTTCCATGAACTACTTTGGGTTCATTGAAGATATTTGGGAACTTGATTATTGCGGCTTGCGGATAGCACTTTTTAAATGCAAGTGGGTTGACAATAATTTTGTTAATATTGATAGGGACGGCGTGACAGTGGTGGACTTTAGGCGATTGAGATACAAAAATGATCCTTTCATTATGGCATCGCAAGTGGTACAAGTCTTTTACACAATGGATCCCGACAATTTAGAATTATCTTTAGTTGTGCCAATTAAACAAAAATAATCCGGGATGGACAAGAAGATGTTGAAGATTGTACCGACATTCCATCTTTCACAAATGGATTACCACCGGTGGAAGAGATTGATGATTTGGACGATGATGCCTCATACTTGCTTCGCTTAGATGTCGAGTGGACACATGTTGAGAAGACCAAAAAAAAAAAATACTTGACAGTGTTTTTTTTTTCGTTGTATATAATCTATAAGTTGTATTAATTATGTTAATTGTGTACATTATATTATTTATATATGCCTTTGTGTGAATGAATACAAGAACAGGAGTTATTGATGGGCTGGTTGATGAATAACACACAGGTGTGGCCGCCTGTGGGATTATAGCTGGAAAAAAATATTTTAAAAAATTTTCGGTCACAATACCATGATGGTTTTTTTTTTAAAAACCGTCGTGGTATCTAACCGGGAGTTTTTTTAAAATTTTGTAAAAAATGAAATTTTGGAAAAAAAATAAAATATCAGATACCACAACGGTTTTTTTAAAAAACCATCGTGGTATTCTATATACCACGACGGTTTCTTAAATAAACCATCGTGGTAAATTTTTCGGATATTTTTAAAAAGTGTAAATATTTAATTTTAAAAAATTGAAGGGAATTTTTTTATAAATAAAAAAATTTGGATACTACGATGGTTTTTAAACAAAACCGTCATGGTAGTTTGAGATACCACGACGGTTTTCTAGAAAACCGTCGTGGTATCTCAAGCCACCGGGAATTTTTAAATATGTGTTAAAATTTTGAAAAAATTTTCGGGATTTAAAAAAAAATTAAAAAAAATCAGCTACCACGACGGTTTTTTCAAAAACCATCGTGGTATCTATTCCAGGAAATTTTAAAAATTTCCCGAAAACGTGCGCGCGTGCATGTGTTGGAAATTTTGCTCCCTATATATCAAAACAAAATAAAAACCTCATTCCCTCCACTTTCTCTCTATCATCTTTGGAACTCTCCCTCCATTCTCTCTCTTTGCTTGCCTTGCATCCTCCCTCCATTGTCTCTCTTGGCTCCCATCTCCATTCTCTCTCTGCTCGCCCTCTCTACCTCATCTCCCTCTCTCTTGTCCTCGCCTTTGCTACCTCGTCTCCCTCTCTCTATCGCTGCGCCTACGCCGGTCCCGATCGACCCGTCCATACCCACACTCGAGTACTCGGTAAGTTGAGGTCTCTCTTTCACCGCATGGTTTATGGAAGTGAATTTGGTTGATTGTAAACTTGATTTTCGGTGATTGTTGATTGTTGTTGTGATTTTGAGTGATTTTTTCCACGAAAATAAGTGTTGATTTTGCATGTTAAATTTTTGCATACTACATGTTCGACAAAATGCCTCTTTAAGTGAGACTTAGTTTTGGATTGTTGTACAATGGTTGGGTGAGGCGACGGTTTATCAAATTTCTGGAAAAAGTGTTGATTTTGCATGTTAAATTTTGAACACTACATGTTCGACAAAATGCATCTTTGAGTGAGACTTAGTTTTGGATTGTTGTACAATGGTTAGGTGAGGCGACGGTTTACCAAATTTCTGGAAAAAGTGTTGATTTTGATGATAGTTGATTTGGGAATTTTTCGTCCAAATTCGTCCCCTACATCTTCAGTGATTGTTGATTGTGGACGTGATTTTAGATGCTTTAAAATTGCTTGGGTAAGGCACGGATTCAACAATTTTCCAGAAAAAAGTGTTGATTTTGTGACTTATATGTTAGCATTTGACATGTTCGATAAAATGCCTCTTCGAGTTAGAATTAGTTTTAGATTGAATTAAATTGCTTGTGTTATGCACGGATTTGGCAATTTTCCGGAAAAATTGTTGATTTTGTGAGTTCAATTTTCACATATGACATGTTCGATAAAATGCCTTTTGAGTTAGAAATAGTTTTAAATTGAATTAAATTGCTGGGTAAGGCACGGATTTGCGAATTTTCTGGAAAAAGGGTTGATTTTGTGACTTATATGTTAGCTTATGACATGTTCGATAAAATGCCTCTTTAATTAGGTTGTGTGTCATTTCCGTAATTAAGTAAAGTATATGTTTAGTTGCACGGATTTACAATAATTTAATGTATGCTTTCGTTTGCTTTTTATGTGTTTGGGTGCCATGATTTTATAATGATTTAATGAAAAATATTTTTTGTTTTTTAACGTGTTTCGGTGCGGAGTTGCTTTACATTGATTTAAAATGTCGCAAGATCACGAGGAGGAATACTAAACTCAAACTCAAATTGGAAAACCACGACGAACCAACTCACATAGATTCAATTCCGATGAAGATAGTAAATGAAGCGCAACTCTTATGAGAAGAGTCCACTTGTTAGGACAAAGGGGAGAACGAATTGAAGTTTTGTTTGATGCGAAAGGGCAACCATTAGGGAAGGAAGGAGATGAATTACATAGTTGGATTGGAGTGCTTGCTCGAGAGCACATACCCATTTGGATATCTGACTTTAGAAGTGCCGATTTAGTCCCAAGGAAGAAAGAGTGTGGGTGGAATCGTAACTTCTTCACTATGGAGCCATCGTTTAAAAAACAAGATTTAAAGTCATGTGCAGAGTCAGCGAAAATTTTAGATATGATCTTTACCAAGCTTTTGTCAGGGATCATATTGATGAAGAAAATGTGTGGCAAATACCGCCAAAAATGGTTCACAATTACCCCACCATCAGCCAGGATGATTGGGAAAAATTCATTGAGTATCGACGTACCGCAGAATTCAAAAGACTATCCGAACAAGGAAGTGAGATAAGAAAGAAGAGCAAATACGGATCAACCGGGGGTCGAAACAGATATAGGAAATGTGACCAAGCTCATGTACGTGAATTACTTGGACAAAATGTGTAAATGGTATGTTGTACTTCCAATTTCTTCCTTATGTTTACTAACGGTAATTATTAAACTGCAGTTCGAGAATATGGGAAAATGGGCAGAGCGGCATACTAGGTGGCTAAACATGCGCGTCAAACTCGATGGAGAGTTCAAGAATGAAGCATTTAAAATTATTTCCGAATACAATAGTAAGTTTTCGAATTCATTTAAAATATATTCATCCCGTACACTCCTTTATGTTTACGAGTTCATAACATATTATCTAATTGTTACAGGATGACTTCAGTGAACAAGAGACACAAGGAAGTTTCGGAATCTGTGGGGACAAATGACATATTGACCAAGGCATTAGGCAATGCCGAGCAGTCGGGTCGGATTCGGGGTCAATCTAAGTTTGTCAAGCAGTCGCAATACTTCAACCTTGTGCAAAGTTCAAGGGAAAATGCTGAAGTCTCGAATATGAAACAACAGCTTGCCGCATTGGAAAAAACTGTACATGTACTTTGTGCGAAGCACGGTATCAACCGAGAGACTATGGCCGAGGAGACGACCGCACTGACTATTGATCAACACAACAGCTTCTAGGCTAGTTGCACTCTGAATGAAAAAGAAGCTGGGCCGTCGGATCCGAAGCCCATGCCAAACGCAAGTAAAGAATGCCAGCTCTTTCTTCCTGATTTAGTTAACGGATGAGATGTGCTTGTTGCAATCGGCAGGGCATACATGGATTGTGTTCAAACCGACATAGTCCATAGGATTCCTTTCGGTGAGGAGAATGTACGAGTGACAATTACTGTCCCAAAACTAAAACTGCACTTCTACCTATTCCGACGAACGAAACCACATGTATTGAAGAAGCTGTCGGTGGGTTTATTACTTGCCCGAAAAGATTAGTCGTCGTTTTAAACAAGTTTGAGCCTGGCAAGTCAAGGTCCCAGTCATGCTCCTGACCGAGAAGCTGAGGGAAGTAACGAACCAAAAAGAGAGCAGGGAGGAAGAAAATACAATCACAACCGGAGGTACAACAACAACCAGCGCAACAAAAACTACCTTCGTTCGACTTTAGTGAAATTTCCTTCGAATTGAGACCTTTGGCATATTACGCACAAAGTTCCATGCGTGACGGTACCCAAATAGTGTGCCCACTACAACAGTTCGTCATTGGCGATGACATGCCCATATATATTGGGTTTGAAGATGTACACCATTTCATAACATTTAAAGAAATTAGTGTAAACATCATAATGGTTTTACATCAGGTAATACATTTATCCTTAAACAATTTAATTATTTATCTTTCTTAATCTTATATAAGTTGTTTTTGCGTAACAAGTGTGCCTAATTATTTTGCAGATACTTAGCGGATTGTTGTGCAAGACGAAGGTATGGATCAACGGTTCGAGTTTATTCTCCTGTTCTTGTTCAACAGAATGTAGATCGCGCCGCCTCACGTTCGAGAGAGGGCCGAATATATTCTACGGATCTAAGAAATGCACCAAAAGGAAAGCTGTTTCTCATGCCATATAATAGCGGCCAACATTGGATCTGACAGTTATTGATCCGTGGGATGACTCGGTCCTGTATTTTAATCCTCTAGTAAACGAAACGAGTGATGATTTTAAAGACCTAATTACGACGTAAGTATTCTTTGATGTTTATATCTCTGGTTAACATAAAATAATTGTTGTTGTAATTGTTTTGAAATTTGTCAAATTGTTAGGGCACTTAATGATTGGAAATTGTTGGTGGGAAGAGGAATAAGATAGCGACGCAACTGTCTGACGTTGATTAATACTGTTCGATGTCCAATACAGGAAGGTTATGTAGAATGCGGTTATTTTGTGTTAGCTTTCATGCGAGAAATAACCTGCACTGTTGATCGACTAGCCGTCCTTCAAACCAAGGATTTTTATACTGATGCTGACATGAGTTTGGTTAGGCAAGAGTGGGCTACATTTGTCATGCGGTTTATTACAATATTGACTAAAAACATATATAAATTTTGTACTCTCGTTATATTAATTGTTGTACATTGTGATCCAGGTAATTACAGATTATTTATCATTTTATTATTGGCTGTGTAATAATGGATAATACACGGGATTTGCCACCCGTGGGAAATGAAACCAATTCGTAATTTTTTTTTGTGTTTCCTACCACGACGGTTTCTCAAGGAAATCGTCGTGGTAGGTTTCATTACCACGATGGTTTTCTTATTTAAAACCGTCGTGGTATGTTCTTAAATGTCAACAGTTAGACCTTATTTTTGCCCATTACACGATGGTTAAAAAACCATCGTGGAATCTGAAAAAGATTCCACGACCCTGGATTCCACCGACAGTAAGAAAACCGTCGGGGAATCCACATTCTGAAGTAGTGATCACATTTTATTAAAAAAAGCTAGTTGTCGAGAAGGTAAAGTACTTTATTTCTAATAATAGTACAAATAAAATTTATCAGTCTAATTTAAACTTTGATACAAGTTTTAAAGTTCATTAGTAAGAAGTGCCTTTTTCTTTTTTTCAAGAGTCATATTTTCTGATTTTGACAAGAAGCTTTGGTTTAACGGATCAACCTACTTCCAGAAATCGCTTTTAGATCTAGAAAGACAAAAATAAATTCTAATAAGCTCTACCAGACATGCCCTATATTTCTCCGGTCTCCAATTCTTACTAACTATTTAAGCCCTAAACTATTTTAGGTTAAAGATACTCTATTTGTGCCTTTAAGGATATCGAACAACTGTTTATAGGTATTTGAGTCCAGAGAAGCAACGAAACAAAACAATGTAAACTTACAAACATTTTAAACTGGAAAATGATTGTACGGAAAATTAATTCTGATAAATGAATGCACGTGTTACATGCATAAATGGAGAAAATTTAAAATAAAAAAGAAAAAAGTTGCAGACATGAATGACATGTTCTTTAATTAATATCATTTACCAGAAACTAATTAATAATAATGTTTGTGTGTCATATGTCAGCATGCCACGTGCCATATCCAGTACGTAGCCTCGATGGTCGGGTGCCTTAAACCACGTTGAATGTGCTAAGTACTGTTTGTTAGAGTAAATCTCTCTTTTTTCTTAAGATAAGAAAATCAAGAAGGTAAAACCAAAACTTGTTCTTAAATTGATTATAACTATCTTATGAGAATATAACATATGATGGCTTATATGTCATAGATAAAAGCAATTTAAAGCTTTCGTAATTCGATGTACACTCAAGAATCAGCTTTGAGTTTTATTGATAAATAAATTTGATTATTGATTTATTTATTTATTATATATGAAAATAAATATTATATCGGATTCTTTACTAGTTTATAGAATTCCTAATAAGAAAATTTGGATAATTCTCATACTATAAAACTAAGTTGGAATTCACCAAAAATCATAAGATATTACTTGATAATATTTTAATATAACATATTTCAAGTAAACTAAGAGTAAGATAGATATAACCATTTAATGTCAATATCAGGATTGTGAATTATAATTTGGACAAGGACATGAGATTGATAATCTCATTCGCCAATCCCAAATTGATACGGGACCACCGCTAAAAAATAAAATGAGCAAATAAATAAGAGATTGATTTTTATTATCTACTTATTATAAATAAACAGACCTTTAATGTACCACTCATTTCAGTTGATTTGATCGTGGCTAACCCATGGGTCTTGTCAGTCTGTTTAGTGGTTTCAATCAATTCTGATACGTGGATGCTATGATTTGACTATAATTGCCCTCCCAATAAATGCGAGAAACTTTCACATTGACACACAATTTTAACTTATAATTGTCCTTCCAATAAATGATTTGACACCACAATTTAACTCTAATTATCCTCCCAACAAATGCAAGAAACTTTCACTTTCGATGATTAATGCAATGTGCTAAGAAGGTTCACTTCAAAGGCATAGCTAGTCTAAGAGGCGCGACACAATTTTACAAGACCACGCTAAATTCTAATCCTTAAACATTACGCAACAACTTGATCTACTAGGACAACCAATCGTCTGTAGTAGTTTTATATATGTAACCAAGAGGATGAATCCAACGCACAGAAGGCTTGAGAGAGATTAAAATTGTAATACCAAGTATTTCCGCAATAATACAATTTCTTTTGTATTAAGGAATTTGTACAAATTATGAAGGATGCATGAAAAAGCCAGTTAAGGGTTTTTATTACGTTTTTGTGAGTTTTATGATTTTATAAGACTCGAAAATGATTGCTTAATCAAGCAAATGACCTTTTAGGCGAAAAGGAGCAAAATCGCCAAAATTTTCATGTTGGTCAAAGTTTGACCGAAAAACGTCGACGGTTGACCAAAAAGTCAACTGTTGACCACGAGGGTCAAAACTTGGCGGGAAAGTCAGCGGTTGACAAGAAAGTCAATGGCGGACGAGAAAGCCAAAGATTGACCCAAAAAGTTAAAGAAAAAGGCTGTACAATTCAATAATTCGCAGTATAGAATTGTACTGCATTAAGTCATTTTTATGATTAAAATGATATGTTTAGGATTCAAAGCCACCATAGAAAATCAAGCACAATAATTAGAATAACTTGGGCCAAGTGGTTTCAAGTTATGAGAAAATTTTTATACAGTTCGGTTTTACACAGATGAATTTTGGACTGCAGTTCGAAATACAATACTGCGTATAATTGAATCCAGTATTGGAAATACCTGTGTTAACTTAGAATGGACTGTCTAATACATAAAGTAGCAAACAAGCCTTATGATAGGCTTACATCACCTTTAAAGGATAAATTACATCATTAGCTTAATTAATTAAAAAAAAAAAATTGGAAAGTAATGAGCATTCTTCAGCAGCAAGGATGGCCGGCCAGCTGTAGGGGCAAGGGGCTGATTTCCAAAAATTTGAGGATCAAATGTTGCAATTACAAGTCTTCAAAACCTCTATAAATAGGGGTGTTCATAAATCAAAAAATTAAAAAAAGACAACCAAACTCTTGCCATTTTCTTCCTTGAGCAAACCGGATTTGAGGGAGTGAAGAAAGGAGTGGAATTTCAGCCAAGATCTAGGAAATAGAGAGTGAGAGGGTCGGCTTTTGTGAAGGGAAAGCAAGGAAAAAAGTTTGGAAATTTGG